>OZ025240.1:85784994-86029994 GCA_964019155.1 Osedax fenrisi | reverse complement strand
ATAATAAAGTCCATTTGATTTAAATTGTACCATTTTATAAATGTAAAAATAGAAATATTAACAATATGCATATGAGCTTTAAAGATTTACAGATATAATATGTAAAGTTCAAATAGTAGATATACATTTTAATTATAAAGTATTGTAAACACATGTTTCATAACATATATCGTACTCTTTGTTTTAATACGATGATCACTATTACGTAATATATAATAATTTGTATAAAATAGATAATAGTATTGTGCTTATTGATCTGTTGCGATCTTATAGTGAAGGTGGAGTGTGTTTGATATATATAGATAGATAGATCGAAAGTTTATTGAATTACTGGTTAAATATAAAGAAATATATAATTATATATAAACATATAATTATATAACATATATAAACAAAATATATAAATGTGATAAAAGTAAGAAAAAACGACACGATACACAAAAAAAAACAATAAATAAACGGAGAAGTAAAATAAAATAAAACATTGGATTATACGAGCCATATATTGTAATTATTATTATTTGTCTGCGTATTATTTATCATTATCATTAAACACTGATAAATATATATATATATATATATATATATATATAATGCATTGTTATAAATTTAATTAGTTAACTTTAAATATTATAATATATATTGAGACTATAATATTATCGAAATTTATTTTGATTTATTTTTGATTTATTTTTCTATATTTATCCGTAATTTACAATAATATAATAATACAAGTATATATATAAATATAAATATATATCTTACACGACATTATTACTTTAAAATATGTGATTCCCTGTAGTTCTCGCTGTGTATTATGATAATTGTAAAGATATCGATAGTACTGCCACCTGGTGTTCGCGGTGACGGGTAATATAACACGTGACCCGCGTATATACATACACTTAAGT
Source organism: Osedax fenrisi (assembly GCA_964019155.1). Lineage (NCBI taxonomy): Eukaryota > Metazoa > Annelida > Polychaeta > Sabellida > Siboglinidae > Osedax > Osedax fenrisi. Next base: position 86,029,083 of record OZ025240.1, on the reverse strand, counting down.
AGAATATATGATATGTAATACATACATACGTACATATATACGTATATATATATATATATATATATATATATAGATATATATATATATATATATATATATATATATATATATATACGTGTGGGTGTGTGACTATCGAATACATCAATTTAATATGTTATAACATAGCTATAACCTTATTTTACAACCACATTTAGTTGTATTAATTAATTAGCTTAAACTAAAACGTAGACATATTCATAAATAATACGATATCGAACGTAATACGACATGTAATATGTGCCGTGTGCTAGTGCCCATAATACATATTTACACTGAACATTCGTGTCTCTCTCAAGATATAGCTATATCTAGGGAAATGTATCTCATTCAAGTACTCCCTACATGGACAGTTGTATACATAATATTATACATATATACTAAGTATAAACTATGTATAATACCTTTCATTCATATATGATTTATTTATTATAAATAAATCATATATGAATGAAAGGTATTATACATAGTTTATACTACTAATATATATATATATATATATATATATATATATTATAAATGAATTGTATTAACTACAATTCTTAAAATTAATTCGTTTATTTATATTTGTTTGTTCATTACGTTATACACCAGTGAGGGCTTCCGCTATATTCGGTGTTTTTAAATAAACTAATGTATTCATTCATTCATATACATATATATGATAGAAAACATTCGATTGTACCCCGTTACGTAAGGATACTATCGAGGTCGTATCCTTGAGGTCATACGCGTGACCTTCTAATCCATTAGATCATATTAAAGAAGCTACAGTGTTATACATAAATAGTAGGGATGTTCACGGATCATCATTGTGATGTTTTTAAACAGTTTCGAAACCAGAGTCCTGGTATCGATACCAGATCTTTGTTGAATTCTGAAGTTTCGAAACAAATATTGAAACCAGATGAAAATGTTTCTAAACAAATAATGAAACCAGCAATTTCTTTACAATTCAAATGTATCAAATATAAAAAGTTAAGGAAGAAAATATAAATATATAATAATATTAGTAAGGAATATTTAAAAGTATGTTTATTAAAAATACATTCTTTCTATACAGTTATATATATAGATTTTTAATCTAAGTTATAAAAAATATCAACTTATCAGCTAAGCTTGGATTAAGCTGGTTACGTAGATCGGTAATTATCTGCCCTACCTCTGAACACATTCTTTAACTTTCGACAGATATGGAATTTTCACCTAAATATCTCCTTGCAGCAACTTTCAAATAATTTGTGACAATACAATTCTGAAACCGACCCGAAAAACAGATATAAAACACGAAACCATTATATTTCATAAAACCCGAGACCGATCCGAAATTGAGCTTACCCGTGAACATCCCTAATATATATTATGTAACATTTACGATACTGGAATTCGAATCCAATCTCTTGTTCGAAATGTTTGAATGTATTCTCTATATGTATACATGTATAACCTATATAAGTAATGTATAGAGGTAATACATTAGGCCTTATAAGGATATATCGCTATAACGCCTTACCGTTATCTCTATAGTTACGAATTACATAGCCTTTTAATACAACATGAGGCTTTCTATATAAAATGTAATATACCGTAGGCCCTATAGGGCCCGATATACCCGTATACGGCCCGACGCGCGTGTACAACCTGATCATACAATTGTAGGCCAACTTCATTTTGTATATGCGTATTATTCTACATGTTAATTTCCTATAGGATATATAGATATATAGATATAGCTATATAGCTATATAGATATATAGATATATAGATATAGATATAGATATAGATATATAGATATATATCTACCAATGATAAACTTCCTGGACCTGGCGTCTCTAAAATAACGTTCCGTATAAATTCCCTTTATTGTAATTGTCGTCATACTAAATAAACTATACGCAAAGAAAACGGTAAATCTATTACGTAACATAGTCACATGATAGCACGTGTAATCATGTGACTATGTTACGTCGGTAATCACATGCGTCACGTGACGTTCGATTATATCGATTGCGTAATCGAATATCAATGATTACGTAATTCGTATAGCAATTATAGCGCCGCGAGTCATAGGGTCAAAGTTCACGACGTTCTTATTATTACCTACCCTCCCCCACCGAATCAATGTCTCCCTATACATCATGGCGATGTACAACATGTACAGTGTACATTGTACACTATTCTCTCTCTGTAAATGTGCCGCATATATACGAATAATTACCGATGGATTCGTCTTAGCTAAATCCGCACCGCTCACATCAACAAATTTAGCTCGATAAGGAACCGCCTTATTATAGTTAGATATCGACTACCTCGAAATATGTGTTTCGAATTATTATAATATATAATTATATATGTATATAATATATAATATAATATTATATTTATTATGCTCGACTCTCTCCGATCACTCTGAGTCTGCTTTCTATGTGATAGCTCCAAAATACTGGAATGCTCTACCATATGACATTAGGTGTTTGGCATCCCTGTCACTATTTAAATGTAAACTATCCACGAACCTATTAACATTATGACCTACCTTACATTTTCCTCCATTTTTAGTGTACCTCCATATTTATTTTATTTTTGTTTCCTTCTCACCACGCGATTAGGTAAAAAATAAACCATTTTCAAATAAAAAAATATAATTTCTTCAACGTATACGTTCCAGATATTTAGTATATTTTCTATGACGAATAAATTAAACATTCTAAAAATAGGTTCCGATATCGTGCTATATGTGTTATGTGAAGAAGTGGCTTATACGCTGATAACTATTATTATCCGTTATCTGGTACTATATATATGACAGTTATTTACACCGGAACTGACCTATAGTGATATTCAAAGATATCTGCTGGATACGATACCCGATGTAGGGTTATAATAATGATGTAAACTCCACTTTATCCACTACGTTAACACACGCAAGGTAACACCGATAACCGATTATTCGTAAGACAGATGTATAATGGTCATGGTGTGTAGATAAGAAACATTACGATCTATAGATTTGGGGCATCTCGTTAAAACGAAAATTATAAATAAAATATTATTACCGAATAATAGTTAAAGTTAATATTTAGCAACAATATATTGTTGCTAAATTTTATAGAAGAAGAATAAATGTAATATATATAATTTTACCTAATATAGGTAATACATTATATAGTATTCCCATCGTATACGGCTATATAGCTATGTATATAAGTCATGTATCGTACGACGTTTACTAGTAGAATATTATACAGCAAGTATGCGCTTAGGGGCGCTGGAACGATTTGGGGGACCAACCAATCAAAATAAATGTTGTGGTAAAGTGGGGGCCGGGGGACCAATACATATGAAGTCCCCCTAGATTTTAAAGTGGGGGGACATATCCCCCCCCCCCCCCCGTTGCAGCGCCCCTAGTGAGCACTACAATACGCCCTTCAAGCGTACGCACTACATTGCGCGCCTAATTCGTGTGCTTACGCTGCGGAGAACCGGTTAATGATCTCGTGTGTAGTATAATCAATACTTACTATCAGTGTTTATATACGCACGTACGAGTGTGTGTGTGTGTGTGTGGGTGTGTGTGCGGGTGTGTGCGGGTATTGTAATATAGCATTATATTCATAGATAACGTGTGTATCATTCATACTACTAACTGATTACAATGTATTATATAAAATATATACCTACTATGTTTTCGATCAAATATATAGTTATTTACTTTTACAATATATGTTATATAAATATAAACTATTATAGGCAATATACATTTAATAAATGTTGTATATATAATACCAACTTGACCACGACGGTTACTAGTATTACATAATTAGTTAACTATTAAAGTCATATTCACATACCTACACGTATACCCACATCCACATCCACATCCACATCCACCCTCCCACATACACCCATAACATATCTCCAGTGATAATCAGGTATACTTCAATGTCAATCTTTCGCAAAAGAATGAAGAAACATATTTCATTATAACTATTTTTTAATATTATTATTTCATTATACTATAGAAAATATTATGTTTATGTAACTACAGTCAACTCTCGGTAAGTCGGACTTCTCGATAAGTCGCACACATTTAGTAGATTTTGTTGGATTTGTATCTAGTTCCATGTTAAATTAATCGGATAAGTCGGATAACTTTGATTGGATAAGTCGGACACATATTATAGTTATTTTTATGCTTTTTATACTGGATAAGTCGGACTTTTTATAAATTGTTAGACATTTTTACTTTAAATAATATATATTATAATTTGAGTAAGTAATATAATTTAATACAACATTTTATATTGCTGATTGTTACATAATTCCATATTTCGGTAACCATTTAACTCGCGCTGCGCATTTCATGTCTTATTTGCATGATATTATTAAACTCGGATAAGTCGGACATCTCGCTAATTCTGACACTTTTCCCGGTCCCTTGCGAATCCGACTCATTGGGAGTTGACTGTATATATAAACTATTATTATACTAGTAGTATACTATATATATTTATTACATATATACACAAATAATAAATAAAACGTACATCCGACAGATCTCGCTAGGAACTCGACGCCGAGATGGGCAACGTAAAGAACAACATCCTGTTACTGGTACTGATATCTCTCCACCTATCGGCCGCGATCACGTGCACCTACCGACAGCGGAAGTTGTTCCCTCTGATGTGCGGCGGTGGCGACGGTGGTGGCGCCACCGGTACTGGTCAACTTCCGCTGCCACCGCTAGGGGTCGTACGTCGTCAGTCCGGGGGTCTGACCAGCGAACTGAGGAGTCGGTATTCTTCGCAGCTGCGCAAGATCGCCGACCACAGAGCCATGCGAGGTAACGGAGTATACTTGAGGCGGTGGGGCCGAGACGTTTCGTCCAAACGAAGAACGGCCGTCGATCGGATTCAACAATTCGGGGTCTAATAGGATTATGGCTAGAAGCTCGATCGCACGTATATATATATATATATATATATATAGGGAACACTTGTTTTAAGTTAATAATTTGTGACACGCTTATCTATGACTATCCTAACTATCTTCGTATCGTTGCTCGATAACTTAGGATAGTTCTAGAACAACACTCCCCGAGTGTTAGAATACCGTGTGCGGTGTGCGTTTATAAGCGTGCGTTCGCTCTTGTATTAGTGCGCCGTATACAACCCAACAACAACAACAACGACAACAACAACAACAACAACAACGACAACAATAACAACGACAATAACAACAACAAAAACAACAACAACGACGCGTGTATTATTATCAAGGACATGTCCTAGTTATTATTACGTCCCCATTAATTATAACGCCAGCGCGTGCACACATGTGTTATTATCATCCGACTGATGACGTCATCGACGTTACGTCACCTCGTTACGTAACGCACACACACAACAACACATTGTTACGACCCGTAACAATGGCCATTTGTTTAATAGTAACGTATTGCTATATTATTATAATCCGATCAATATTTATCATATATATATATGTGTAATGTTCTCAAATAAATATTTTATTTGAATTCCTTATCACAGCCATCATTATCATTTATCAATTGTAATTTATTTTAATTTTATATATTTTATATATTCCAATTGATAATAAAATATAAATAAATGTTATATAATAAAATATGTTCTATTAATTTAAATATATATATATACAAGAATTATATGATTCATATTATAGAATTATTGTTCGACTATTTTATAGATATTATATAATATAAATAAATAAACTACAATATAAAACACTAAAATAAGTTATTATCATATTACATATATGTATTTAATCATGATTAAACTAATAATTATTGTTATCTAAATTCCTATAATTAATACTTAATAAATATAATTTGTAATTTGTTAGATAATGTTTAATACAATTAATTATATTTTATTGATCTAATTCCTATAATTAATACTTAATAAATATAATTTGTAATTAGATAATGCTCGATACAATGAATTACATATAATTGATAACAATGATTACATTTACTGTATACAGTATATATATATACCTATACGGTATATATACCAATAATACAACATTTTATGTACAACTATTATTACTTCTTACTACATGTAGATATGTGTGTATCTCGTAGATATTGCAGAGAAGTTTATTTATAACTTCGACGTTAAGGATAACAATAATACTATTAATAATTATATTTACTTCATGTAATGTTAATTATCATAATTGTTATTTACAATATTTATTTATTTTATATTGGCATTGTTTAAAAAGTGTTTAAACTCTACGAGTATCATTACACAGTTATGAATGGTAATTAGTTATATAATTAACTATCGAATAAATATCAATTAATTTATATATAAAATAATATTATAAGATGAATTATTTCATTATTTGATAAATGCGTAGTAGATTATTCATTAACACGGACGGTAAATATCACTTACTTTTATGAAATACCCACTTCCGTCATTTTTTAAGTTCGTTAATTAGTGAATATAGTTATGTATAGTACTTACTTTACTTTTTACTTTTTGTTGTATGGACTGCATCAGTGCGTGAGCAATCGGCCGTCCGTGGGAGGGAATTATTGAGTGGGAGGGAAGGCAAGGGAGTAGTAATACATCTTAAGGTAGCGTTTAAAGGAGGGAGTTGATGTGTTTGTTCGTAGGTTATTGGGTAGGGAGTTCCAGTTGTAAGGGACAGAGAGGGCAAATGAGCGTATATTGGAAGAGTGGAGTTTGCGTAGATGGGGAGTGGTAAGGATAAAGGTGTTGGAGGAACGGGTCTGAGTGGAGTTGTGGGTGTGTGTAGATGTATGTGGGAGGCAAGGTAGTCAGGGGAGTTGTGGTGAATAGCTTTGTGGATGGTCAGGGAGAGTTTGTACTTTATGCGGTAGTGGACTGACAGCCAGTCTAGTTGTTTTAGGAGATGTGTAATGGAGTCAAAAGAACGACGGGGAATTAAATGGACGCAGCGAACTACAGCGTTTTTGAGTCGCTGTAGTTTGAAGAGTTTGTATTCAGTGAGGTTAAAGAGTAGGGAGTTGCAATAGTCGAATAGTGGGATGATGTAGGAGGAGGCAATGGTAATAGCGATGGGGAGGGGAATGGAGCGTCGGATTAAGCGGAAGCAGTGTAGTTGGTAGTGGATATCAATATGGATTATATGGATTTATGCATATGTATAAGATGGGCGTCAAGGGAAAGGGTGGTATCAAGATGGAAGCCAAGGTTTCGGAGGTGTTGAGAGTATAGGAGTGAGATGTTGTCGAGTGAGATGGGGGTGGTACAGGGAGGGTGGAGGAGCATATGAGTAAGTTTTATGGTTAAGTTTTACGGAGTTAGAGGTAAGCCATTGGTGTATGGACTTGATACAGGAGGAGAGTCGGTCAGGGGCATAAGTAGGGGAGTATGTGCAGTTAAGATATAGTTGAAGGTCGACGGCATAAGTATGGAAGGAGATGTTGGGGTAGTCAGTGAAGATGTCAAACATGGGGAGGAGGTAAATATTAAAGAGAAGTGGGCCTGGGGGACACCGTGAGTTATGGAGCGGGAGGGGGAATAATGTGTATTAATCCTTACTGAGGAAGAGCGGTTAGTAATGTAGGAGGCGAACCAGTTAAGGGCAATGCCGGTGATGCCTATGGCGGAGAGTCTATGTATGAGGACATTGTGGTCAAGGGTGTCGAAAGCGGAGAACATGTTGAGAAGGACGAGTATGGTGCCACGGTTGTAGTTAAGGCCAGATAGTAGGTCGGAGCTAATTAGGGTTAGGGCGGATTCAGTAGATTTTTGGGGGAGGTAGGCGCTTTAGAAGATGTTGGGGATTTTATTGGTTGTAAGGTATGTGATAAGTTGGAAGGAGATAACACGTTCAAGGATCTTAGAGTGGATTGAGATGGGTCGGTATTTGGAGGGAGACAGAGAATCAAGGTGGGGCTTTTTAAGGATAGGGGTGATGACTCCTTTTTTGAAATCGGGAGAAATGGAGCCGGAAGAAATTGAACCGCAAATGATTTGATGAAGGGGGGTTGCAACAGTGTTAATTATCTGATTTAGTAATGGGAGGGGAAGACGGTCAAGGGATGAGGTTGAGGAGGTATATTTGAGAAGGGAGATGATTTGATCAAGTGGTGGAGTGAGGATATATTCATATTTTTCAAGGGAAAGGTGAGGAGAGTAGTGGGAATGACAGGGGTGGGAAGGGTGGAAAGGGTGGTGGAAAGTTTGTTGTTGAAACATTTTTCGAATAGGATTGGTACTTCAGTGGTGACAGCGGGGAGAGGGACTTTTAGTGAACGACCAAGCAGTTGAGAATAAATTCTATGTATAGACTTACTGTCATTAGAGAGTTTGTCAAATTTGTGGGTGATGTGAGAGGCTTTGGCGGTAGAGATAGCTTTTCGGTGGAGATTTGTTAGGTTATTGTAGTAGGAGAGGGATGTTTGAGATAAGATTTGTCGGCTTTGCGAAGGATTCGCTTTTGTTTCAATAGGGATATAGTATACCAGGATGAGTCAGGGCGTATGATGGAGGTTTTAGTGAATAAGGGGACGTATTTATCTAGGGTGGAGGAGAGAGAAATATGGAGTTCAGCAGACGTTGTGGTTTTCAGTGAAGAAATATAGGTTTATGTATTAATGTACCTTCATAATAAATCATAGTTAATATTTAATTTACCGAGAATGTTGATTTATTTATTTAAACATGGTTTAGAATGTTAATATATCTAGAAGGTATCTTGATATTATTATAAGGATACTTCAGTAGTAGTAGTAGTAGTAGTAGTAGTAGTAGTAGTAGTAGTAGTAGTAGTAGTAATAGTAGTAGTAGTAGTAGTAGTAGTAGTAGTAGTAGTAGTAGTAGTAGTAGTAGTAGTAGTAGTAGTAGTAGTAGTAGTAGTAGTAGTAGTAGTAGTAGTAGTAGTAGTAGTAGTAGTAGTAGTAGTAGTAGTAGTAGTAGTAGTAGTAGTAGTAGTAGTAGTAGTAGTAGTAGTAGTAGTAGTAGTAGTAGTAGTAGTAGTAGTAGTAGTAGTAGTAGTAGTAGTAGTAGTAGTAGTAGTAGTAGTAGTAGTAGTAGTAGTAGTAGTAGTAGTAGTAGTAGTAGTAGTAGTAGTAGTAGTAGTAGTAGTAGTAGTAGTAGTAGTAGTAGTAGTAGTAGTAATAGTAGTAGTAGTAGTAGTAGTAGTAGTAGTAGTAGTAGTAGTAGTAGTAGTAGTAGTAGTAGTAGTAGTAGTAGTAGTAGTAGTAGTAGTAGTAGTAGTAGTAGTAGTAGTAGTAGTAGTAGTAGTAGTAGTAGTAGTAGTAGTAGTAGTAGTAGTAGTAGTAGTAGTAGTAGTAGTAGTAGTAGTAGTAGTAGTAGTAGTAGTAGTAGTAGTAGTAGTAGTAGTAGTAGTAGTAGTAGTAGTAGTAGTAGTAGTAGTAGTAGTAGTAGTAGTAGTAGTAGTAGTAGTAGTAGTAGTAGTAGTAGTAGTAGTAGTAGTAGTAGTAGTAGTAGTAGTAGTAGTAGTAGTAGTAGTAGTAGTAGTAGTAGTAGTAGTAGTAGTAGTAGTAGTAGTAGTAGTAGTAGTATAGTAGTAGTAGTAGTAGTAGTAGTAGTAGTAGTAGTAGTAGTAGTAGTAGTAGTAGTAGTAGTAGTAGTAGTAGTAGTAGTAGTAGTAGTAGTAGTAGTAGTAGTAGTAGTAGTAGTAGTAGTAGTAGTAGTAGTAGTAGTAGTAGTAGTAGTAGTAGTAGTAGTAGTAGTAGTAGTAGTAGTAGTAGTAGTAGTAGTAGTAGTAGTAGTAGTAGTAGTAGTAGTAGTAGTAGTAGTAGTAGTAGTAGTAGTAGTAGTAGTAGTAGTAGTAGTAGTAGTAGTAGTAGTAGTAGTAGTAGTAGTAGTAGTAGTAGTAGTAGTAGTAGTAGTAGTAGTAGTAGTAGTAGTAGTAGTAGTAGTAGTAGTAGTAGTAGTAGTAGTAGTAGTAGTAGTAGTAGTAGTAGTAGTAGTAGTAGTAGTAGTAGTAGTAGTAGTAGTAGTAGTAGTAGTAGTAGTAGTAGTAGTAGTAGTAGTAGTAGTAGTAGTAGTAGTAGTAGTAGTAGTAGTAGTAGTAGTAGTAGTAGTAGTAGTAGTAGTAGTAGTAGTAGTAGTAGTAGTAGTAGTAGTAGTAGTAGTAGTAGTAGTAGTAGTAGTAGTAGTAGTAGTAGTAGTAGTAGTAGTAGTAGTAGTAGTAGTAGTAGTAGTAGTAGTAGTAGTAGTAGTAGTAGTAGTAGTAGTAGTAGTAGTAGTAGTAGTAGTAGTAGTAGTAGTAGTAGTAGTAGTAGTAGTAGTAGTAGTAGTAGTAGTAGTAGTAGTAGTAGTAGTAGTAGTAGTAGTAGTAGTAGTAGTAGTAGTAGTAGTAGTAGTAGTAGTAGTAGTAGTAGTAGTAGTAGTAGTAGTAGTAGTAGTAGTAGTAGTAGTAGTAGTAGTAGTAGTAGTAGTAGTAGTAGTAGTAGTAGTAGTAGTAGTAGTAGTAGTAGTAGTAGTAGTAGTAGTAGTAGTAGTAGTAGTAGTAGTAGTAGTAGTAGTAGTAGTAGTAGTAGTAGTAGTAGTAGTAGTAGTAGTAGTAGTAGTAGTAGTAGTAGTAGTAGTAGTAGTAGTAGTAGTAGTAGTAGTAGTAGTAGTAGTAGTAGTAGTAGTAGTAGTAGTAGTAGTAGTAGTAGTAGTAGTAGTAGTAGTAGTAGTAGTAGTAGTAGTAGTAGTAGTAGTAGTAGTAGTAGTAGTAGTAGTAGTAGTAGTAGTAGTAGTAGTAGTAGTAGTAGTAGTAGTAGTAGTAGTAGTAGTAGTAGTAGTAGTAGTAGTAGTAGTAGTAGTAGTAGTAGTAGTAGTAGTAGTAGTAGTAGTAGTAGTAGTAGTAGTAGTAGTAGTAGTAGTAGTAGTAGTAGTAGTAGTAGTAGTAGTAGTAGTAGTAGTAGTAGTAGTAGTAGTAGTAGTAGTAGTAGTAGTAGTAGTAGTAGTAGTAGTAGTAGTAGTAGTAGTAGTAGTAGTAGTAGTAGTAGTAGTAGTAGTAGTAGTAGTAGTAGTAGTAGTAGTAGTAGTAGTAGTAGTAGTAGTAGTAGTAGTAGTAGTAGTAGTAGTAGTAGTAGTAGTAGTAGTAGTAGTAGTAGTAGTAGTAGTAGTAGTAGTAGTAGTAGTAGTAGTAGTAGTAGTAGTAGTAGTAGTAGTAGTAGTAGTAGTAGTAGTAGTAGTAGTAGTAGTAGTAGTAGTAGTAGTAGTAATAGTAACTAGACTCCTCGTAATAATTCATTACATAACCTGAATTATTAACTACCTCCTATATAATATACACGATTATAGTCAGCAAGACTAAAATGCACAACATTAAATATTGTTCACGATAAAAAATAAATAATTGTCTTTCGTTTTACAAAATTCGATTAATGATGTTTTTTATTTGTAATTATTAATTATTAATTTCTGATAATAGAGTATCTATATGTATCTATATTTATGCGAGATAAATTATTATTTAAATATTTAATAAAAAAATAGAACAATTTAATACATGTATTTGTATTAATACATAAATGGATATGGATATTTAATGCATATAGATTAAATACATGAGATTAATGATGTTAATAATAATACAAAAATATATTTTATTATATTAAATATATAAATGTAATATATATAAATATATATATATATATATATATATATATATATATATATATATATATATATATTAAGATATATTTATAATAATTATATTATAATATATACATATATGTACTATTCAATTATAAAATATATCATAATAAATATAGTTTTTATTAAAATCAAGACTTAATATATATAGTAATTATCGATAATTATCGATCCTTAAATGACTATTTGTAATAACTTATTCAATATTCAATATTTTTATTTTTGTAATTAGGGTAATTTCACGGCATTACATTATTTAGCTATTTTAAATGTGTGATATAACTGTATTGACAAGAATAAACAAGGGTTTTCGGTAAATGGATACATTATTATTATTATTAAATTTTATTTAAACACTTTTTAAACGGAAAATAAACGTTAACAAAGGTGTGTACACATTCATAAAAAATATGTGATTAAATGGATTATATAAACGATGGAAAATAAATAAGGGTTAAATGTATCATTCATAAGGTGAGAAAATGTGAGTTTTTAATTCTCTCTTGAATTCAGTTCTTGATGTGGTGCACCGCAGAATATCGGGAAGTTCGTTCCATGTGCTTAATACCGATCCACTTCTCCAAGTACCGAACATTACGGGGAAGCACTACACTGTTACAAATAATGACTATAAAAAACATCTAGTTTTCTTTAAATACGAGGTAAATGGTTTTATATATAAAAAACCTTTAATTCATTAATTAGTTGGCTTAATTAGTTAAGCAAATTAAAGGGTTTTGGTAAACCTTTACTGTTTTAGTAAATTTCAACTAAAGGGTGTTTGAAAACCTATACTTTTTATTAAATAATAACTAAAATACTTTATAAGTTAAAAATATATAATATATTTACATATTATTAATATTATATGCAGATATATATATATTTTGTTTCAAATTGTCTATTTTTATAACAGTATAATTTCACATATAAATATTATTTAAAAGGCATTTATTTCTTGTCTGACACGGATGTTATATTTAATATATTACATTATCTAATATGAGAATAGAGTTTACTTGTTGTCTGGAAACGTTTACAGCTTAATTAATGCTGAATGTATTACAATTATACAGTTATATTTATGAAAATAATTATTTATAATTATAATATATATATATATATATATCATAACTATTTGAATTATGTATAATTGAATTTGAGATCAATTGTATTCACCAATATAGTAAAACTATTTAGTTAATTTAATATCAAAAACCTTTAGTTCAAATAATTTCAAAACCCTTTAGTTAATAAAATTGAAATAACGTTTAGTTTAAATAAGTTAAAACCCTTTAGTTAATATTCTATCAAAAACCTTTAGTTAAAATAAATTCAAAACCCTTTAGTTGATATTGTTCAAAACCATTGATGTTTCACTAAAGATTTTACTAAAGGCCTTCACAATTCAAAACACGCGTGGTGGATATAACCGAGTTGTATTATATTATCCAATCAAAATATCATTTATAAATAGATATAAATAATTCACGCAATTTATACATCATTGAATTTAAGTTTTATATTTATAGATTAAAATAATAATATAATTTTATATTTCTATATTAAACTTTACATTAACTGATTATGAATAAAAATACACATACTAAAGAACTATTGTATATTATTATGTACGCTGTTAAAATACACAATTTACAGGTTAACATGATTCAAACGTGAATTACACACTATTTCAAGGTAAAACACTTATCTATTTTGATTTAAATTATAATCACATTGGGTCTGTATTAGGGTAATTTAGTGGTCGGTAATAGGAAAATCATATATATTTATATATATATATATATATGATATATAAGTTATATAAGTTATATAACTTATATATCATATATATATATATATATATATATATAAATATATATGATAATATATATATATATATACATATATATATGTGTGATTTTCCTATTATCGACCCCATATGATTATAATATAACCCATATGGGTTACTATGCTTAAGATGTATTTGTTAATTAATAAAATTAACTAATCTAAAATATTATGCATAGCATTATTTTCTTTTAATTAATACATTTAGGTACCATGTTTTAATATGGTACCATGTTTTAATAAAGTTATTATTTAAATATTTAGTAAAGTAAACCTAGAATATCACATGTTATCAAATATAAATTGTAGGATTGAATATTTTGAAAATCAAATTACTTATTCATATTTACCATTAACATAATAATAGGTCGTGAATATATAAGTTGTTGGTATATCTTATATTTACTGAGATACGAAAAGGCTCGGTATTAGGAGGGGTCGATAATTGGAGACTTTACCCTAGTATGTTGTCAATTAATTCGTACATATATATATATATACAATATACAATATGAATTAATGAATGAATGAATGTTTATTTATACACAAAAATAACGTTGCACGTTCTCTAAACAAAAATATAAAATAACAAAATACACAAACAAATATAAATAGTTAATTAGAAAATAATAAAATTAATTTTTACGAATTAATAACAATAAATTTGATTTAAAATAAGAATAATTGACATTAGTTCTTAGTTCTACAGGTAGCGCATTCCAAAGGTCGGCTGCAGCTACACTGAAAGAACGTTTTCCATATCTCTTTAGCTTATAATTATTCTTTTGTCATAATCGAGTAGACGCGTTTCTTATATTCCTCTTGTAAACTTTGAATTGTAGGATGTCAATCAAATAACTCGGAAGACGATTCTTCAGTACCTTAAAATCAGTTTTAAATAGCTGAAAGTAGAACTCTGATTCATATTTAACCATTTATAATTAACTAAGTGATAATTGACTGATTCATGGTCATATAATTTTACACGATGTAAAACTCTTATCGATGATCTAATGATTCTATCTAAGGATTTAGTAGAAGTAGCAGGAAGGCCATAATATAGAGAACAACAATAATTTATACGTGACATAACTAATGATTCTATTAACATTTTAGAAATTATAAAAGGTAAGAATTTCCTTATTGATCGTATTTTATATAATTGATAATTAGTTGATTTACACACATTAGATATCTGATCTGAGAAATTTAGTTTATCATCAAAATAAAACCAAGGTTTTTAACATTATTGCAAGGAACAATTGTGATATAATCAATGATGACAGAAGGAAAAACTGATGATGTTCTAGATATATTTAAAGTTGAGTTTTATTCATATTCAACATTAAGCTATTTTGTAAAAACCAATTTTAACCATATTAATACAATCAATTAGAGCTACATTATCAGATGAATTAGCTATTACTGGAAGCTCAATATACAATTGAATATCATCAGCAAAATTGTTATATTTTACATGGAAAATTAGATATAATATTTTTAAGAGGTGAGATATACAGAGAAAATAGTAATGGCGCTAATACAGAACCTTGAGGCACTCCATAATACATTTTACAAGTAGATGAATAATTGTTATCAATTGTTATCCAAAATGTTCTTTCAGATAGGTACGATTTAACCCAAGCTAGAGGAATACCTACAATACCAATATATTCAAGACGTTTAATTAAAATAGAATGATCAATAGTATCAAATGCCGCAGATAGATCTAATAAAATAAGCTGTATATTATAATTATTATCAAGCTTATTAAGAAAATCATCAAGAATAGAAAGAAGAAGTGTTTCAGGACTATGAAATTTCCTATATGCACTTTTTCTAGTGTCAAATAATGAATTTGCATTTAGATAATTGATTAATTGCTTAGAAACTATTATTTCCAATATTTTACTTATAAAAGTTAATTGGGATATTGGTATATAATTAGATAAACACTCAATATCCAATCCTGGTTTCTTTAGAATAGGTTTTATTATAGCATGTTTTAAAGATGAAGGTACAATACCAGAATGGAGAGAAATATTAATAATATTTAAAATAAATGGAGTTAGTAAAAGCAAGCTTATGAAAAAGAGATAGAGGCAATGGATCGATAGGAGAAGACGATTTAGAAGCCAACATAGAAGCAAACACTTCAGAGAAAGAAGTAAAAGAAAAAGAGTCAAAATATACACCACACCCAAGTAAAATATCAT
Source organism: Osedax fenrisi (assembly GCA_964019155.1). NCBI lineage: Eukaryota > Metazoa > Annelida > Polychaeta > Sabellida > Siboglinidae > Osedax > Osedax fenrisi. Next base: position 86,013,320 of record OZ025240.1, on the reverse strand, counting down.
AACATAAAGGAATAAAAGACACATTATTTGTTATAAGCTTAATTTTAGAAATAATATTTGAAACCTTATCCTGAAAAAAAATAGAAAAATTAGAACATAATATTAAATTAGGTAGAGTAGGATATATAAACGACTCTGTTTTAGTTAAAGAGTTTATAAAAGAATAAATCTTTCTAGTATTATTTTCAAAGGAACTAAAAGTATTCTAATAATAATGTTGTTTAGCAATTAGAATAGATGATCTATAAAAATACCTATAATTAACAAATGTAGTATATGTTTCATTAGAAGATTTCATTTTATATAAGTTGTCAAGTTTTCGTAAATGTCTTTTTATTTTATGCAATTCACTATTAAACCATGGACAATTATCATGTATTGTAACAACAAATCTCCTAATAGGTGAATAGATATATAATAAATTTAGAATAGAACTACTGAAGTAATCAAGATTTAGATTAAAATTTGAAAGTGAATTGATAATGTCATTAGAAAAATCATTAATATTCAATGTTTTAATGTTTCTATAATTAATTAAAGCGCGTTTTCTTTTTGTATTAAATAATTTCAATCGGAAGGTAATAGTTAAATGATCAGTTAATAATTTTGATTTAATTGGTAAACCATATATAATATCTGAATCTGAATTTGTTAAAACTAAGTCTAACGTATTTCCTAAGTAATGGGTTTTACAAAGGGCATGTTGTTTAAGCGATAAATAATTAATTAAAGATTTGAATTCAAGATGAGGGGATATTAAAAAACCATAATGAAAATTAAAATCACCAACAAATATAGTTTTTATATATTCGAATTAATAACAAGATCAGAAAATTCATTAAAAAAATATGTAAAATCATTATTTGGTGGACGATATATAACAATAATTTTAAAAATAATATCATTGGAAGATTTTAGAGTAATAGAGAGTCCATCACTATATGAAAAGATAAGACAATTTGATGATATTATACGAAAATCGTTATGAATCATAATATCAACACCACCACCTCTGCCATAAACTATGTCACTACGAATAAAAGAATAAGTATGTAAATTAGTTGAGAAATTAGAGAGCATTGTAATGGTATACAATATACAATATTATGTATATATATACATATAAACCATAATTTCACTTCAACATATTAAACATTGTAATTTATATGGTAATTTGTACTAATTGATGTTATTAGTTGTATTCAATACATATATATATATATATATATATATATATATATATATATATATGTTGGCATATATTAACATTGGTATACATTGACTAATGAATACTTATTAAATAATATGAACAACCATAAAATATAAAGAATAACAAAATATAATCAAGGGAAATATGTTATCACATGATGTATACATATTAACGTTATTATAAATATATAAATCTATTGAATATATATATATATATATATATATATATATCGTTTAAATCGTGGTAGTTATCATAATACTGCACCTAGCACGCGAATAGTGAACGTGCTGCACGTACATTCCTGACACGACATTGTCACGTGGTTTCCTAAATTAGATAAACGAGTGCGCCCCGTGCTATGATACACTGCTGATTAATTATTAATTATTAATTATTAATCATCATGTACACACTTACGAGGACATTATTCATAGTGGTAACGGCATCAACATCACTATCGTCGTGTGTGCGTGTATGTGTGCGTGTATGTGTGCGTGTATGTGTGTACGTAATAGTGATTAAATACGCGTATTAATATTAATGCGGCCTATAATTAATGATATTATCAACATACGACATATATAGTTATATAGATATATCGCCATTTTGTATTTTAATTATCGATATTATTCTGATGTTATTTATTAGCAAGGACATGTCCTTGGTATTAGGTATTAGTCATTCACTGTAAACGTATCACTGAGTATATAGGTACATCTCAAAATTAGTTGTTACATTTTAAATGGTTGTTGATTCTTTATATTAATGCGTTATATTAATATTTATATTATTTGTTATATTAATCATATTTATTTACCAATTAATATTTAATATATATAGGTGGTATATAATCCTATATATATATATATATTTGTGGTGATATAATTATGTGGTTAGCCTACTGAAGTAATCGTAAACAACGAGTACAAATTAATAATACGTTTTCTAACTATACACATGACATATCGGGTATTCCACAAGGATCAGTTATATGTCCATTGCTATTTCTGATCTATATAAATGATCTCCCTATTATAATTAATAATTCAATTAATAACTCTCTATTTGAAGATGATAGGGGAAAGTCCCCGATTACCGACCCCTAAATGATTATTTGTAATAACTTATTCAATATATATTTAATATTAAATATATTTATTTGAAATTTTGTAATTAGGGTAATATTATGGCAATGGATAATGTGGCTATTTTAAATTTTTGATATAATTATATTTACAAGAATAAACAGGGGGGTCGGTAATCGGATACATGTACCTAATACCGACCCCCTTCTCTTATTACCGACCCACTAAAATAATCGTGATATAAATAATTATAGTAGTATTATAATTTCTAATACAAATAGTATATATACATGAATATAATTAGTTATAACATTCACGCAATTTATTTTATATTGAATTTATGTTTTAATAGTAATATTAAATTTACATTTAAACTTTATAGTATTTTTTTTCAAATAGTTTATATTATTATTTAATATTTATTTATTAATCACCTATGTATATAATCAACTGGAATCATGAATCCTAAATCTATATTAATGATACACAAACAACTTACGACATATTTTAAAGTAAAATACGGATATATTTTGATTGGATATTATAAATCACATGGGGTCGGTATTAGGGTAATTTAAGGGGTCGGTAATAGGAAAATCATATGGGTTGCTATAATTAAGATATCTTGGTTAATATTTATTCTAATTAAATTATTTTTATAATAGTCATAAACATTTTATTGATATACAATATTTTGCTCTGTATTAAGTTTTCTTTTAAATAATAAAGTATTTACAATGATTTAAAAAAAGTTATTATTCAAATATTTAAAAAGTAAAAATATAATATTACATTTTATCAAATAACAATTGTAGGATTAAATATTTTTTAAAACAAAATACTTATTCATATTTATCATTAAATTACTAACAGTTCGTGTATATATTATTTTTTGATATCTCTTATAGTTACTGAGATACGAGAGAGGGTCGGTATTAGGAGGGAGTCGGTAATCGGGGACTTTCCCCTACTAAATTGACATTTTCGTTCATATCCAATTAGAGTAGTCTTCTTCTGCAAAATACTCTCAATGATATCAGTAATTGGATGGAAATATGGGAACTCGAATTGGCACCGAAGAAATGTGTAGTGATGCGAATTGGAAATATGTTTCCCGCTCATGTATATAATTTAAATAGACACACTTTACCAATTCAATCTAGTTTTAAAGATGTGGGTATTATATTTAGTGATAATATGAGTTTCAATATTCATATTAATAATATTTTTAATAAATCCTATATAATCATTAATAGATTAGTCAGATGTTCATTACCAATAATTATATATATATATATATATATATATATTTAAAGCATATATATATCGTATGTACGACATTGTTAGCTGATGATGACATCCGGTTAGTTGAATCTGATTCATCTGTTTTGAATCCAGATAAATTATATATCACTAATTCTAACCACATTGAACATATTCAAAAATATTTCACTAAACGATTATTTGCTAATAGTAGTATTCCCAAATGTTCTTACACCGATAGACTTCTCAATATTAAATCATTATCACTTCGCAGGTTGGTAACGGATCTGGAGTTAACGTACAAGACACTGAATGGATTTGTGGATGTCGATCCTAACAAGATATTCGAAGTATACAGCAATATATATAGAGGGCCTTACTTCGTCAATAGAGTATACTCTATTGACGAAGTAATTCAGGTGTGTATTCGTTCTGCATATGATCTTCCGTATCTTCTGTGCAGGCCCATTATAAGTAGATATATCTACTGACTACGGTTACCATTATAATAGGGGATTATCACCCTATTTATGAGAAAACATGAAATAAAAATAAAGATATATGAATAATAATAATAATATGAATACATTTAAAAACGAGATATAATCAACGAAGTACGTTTTAATGCGTCACGGAAACCCGCTATTGATATACGGGATGCAACCATCGATATAAAGAAAGTGGATAAGCAATTGAATGTAGTGTATGGCACTATCCGCTATGGGCGCTGCAGTCGAAACCCACTATCTGGCCCACTACTTTTTATTTATAATAATATTTATGTATACATATATATATTGATAATTACTACCAATTTTAATGTACTATCTATACTAAAAATAAAATTATATATTTAAAATACATAATATCAACATTCCTCGTAATTTTGTGTATTTAAATTGAAGTTATAATACTGTTTTATTGATTTTATTGATATTTATAATTTAAATCCATTGATATAGATAGAAGTTACTTTAATCTATTTCGACGAAAAGACTACTGTTTTAAGATTTGACCTATATAATATGACTAATATCCAATCAAAATCACTGATACCATTTTGTTAATTTATCGATAAAAGTGTCATTCACGTATCTATCTTTAACATGCATTGCGTGCGTCAATTGCTTATCCACTTTCTTTATATCGATGGATGTAACATTGATGGGGAGCGAATTCCATGGAATGTTTTTAAATGTATTCATATTATTATTATTATTCATATATCTCTATTTTATTTCATGTTATCTCGTAAATATTGGATAATAATATAGGGTGATAATCCCCTATTATAATTCTTAGTTAGCTCTGTCTTTAGGGTATAAGTAATTTAGTTTTTTTTTGCGATTTGTGATATGACTCGAGGAGTATGGGTATCAGTATACATTCTACTGGCTCTAGAATATTCCCATGGCATAGGAATTGGTCACCCTTTACTAGAAAGTTGAGACATCGCATATCAAAAACCAGCTGAGTTACATCATCTATTATGCATACTAATTCATAACTAAACCTGTAATCTTATGTTAATATTGTGTATATTGTTATATTATTTTACTTATAGAATGTGTAAACCATCATTCTTATTGTAATTTATTATTTATCATTAAATTATTATTTCATGTCATTCTTTGTGTCAAAACTATATATCTATATATATATATATAATACCAATATAATTATTTAAATTATATTAGTTTAGTTATATATATAGAGTATGATTTAATAAAATAGTTGATTTAGATATATCATATATAATTTGGTATAGCAATACAACTAATAAAACATACTCCAATATAGAATATTTGTATAATATATACGATTTTTATAAATATAATATACATTTATAATTTAAATAATAGAGTATATATAGTATTATATATATATATATATATATATATATATATATATATATATTCTTGTGTTCTTGTTTTATTCAAAGCGTAAATACGTGTCTTTGAGCGAGCTCATCCGTGAATAAAATCAGATATGTTGATATTTTATATATTTACATTAATACAAACAATAAATTAATAATATTAAATATCGTAATATTAAAAATAATACATAATATTAAATAGTATTCTCATTATATGCATTCCTAATAATATAACAAACTTCTAATATTGTGTACACATAACTAATATATAGGTAATAAGTTATTAATAAGTTATTAATAATAATTAATAATTAGTTATATATAAAATGAGTGTGCATATATACATGTGTATACCTTGGTAGAATATGTATATGTATATTATTTCGTATACTCTCAAATATCAAATATAACACACATAATGATAAATAGAATGACTACTTAGAATTATTATAGTAAATTAAAAATTATATTATGTAATTATTTTATAATGACATAACATTTGTATTAGAAGAAATTAATAAATATAAAACACAGTAAGTAATCTTGAACACAAATTTCTAATAACATATGCTGATCGTATACAGTATCAAATAATTTAAAATCAATTAATGAAATAAATTATCATGGTAATTAACTTGTTTTAAAACAATTATATTGCATAATGTAAAATAAATAATTTATGATGACAATCAAACAAAATATGATGAATAATTTAAAAAGTATATAATATACTTAAAACAATCGCCTATTAAAATTATAAAAGTGCATAGAATTTAAAGAATCAATAATACTGAACACGGAAAATGAAAAAAATACAATCATTAAATATAATCAATTAAATACACAAAAGAAACTATAACTAGTAACTACATATAAATCATCTGATACAATTGTATATAAAGTTAATAAATCAAAATAATTCCAAAATGATAAATTTAATATAGGTTAATTAGTGAAACTAATAATAATATGAACAAATTATAATATTAAAGATTATATAATAGTATTATATATAATTTGGATACATATATATATATATATATATATATATCAGTCATTATATTTAATATAAGTAGTTTTTTAACAAAAATATTAATAACTTTTTGATATTACCTGATAATTTATATAATAAACCAAATATAGGTAATAAGTGTTATTAAAACTTGGTTAATAAATACTGATGACCCATCGATATATTTTAATAATTATAATATATTTTTAAATAAGCGTACACTAAAAATGTAAACAATAGGTAGGGGTGTTGCTATAGCAAGTATATATACTTGCAAATAAATCTTCAGATGTATGTGTAATAGAAAAATTCACTATTACTATTATAATTATAGATGATATCGAAATATTATCAATACAAATAAAAAATACAACTACAAATATACAAATAATCTCAGAAATTTATAGATCTACTAATAATAATATCGATTTTTTTTAATAATTTATTTTATAATACACATTTTTAAATAATGAAATATATATATGTGGAGACTTTAATATAGATTTATAAAAATGTTTATAAAATTTTCTATGGGTAACAGTTGGCAATATAGATCACGTGATCCCTATTCCCTTAGGGCATGCGCGGTATTGATAATTATTTCTGTAATGAATTAACTCGCGAGTTAACGTCGTCAGATCGACCCCCAAAATGTATATATATATATATATATATAACAATATATTTTATATATTTAAAAAATTTTGATTTTGATTTTTTTATTTTGATTCAATTTATTACACTCGTTTATTGCTTTTATTTATTTAAATTTTTCTCCTCATTATCTTAATGGGTGGAAGACTTGACAAGACATGCTTTTTCATTCACCCAGGCTTTATGCCAAATCTGATGTTATTATTATTATTATTATTATTATTATATATATATATATATATATATATATATATATATATATATATATATATATATATATATATATATATAGGTATATGTATAGGTAATAATCATCATATAGGTATCATTATGGCATAGATATTATTTTCGAATGGATAATAATCATTATAAAAAATGGCGATATTTCATTAATCCCACGCAATGCATGCGTGGGTGATACACCTACCGCACACATACACCTACACACATACCCACACACACCTACACACACCTCACTGTACGACGTGATGTTGAATGCACCGCACGTATCCTATAGAGCGATATCGTGTGGATAACCCGTAATTTAGGATAACGAGATGTGCCGTGTAGTGCCCGATACGTGGAGTAATCGAATAACAACGATGTCATTCTAACATTATTGTTGTACACCTATGGGTATATGATATATCATATATAAATATGATATATATATAATATATATATATATATATATGTATATTGTCAATTAGCTTGTAATAGTATATAATATATATTATATAATATCCTATATCATATTAAATATATATATATATATATATATATATATATATATATAAATAGAATATATAACATATGTATAGACCATATATAAATATATATATATATATATATATATATATGTATATAATCGTATTGTATAGGGGAAAGTCTCCGATTACCCTAAATGATTAGTTGTAATAACTCATCCAATATTAAATATATTTATTTGAAATTTTGTAATTAGGTTAATATTATGGCAATGAATAATGTGGCTATTTTATATTGTTAATATAATTATATTTACAAGAATAAACAGGGGGGTCGGTAATCGGATACATGTGCCTAATACCGACCCCTTTCTCATATGACCGACCCCCTACAATAATCGTGGTATAAATAATTGTAGTATTATAATATCTAATAAAAATAATAGATATACACAAATATAATTAATTATAACATGCACGCAATTTATTTGTTATTGAATTTATATTTTAATAGTAATATTAAATTTAAATTTAAACTTTATTGTAATTATATTAAAATAGTTTATATTATTATTTACTATTTATTTATTAATCAGTATTTATATAATCAACTGGGATCATGAATCGTAAATCTATATCAATGATACACAAAGAACATACGACATATTTAAAGTAAAATACTTATCTATTTTTATTGGATTTTATAAATCACATGGGGTCGGTATTAGGGTAATTTATGGGGTCGGTAATAGGAAATGTATATGTGTTACTATAATTAAGATATATTGGTTTATATTTATTCAAATTAAATTATTTTTATTATATTTATAAACAATTAATTGATCTACAATAGTATGTGCAGCTGCTATACTAGTATTAAGTTTTCTTTTAATTAATAAAGTATTTACAATGATTTAAATAAAGTTATTATTAAAATATTTAAAAAGCAAAAACAGAATATTACATTTGATCAAATAACAATTGTAGGATTCAATATTTTGTTAAACAAAATACTTATTCATATTTATCATCAAATTACTAACAGTTCATGTATATCTAACTTTTTGATTACTCTTATAGTTACTGATATACGAGAGAGGTCGGTATTAGGAGGGGTCGGTAATCGGAGACTTTCCCCTACATATCAATTACTATAGTAATTGATAATAATACATTATATAGTATTGTATTGTACTATAAATAATGATTATGTTGACTTCCATATGTGGTGAATACCGATTATTTCTCTATATCCATGAGATCGTTCAGTATCTTAAACATAATATGTAGGTAACCTCTTAATCTTCGATGGGATAAATTCATTAATTTTAGTAAACACAATATACTATTATAAATTGATTTATGTAAGTTACATCTGAATAATATGAGCTTAGTAAATTTATGTTGAACTTTTTAGTGTATTTATCCAATAAAGTAATTTCCTGTATTACAAATATATTGACTATATGCAGGTAATTAATGTACATGTGTGGTATAACCTTTGAATCGTTAGTATGAATTATTAGTAATGAAACATCTAAATATTGTATTCGAGATCAAGCAGGACATTTCCTGATTGAAGGATATTTCTTAAATATTATAATTATTTATAATTTCGGTAATATTCCTAAAAGATAAAGAAATCTTAACATCATTGGAAAAATATAGAATGTTAGTTGGGATGAAAATATCGAAGGAAGGTAATTGGTATATAATATATACTATATATATATATATATATATATATATATATTAGAAAGAAAAGATATCCAATATAGAAACCTCGAGGAACACCTCTACTTGCATACATATAACCATACATTAAATGAACTATTTATATTAGTTCTTCGAACTCGATTGGTAAGATATTAGTTAAACCACTTAAGTATATTATCACAAATTTCTAATTTAGAAATATTCAATGGAAATTTATTTACCTTAATGAAAATTAATTATTTGATCCTAGGCAAAGTGCATATAGGAAAAGTCATAGTTCTGAAACACTTCTTCTCTCTATTTTTGATAATTTGTTGAATAAGCTTTATAATAATTCTAATATACACCGTTTATTATACAGCTTATTTTATAGCATCTTTCAGCTGATTTTGATACTATTGACAATACTATTTCAAATAAACGTCATGGATATACTGGCTTGGATTAAATGTTACCTAACTGAAAGAACATCTTATATAATAATTGATAACCATTATGCATTTACTTTTAAAATGTATTATAGAGTGCATCAAGATTCTGTGTATGGACCACTACTATTTTCCGTTTATATCTTGCTTCTTAAAAATATTAGGTATACTAATAAATATTACCTTATCAAATTTTCCCTCTGTAAAAATCACATTATTGATGATGATATCTAATTATTATTGAGCTTCTAAGAGTAGCCAATTTATTTTATAATATAGATCTATTGAGTGTATTAATATGGTTAAAATTGGTTTTTTACGAAATAGCTTAATGTTGAATATGAATAAAAATAAACTTCTAAATATATATATATAGAACATCTCAAAAGTTTGTCTTATTGTTATCATTGATTCTTTCACAATTGTTCCATGAAATAATGTTGGATTGTAACCTTGGATTGTTATTACCATTTATTTTCAATGATAATTTAAATGTATCCGATCAGATAGCTAATGTGTGTAAATCAACTAATTATCAATTGTATACGACGAATATACGACCAATAAGGACACTCTTAAGAGTAATTACATTTTAGAATGTCTAAAATGTTAATAGAATCATTAGTTATATCACGTATACATTATTGTTGCCCTCTATATAATAGGCTTTCCATTTAGTTCTACTAAATCTTTAGATATAATTATTAGATTACCGATAAGAGTTTTATATATTGTAAAATTATATGATAATGAATCAGTAAATTATCACTTTAGTTAACTATAAATGGTTAAATATTTATCAGACATTTAACTTCAGCTATTTAAACTTAATTTGTAAGGTAATAAAGAATCGTCTTCCGAGTTATTTGAATTACCTCATACAATTCAGAGTTTATAAGAGATCAACGAAACTCTTCTACTCGGCTCTTACATAAGATGAAATAGGTACAAGCTATCAAGATATGGTAAACTGTCATTCAGTGTATCTTCAGCTTATCAATGGAATGCGTTATCATGTCATTAAGAACTATTATTCGTAGTATATACTACGAATAATTTAAATTAGTTCTTAAATTAGTTCTTAATGACACGATAATATTATATTGAATGTATTATTATTAATTCGTAAAATTAATTTTTTTTATTTTACAATTTATAATGTTCAACTGTTTTATTATTCTTTTTATATATTTTGTTATTTTTATATTTTTTCACACAATAGAAAATGTTAACGTTATTTTTGTGTCTAAATTAACATTCAATTCAGTATACTCAAAAATACTTTAAATACTTTATAAAAATATACTTTAATATTTTGGAAAATAAACATATTTATTATATTTAAATACTAATATCTTTAAATAATATCTTTCAATTTATATATGTATTTCTATGAAATATCTACTAATCATTAAAACCATTATAGACATCTAGAACAATATCTAAAACTTAATAGATCTTAAAAATATTAAAACTATTATACACATTTTGAACAATTTTATAATATACTTATATAAAATTATATAAAATAGAAGTAAAAGTATTTACATAAGTAAAAGTATTGTAAATATACTATTAACTTAAAAAGTAAGTCATAACCTATGTCAAAGAGTATACATATAGAGTACTGGAATATTAATAACAAGGTGAGAAATGTCATACATGCCATACATACATACATCATATATAATATGAGATTCATGTGTGATAATATAAAATTCATCATATATTAATATAAAATCATAAAATATATATAAGAAATATTATATTTCTATAGAAGAAACTATATATTATTAAAATATATAATTAGGGGAGGAACAGGGGTAGCGGCCGATGCAGGAGTAGTGGCCGTTTTAATTAACGCTGAAATGGTGCTAGATATGATAAAAAGTTCTATATACAATATTTAGATAATCAAAATGTCTATAATATAGAGTAAATTTTTTTTATTAATAATTAATTAATTACTCTAATTTATTACATAATAATTTTGTGTAAAATTTTAACAAAAACATGATTTGGAAAAGCACTTTTATACAATGAATATTTATTAAATATTTATTTGTTGTTGCATATTTATAAAATATAATTGCTTATCTATCATAATATGTATTTATGCATTCATATACATGTAATGGTAGTCATTTATGATACATATACTAGACCATATGTAATCAATAGTAGTGGCCGAAAAAATTCGACAGTAGTGGCCTTATATCCAATGAAAATTGAGTAATATATAACTCATTTACATATTCAAATTCTATAATTATTTTTTTTTTAAACAATTTTTATGAAATTCTCTATAAAATTGCGTATGCACCACTTAATATTAATAATATGATACATTATATATATCTGAATATTTGTAATCTATCAATGAAACATATATGTTACATATATATATATATATATATATATATATATATATATATATATATATATATATATATATATATATATATATATATATATATATATATATATATATATATATCTGAATATTTGTAATATAAAATGAAACATATATGTTACATATATATTATATATTATATTATATATAGTTTAATTATTTTGTTATATTATGTTTTGATCAACAAACACATTTGATTATCAATTTAATATTAACTATAAATTTCATTATAAAATATAAATAATAATTAACAACCTAAATCAATAATAAAAATGAAATATATGTTATTTATTATAATATGTGTTATGCTATTGTATATTTAATATAATATTAATATTAATATAATATTAATATAGGTAATATATCCTAATTAAGGTGCGTATGCATCACAAATATAATTAATAATCTTAAAAAATTTAAATACAAATTAAATAATTTAAAATATTTAAATCGAATACATTACGAGACACCTATTGCATTTTCTGGTACTAGCGGCCACTACTCCTGTATACCTTATTTTGTTGCTTTTTTTTAATGACTAAGCAATCGTTAATATTATTCAATAATATACTTTATATATAAAAGTGAAATCACAGTATTCTAGAACTATATGATTTCTAGCTAATTCAAAAAAATAAGATATTCAAATTCAGTATTTATCGATATATTAGAAGTATTCTAAGGCATATAAATTTTCGGCCGCTACTCCTGTTCCTCCCCTACTAATTAAATATAATAAATTTATATTTTATTAATCAAATAACAATATTATATATTATATTGTATATTGATACATTAGATAAAGAAATATTATTTTTTAAATAAAAATATATTTTTATGTTTCATTGGATTAAAAATTCTTATAAAAATAAAATTAAAAAACTAAGTTGTTGTTAAACCATAATTTAATATTATTTGTTTTAATATGTTATGAATTTATAGTGTAAATATGAATTATTAGTATATATCCTTACTAAGTTTATGGTTGATATTATTTACATTGTATAGAGCATTATGATATAAATGTTAATTAACAAATACTACAAATGACAATGTTATTATGGGGGTTACTATTAAGGGGTTACATAATTTGATATTGTAAACTTTTCAAAAAATATATCTATCCAATAATTTAAATAACAATGATTTAACTTCAATTATATTATTGCATTTTATATATAATATCTTCGATTTTTGATTATTAATTTCGATATCTTCAAATATTATTTATTTTCCTTATTTCTTTTAAATCTTTGCATACATCGTTGCATATTTTAGTATTTATTTATTTTATTAAATAATTATTTTTGAAATACTATCATTATAATCTATACTTATAATTATATATTTTCAATATATAAATAAACCTTCGAATAATATTAATAATAATATATACTATATAATAATATATAATATATAATATATAATAATATATAATAATAATATATATAATATATATACCTATATATATAACAACTTCCTGTGTGGCTCGGTTGGCTAAGGTATCAGATACACACGAATTAATACGTGTATTCAAGCCACGTCCGGACCAAAAAATAGTTCTTAAAATATTATTTAGAAGTGATCTTATAAATAAATGATCGGCTCTAATTAAAACAATGAGAGCGGCTTCGAAGGGAAATTAGAGACATATCGTTATAAGTGAAAACTTCATCTAAGTTCATGGGTGGGATGAAACGACTCCACAAAAATAAAAAAAAACAACGAAATAATAAATATATATATATATATATCATAATATATTTGTCAATACACGTATTTAAAATACAATATTATTATTATATATATATTAAATATTAAACTGTATACAGTTTATTAACTGTTGTACGCTATATATTATAAACTATACCCTAGAATATAAACATAATATACAATACCCAATTATATATAATACTACTTTAAATAGTAGTATACTACTGTATATACTACTGTATAATCAACATAATAGACACTCTATATTCACTATACACTGAGGCTATTCATACGTATTCACTGTAGAGAATAGACAATGGCGGCCTATTAGCTAAATGACTAATTCGGGCCGGTACGTCTACAACAAAAGAAGTCGACCTATTACGTAGAACGATCATTACGTGTGATTACGTCTCGATAAGACAGTACGCACACGCACACTGCAGACCGCACACACACACTCTACCGCACACACTGACTCCCCCACTCCGTATTTACTACGATTCTAGCACCGACCAGCTTATCCGAATGTCCGCTACCACTACTAGTACATATATATCAGTATAGGGGTCTTAACCGGAAGTAGATTTCGTGGTAGTTATATCCGCTCGTTAGCTCCCTGATATGTATATATTTAGACTTTCGTTAAGTTTACCCCGATGCGGATAAATCTCGTAACGAAATTCTTAAGGATTTAGAAGTTGAGAATATCGTTTATAAAACGTAAAATTTAACTCGAATAAAGTAAGTATCTATATGTAGTATGGTTCACCGTATTTTAACACATGTATTGACAATGTAATTAATATATATATATATATATATATATATGATTTTATTGATTTTAAAAAAGATTGTGATATTATTAATAATAATATTCTTATGTTAGAAAATTGAAAACATTTGCAATTGTTACAAAACATATAGTTAATTGTTATTGATTTTTATTGTCTGATAGTTTTCAGTTTATCGAACAGTTAATTTAATAATATTATAGATTATAAGCTGATAAATTTCTTGTAAACCCTAGTTTTCACGAGTAAAATTCTAGGCATATATGTCTTATTATATATAAATAATATTGGTAAATCTTCACAAATGTGTATATATATACAATATATACAATATTTTGATATGTAGTATATTATAAAGTATACATTATATTTTATGACTACAATTATACATTTTAATTTAAAAATCAATAATAAATATAATAATAATATAATAATATAATAAATTGTTTATTATAATTGAATATATAATTGATATGTTATAATTATATATAAAATATCCGTAAATATAAAAAAAATCTATTGTGTATTATTTATTACAAGATAGGATATAAATATTATTATATATAATGATTAACTTGATCATAAAATATTTTAGAAGTATAATTTATAATTTATAAAATTCATAGGATAGGAAAAATCTATATTGATAAATCAGTACATGCATCTAGAATTGGACCTTTAAAAATAATAGTGAACACGGAAAATAAAATAATCGATATTTTAGATAATACTTTTAAATTTATAATAAAATAGGAATATCACATGAATTTGATAAAAATCAATTAAATAAAATACACAAAAGAATATATTACTAAAGCTAAAGATAAATCATCTGATACAATTGTATATAAAGTTAATTTATTAACAATATTCTTAAAATGATAACATTTAATATAATTAGTGAAACTAATAATGATGTGCAAGAATTATAATATTATAGATTATAATAACATCTCATATAATTATATTACATATTTACAGGGATATTTTTAATAATATTGCAAATATATTATTTTCTCTAATATTATATTGTAAATTAAGCATATATTTTATATTGTAAAAAATATATTATAAAATCAATATTAAATAGGTATTTCCATATAAATTTTACATTTTTAGATATTTTACATTTTTATATATTTTCCATTATATAACTAAAAAATAAAATAAAACAGTATTACAAATTAGAAGTATTAAAAACATAAAAAATAAACAGTATTAATGTTTACAAATTATAAAAATCATTATTTAAACTATTGTGTATTTATTTTACAAATTGTACGTTTTATATATTTAACTTTATATAATTAATAAAAAAAACTAAATAGTATTACAAATTAAAAGTATTAAAATAATACAAAATCAGAATTAAAATTATAACAATTAAAACAGAATTAATATAATATAGTATTAATATAGTAACTAACAAATATATATATACTAGCCGTACCCGACCCGGCGTTGCTCGGTTTTGATTATTGTCTTATATATAATATATTAATTATAGCTATTCCTGATTCTTAATTGCTATATATACTGTATATAATATACAATAAAATAAATGTTAGCTGACATACAAAACAAAGTAGAAAAATATTTCAAAAAATATATTAAAAAATACAACAAATATTTCAAATATTACAAAATATGTTTTAAAAAAATGTCTAAAACCCAAACCTAAACCCAAACACAAACCGTACACTACCCTGCGTTGCTAGGTTTTTGATTATTTGCCTATTAATTGTAGATATTCCTGATTATATTTAGCTAATATTTAATTTTTGTCTTCTAACTAATATTTACTAATTCTAACTGTATCCGATGTAGACCCAGCGTTGTTCGTTTTTAAGATTATTTGTAAAATATTTGGTAAGATTACAAATAATAATTTCAAATATTACAAAATATATTTTAAAAAAGTGTCTAAAAATATTTTAAAAAATATAAAAAATATTACAACATTGCCAATACAGCCATACCCGATTTTGATTGTTTGCCTATTTATTTTTTATTAATTATAGCTATTTCTGATTATTCTAAAATGCAAAAAATATTTAAAATATTACAAAATATGTTTTAAAAAAATTTCGAAAACTCAAACCTAAACCCAATCCGTACCCGACCCGGAATTTCTCGGTTTTTGTTTGTTTGCCTATCTATTATTTATTATTTATTAATTAGGGACATTTCTGATTTATATTCTATTCTATATTTCTAGTATATACAATTAAATAAAGTTTATCTTTAAAATACAATCAAATGTAGACAAATATTGTTTATAATATATAGTGAAAAAATATTTCAAAAAATATTTTAAAAAATACAACAAATATTTCAAATATTACAAAATATGTTGAAAACCCAATCACAAACCGTACCAACCCGGCGTTGCTCGGTTTTTAAATATATGCCTATCTATAATTTATTAATTATAACTATTACTGATTTGGAATTGCTTGCAGTACCCTACCCGACGTTGCTCGGTTTTTTATTATTTGCCTATCAATTATTAATTATAGTTATTCCTAATTATGCATAGCTAATCTTTAATTTTATTTATAACTAATATGTAATAATTCTAACTGTATCCGATGTAGATCTAGCGTTGGTCTTTTTAAGATTTATTCGTAAAATATTTTGTAAAAATACAAAAAATAATTTAAAATATTATAAAATATATTTTAAAAAAGTGTCTAAAAATACTTTTTTAAATATCAATAATATTTCAACATATTAGTAGCCATACCCGGCGTTGCTAGGTTTTTGATTGTTTGACTATTTATTTTTATTAATTATAGCTATTCCTGATTATTCTAAAATATATAATTGCTAACAAATACAAAAAATATTTAAAATATTACAAAATATGTTTTAAAAAAATGTCGAAAACTCAAACCTAAACCCAAATCCAACCAGTACTCGACTCGACATTTATCGGTTTTTGATTGTTTGCCTATTTATTATTTATTAATTAGAGCTATTCCTGATCCTAGATTTCTAGTATATACAATTAAATAAAATTAAACATATGTAGAAACATATTTTTTTTAATATTTAAAAAATTAGATAAAAAATATTTCAAAAAATACAACAGATATTTCAAATATTCCAAAATATGTTGAAAACCTAAACCCAAACAGTTCCAAATCGGCGTTGCTCGGTTTTTTATTATTTGCCTATCTATCATTTATTAATTATAACTATTCCTGATTTGGAATTTCTTGCCGTACCCAACTTTGCTTTACTCGTTGTTTGATAGCTTACCTATCTATTATTTATTATTTATGGCTATTCATGATTCTGCTTTTCATATACAATAACATAAATTGTTGCTAAAATTCAAACAAATTTATACAAATATTAATATCTCAAAAATTAGTGGAAAAATATTTCAAAAATATTTCAAATAATATTTAAAAAAATACAACACATATTTCCAATATTACAAAATAGTACTTAATATATATCGAAAACCCAAACCGCACCCTGCGTTGATCGATTTTTGATTGTTTGACTATCTATTATTTATTAATTATAGCTATTCCTGATTCTGTATTCCTAGTATACAACAAATATTTCCAAATATTACAAAATATATTTTTTATAAATGTTCTACAAATATTTTAAAAAGTATATTATTATATCATATAATATTTATATATTTATTATATAATTATAATATTTTAATTATATCTTAAAATAATAATATTTCAACGAATAGTTGAAAATATAAAAAATTATTTCAAATAATATTTTTTAAAATACAAAAAATATAAATAATATTACAAAATATATTTTAAAAAAATTTCAAAAAAATGTTTAAAAATATTTAAAAAAAACTTCAAAAATATTTCAAAAAATGTCAAAAATATTTCAAAAATATTTCAAAAAATTTCCAAAATTTCCAAAAATTTCAAAAAAAAATCAAAAAAAATTCAAAAAAATAGTTCGAAAAAATGTAAAAAAAATATTTCAAAAATGCGACGCCGAAGATTTTGGACGACAAAAAATCATTTTAATGGCAAAAAGTCAATTTTTCAGGTTTTTCTGGGTTACTCGGTAAAAAATTCAAAAAATTTTCCGGACCAAGACCATACTGTTGCAAATTTATTAAGATCGGGTATAAAATATTTTCGCGACGTACCCCGGTTCTCGAGTTACCTCACCAGATACACACACACACACACATATATATATATATAATTAAATAGACTTTCTTTTATATAATAGATATATATATATATATAAATATTATTAAAATTAACATAAACTATGTGATACTAATATTTAGATTCTTTTATAAATATTATATTACAATTATGTAAAAATTCATTAATTTTATTTTATACTTTGTTTTGGATGCTAATATGGGAATCAAATATTTGTTTTAGTTTTGTTTTATTCTTTCTTTTATATTTGTATTCATTGTTTATTTTAATATCCATTTTTATGTAATTGTATTGTATTTTATCCGAATGAAGATGATGAAATATGACATTACAATATCGAATTAAAAAAGCCTATCACTTTCACTGATTCTCCTTAGACATTATCTATAAACTGATGTCATTCATATATATATATATATATATATATATATATATATATATATATATATATATATATAGATATATATATATATATATATAAATAAATAATTAATGAAATTAATATGAAATTATAATTAAAATTAATATAACTAATTAATTTAAATTAAGTTAGCTTTCATATATATATATATATGAAAGCTAACTTAATTTAAATTAATTAGTTATATTAATTTTAATTATAATTTCATATTAATTTCATTAATTATTTATTTAATATTGAAACTCGTCATTGGTAGGTAATTCTGATATAATGAAATTTGTTCGTTAATCATTAATTATACTTAATTCAAGTACACTATAGTGTGTAACTTCCTTGATAATAACTAAATCTCATAGTAATAGTATAATATTATTTATATTACTATTATTATAATAATAGTATTAGTAATAGTAATAATAGTAATAATAATAGTAATAATAATAATAATAATAATAATAATAATAATAATAATAATAATAATAATAATAATAATAATAATAATAATAATAATAATAATAATAATAATAATAATAATAATAATAATAATAATAATAATAATAATAATAATAATAATAATAATAATAATAATAATAATAATAATAATAATAATAATAATAATAATAATAATAATAATAATAATAATAATAATAATAATAATAATAATAATAATAATAATAATAATAATAATAATAATAATAATAATAATAATAATAATAATAATAATAATAATAATAATAATAATAATAATAATAATAATAATAATAATAATAATAATAATAATAATAATAATAATAATAATAATAATAATAATAATAATAATAATAATAATAATAATAATAATAATAATAATAATAATAATAATAATAATAATAATAATAATAATAATAATAATAATAATAATAATAATAATAATAATAATAATAATAATAATAATAATAATAATAATAATAATAATAATAATAATAATAATAATAATAATAATAATAATAATAATAATAATAATAATAATAATAATAATAATAATAATAATAATAATAATAATAATAATAATAATAATAATAATAATAATAATAATAATAATATATATAATAAAAATATAATATATCAGCTGCTCTTACATTAGGTAATACTAATAAACCATTGTATACTATAAATAATGTTTTAATAGTAAACTGTAGATCGTATCGTGATCTTGGTATCAAATTTGATCCATCATTACATTTCTCTGAACATATTGGTGTGTGTTGTACAAGTGCATATTGTGTTATCAATCGTATATTTCGCTGTTTCATTACTAATAATATGCCAGCTATTAGAAAAGCATATATATCATATGCTAGACCCCACCTTGAATATGCGTCGACAGTCTGGAATCCGGGATTAGATGCCAGGACATTCAAAGGACTGAAGATAAAACTAGAGAAGGTCCAACAATTCTTTACGAGAAGATTAATCGAGAGATGCGGTTTACCTTATAAACCTTATAATGAAAGATTAATATACCTAAATCTAGATTCTCTAGAAATCAGAAGAACTAGATCTGATCTTGTTATGGTATATAAGCTATTTAACGGATTGGTATCTATGAATACATCATCTATTATTAATATCAAAAAGACCAACTACAATACCAGAGGCCATTCTCTGCAAATTAGTATGAATACATGTAAACTAAATGTAACAAAAAATCTACTAAATAATCGAATAGCTAAAATTTGGAATGGTCTTGATGAACATATTGTATTAGCAAATAGTTTATATACCTTTAAAAATCATATTAAAAAAATTATAACTTAATATTTATTTATACATATATATATATATATATATATATGTATATATATATAATTTTATAAATTATTAATTTTAATTATTAATTGTTTTTATCACCGGCACATGTGATACGTTTCTAATTTACTATTGTTATTTTTATATGTGTACTATCTACGTTTTGTTGTCGTTTTGTGAATTTATCACTACATATTGTTAATTATTACTAAATCGAACTTGAAAAAATTCATAATAAATATTCATTCAATTCAATTCAATTCAATTCAATAATAATAATAATAATAATAATAATAATAATAATAATAATAATAATAATAATAATAATAATAATAATAATAATAATAATAATAATAATAATAATAATAATAATAATAATAATAATAATAATAATAATAATAATAATAATAATAATAATAATAATAATAATAATAATAATAATAATAATAATAATAATAATAATAATAATAATAATAATAATAATAATAATAATAATAATAATAATAATAATAATAATAATAATAATAATAATAATAATAATAATAATAATAATAATAATAATAATAATAATAATAATAATAATAATAATAATAATAATAATAATAATAATAATAATAATAATAATAATAATAATAATAATAATAATAATAATAATAATAATAATAATAATAATAATAATAATAATAATAATAATAATAATAATAATAATAATAATAATAATAATAATAATAATAATAATAGTAATAATAGTAATAATAATAATAATATATTACCGAATTATTAATAAATGACAGAACTAAATAATACTAGAACTGTTGGCCGTCCAATATAATATATTACTTTATTATATCATTTATTATATTATTGTGTTTACAAAACAGGGGTCAAGTTTGCACTATCGGAGTAGGAGGAGGATTAGTAATCTTGGAAGGAGTAGGGTGCAGTAGGGTGCAGGAGAAGGCGATATCTAGATGCCTTCACAACGTCACAACCCGATGCCGGTTTCGGTGTTTGATGGCAGCTCCCTGGACATCCGGTCTGATCTGAAGTGGCCCACAGACATATGGATCACCGAACACGTTAGCTAACCACTAGTGGTCAAGCGTCATATACTATGTGATATTATTAATAGGCTATTCAATAAACCGTATTGTATACGCGTACTTATATAAATTTTGTACCTGAATATTATTATAATACTTATTTAATTATTACTTATTTTGATTGATTGATTGATAATTTAATTCAGCAAATACATAGTCGAAATATATAATCGAAAGTATAAAATATAAATATTTGCGATAACATATACGTAACGATAACATATACGTTATAGAAATCAACAAATAATAATACGAAATTAAAACGTATCAGAAATTAAAACGTTTTACAGTTACCGTAATAATATATGAATAATGAAATAATCTAAAATATAAATAAATTATATAGTACAAATAAATGAAAAATAATCGAAAATAGAAATAAAATACATTATTTTATAAATGGCATCGAAATAAATAATTTCTACTTTAACTTTATCGAATTCTTCTTATAATAATATAATATAAACACTAAAGCATTCTAACATTAATATACATAATTTCTATATTTGTTGTCACATGTTAATTAAGTTATAAGCATGTATCTAGAGGTCATATAAATCCCTAATACGGATATTCTAGATGTCTTAATACGGACACCATATAACTTATCAGCGCGCAGCGTGTGAAATATTCTTATTTTCATAAAAATCGCGTGCGTTATAATATTAATACCACCAATGAAGCTAAATCTAAAAAAAATAATATTTAGATACTTAACTTGTATTAATAAATTAAAAAATAATAAACATAAATTAATTAATTACTAATTAAATTATATTAAATTATTCATAAAATTAATTACAAATAATGTAATTATAATTTATCTGATTGGTTCATCAATAATATATAGTTTATCTAATGTTATATAGGTTGTCCGTATTAGGACATAGGTACCGAATACGGACACCCTCGTTATCTATTGGATAAAAAGATTAAATAAAATTGTATAATCACAATAATATTTATAATCATATAATATTAATATATTATAATTTTTTTAATACAAATATTGGAGAAAAAATGTATTAAGTTACTTTTCCCTACTATTAGAATATGTTATTATATATATATATATAATTAAGTTTTGTAACAGTTTTTCGTTTTTATATTATTTATGTATGTGTACATTACAATTATATTAATTTAATTCAATTGAATATATTACGTAATCTCTTATGGTAAAAGTATCGACTACGATCACTGATGCCCTGTCACTTGTTTACACTGTTTACTTAGCTAGGAGACTATTTATTTTAATAAAATTCGACAGTTAAATGACAATTAAAATGTTATTATAACGAAATGTAAATGTATTGATCATACAATTCGTAACATATTATAATGTGTAATATAAAATCAGTATGCATAAATAATAAATTAGAATTAACTTATGAATCATTCATTTTAAGTCCAATTAATTATTGATAAAAGTTAATTTTAATATATTATTTATGCGAACAAATTTTACATTACGGTCTGTTATGAATAAGGATTCTTAAGAATACCATGAATTTACAATAATACAATTTTAATAATATTATTTGTTATTATTATTATTATTATTATAAACTGATGTTTTATGTATGTTAATATGTATATCGAATATTTCTAGGTTATGATTTATTTAACGCATATTAATTCATCGTTACCATCGTTATGTTAACCCCCCATTTTCGGTCACATGACAGACATCGGGTGACGGTGGCTCCACAACGCGACGTAGCAGGGCAGACGCGTGGACCAAGTCTAACGAACACGTGAAGACGTCGTGTCTGCGTACGTCGCACCCCCGCCACCCCGCAATCATTCAAGCGGAACGGGGCATCCTTCAGGTGGCGCGAAAACTTAATCTGCGGACACCTCTGCTTAGGTTACCATTGATGTATAGAGTGTATATAGTACGCATATATATATATATATATATAATGGTCGACAACAACCGAAAATATATATATTATGTTGTAGTCATTTATATCGAAAAGACATATTAATATTATAAATTATAAAATGAAAAATAAAATAAATAAAATTATTCTAATAACTATTATTATTATTATTATATATATATATATATAATATATATATATATTATATATATATATATATATATAAATAATTTTTAAATATATAATAGTTTTATATAATGATGACGTTGACAAGATGGTATTTGTGTTAACGCAATTGACATATATTGTTGATATTTAATATGGGCTCTATAGAATCGTGACTTATACATATTTTCTAATAGAAAAATCTATATATATATACATACTTGGAACGTTGAATTGTTTCAAATGGAACATGTATTACATATACGTATACGAAACTCTCATAACGGCGATGTCCGGAAGTCAACGCTCCTTATTAGGTTGTTCGTTAGGTTACACATTCACGTCACGACTACTATGGTATATATATATATATATATATATATATATATACTATAGTATAGCTATATCTACTATAGTATATATATATATATATATATATATATATCTACTATAGTATATCTATAAATATCCTCTCTTTTATATTATCGGTGGGCTGGCTCAATTGTCAGACGTAATTCTTGCTTGCGTATAGCACTATAGTGCTACAACACAGGAGACTTAAGGGTATTCAATAGAGAATATATATATATATATATATATATATATATATATATATATATATATCTTATACGAGCGGTAGATTTGTTAATAGTAAATATATTTACTATTAACAAATTTACCGCTCGTATAAGATATATATATATATATATATATATATATATATATATATATATATATAATATAGTATATATATGTTCTCTATTGAATACGATAAGTCTATTGTGTTAAACAAATAACAATGCAATAACGCGCTATTACGTGTATGTGTTGCCGTGTTACACACGACGTATACGGCTATATGACATTATATAGAGTGGTATCAAGGACAAGTGTCCTTTGTGATACATTACTATTGCATAATGTATATATATATATATGTTTATATGTGTGTGTATGTGTACGGTTGTATGTGAGCGTGTGATGTGTGTGTAAATAAATTAATGAACTCGGGTTATAGACAATATTCTAAGGAGGATCGTTTAAAGCTTATAATATAATTATAATATAATATTATAATATAATTTATTAATTCGAAACATATTTATATATGTATATATATATAAAACATAAACTAAAGAAGTACCTCATTGTTTATGATATATTAACTTCAAGTATATCAGTGTTTGCCACGTTGTATACTATCAGTACTACTTATTACATTTATTTATTGTATTTTGTATATTATTGCCACACTATAAAAATATTATAATTGAATTAGTGTTTAATTAAACAAAGTATTTAAAGTATTTAAATAAAATCAACATCATCATCATATACATTAATTACTAATGATCTAACCACTATATACGACATGTGCATTGTAGATCTAAGACGTCGCTACGAATCACATCCAGACATCACGTGCCGACAGAGGTCAAGAAAAGCGTGACCTTCAGCGATAAACCCGTCAGCGTAACCAGCGCGGCCGTCACGGATGAACGACCTCCGGAACCGGAAGAAGGAGACGTCAAGGTCGTGGAGACCACAGCGGTCGACACGTCTCAGTTCAGAGATCTGTACACGGTACGCCGGTTAGAACAGACTGTACCACGCGATATGCCTGATTAATATCGAATAAACCCGAGTAAACCCGACTACAAGTAAACTGGGGCCACGTTTACTAATATTTGAACGAAATAGCGATTGTACCCACTTCGTGAATACTAAAATCGGTTTTTTTGTAATCACAAAATTTATATATATATTCGAATATCCGCAAATTCTGTGTTTCTAGCGAATATTCGCTAGTGTAGCATCCGGTTAAAGCTGCAGCTATTGGGTAGCCACGCCCATAGCTATAGCGACACCCATAGCTATATCCACATCCATAGCTATAGCCACATCCATAGCTATAGCCACACCCATAGCTATAGCCACACCCATAGCTATAGCCACACCCATGGGTATAGCCACGCCCATAGCTATAGCGACACCCATAGCTATAGCCACACCCATAGCTATAGCCACACCCATAGCTATAGCCACATCCATAGGTATAGCCACGCCCATAGCTATAGCGACACCCATAGCTATAGCCACACCAATAGCTATAGCCACACCCATAGCTATAGCCACATCCATAGGTATAGCGACACCCATAGCTATAGCCACACACATAGCTATAGCCACACCCATAGCTATAGCCACACCCATAGCTATAGCCACATCCATAGGTATAGCGACACCTATATCTATAGCCACATCCATAGGTATAGCCACGCCCATAGCTATAGCGACACCCATAGCTATAGCCACACCCATATCTATAGCCACACCCATAGCTATAGCCACATCCATAGCTATAGCGACACCCATATCTATAGCCACATCCATAGGTATAGCCACGCCCATAGCTATAGCGACACCCATAGCTATAGCCACACCCATAGCTATAGCCACACCCATAGGTATAGCGACATCCATAGCTATAGCCACACCCATAGCTATAGCCACATCCATAGCTATAGCCACACCCATAGCTATAGCCACATCCATAGCTATAGCGACACCCATAGCTATAGCCACACCCATAGCTATAGCCACACCCATAGCTATAGCCACATCCATAGGTATAGCGACACCCATATCTATAGCCACATCCATAGGTATAGCCACGCCCATAGCTATAGCGACACCCATAGCTATAGCCACACCCATAGCTATAGCCACACCCATAGCTATAGCCACATCCATAGGTATAGCGACACCCATATCTATAGCCACATCCATAGGTATAGCCACGCCCATAGCTATAGCGACACCCATAGCTATAGCCACACCCATAGCTATAGCCACACCCATAGCTATAGCCACATCCATAGGTATAGCCACACCCATAGCTATAGCCACACCCATAGCTATATCCACATCCATAGGTATAGCCACACCCATAGCTATAGCCACACCCATAGCTATAGCCACACCCATAGCTATAGCCATACCCATAGCTATAGCCACACCCATAGCTATAGCCACACCCATAGCTATAGCCACACCCATAGCTATAGCCACACCCATAGCTATAGCCACATCCATAGCTATAGCCACACCCATAGCTATAGCCACACCCATAGCTATAGCCACATCCATAGGTATAGCCACGCCCATAGGTATAGCGACACGGTCAACAATGCGTGTACTCTTGGACATACCATGCCGACACGCGATGCTTTATATACATCGTATATTATAGTATATTATAGTATAGTATATTATATGCTATATATATGCTCTATAGAGCACTTATGTGTCAGCTAATAAGCTGACACGTTCTCGATTCTAGTGTGATGATTATATAAATGTGATCTGAAAATACATCATGTACAATAATACAGTGAAGCTACCTTATAAGGATAATCGATCAATTATATAAACTTTAAGTGTTACTTAATTTATATATATATATATATATATATATATATATATATATATATATATTGAAGGTAGCTAATCGATATAAGTATCTAACATAATAGTTATGTCAACTTTAATTATTCAAAAAAAACATCAAATAATATTATAATTTTCTATAAATTATATACCAATTACTAATATTATATAGTATATATACTATATATATTATATATATATATACTAAAATATGTTAATTATATTACCCGGTCAATTTAAAGTATGAACCTGTATTAACCGTTGACCTGACCTGACCTAATACCTCCTCCTCCTCCTCTTCCTCTTCCATTAGATCGCCGTGTAATACTTCGGCGTGTTCAGTGAGAGTATCGTCGTCAGCCTCTTTAAGATGTAACGATCCGAGCGTATCTAACACCGCAAGGATGCTACTGGATAAGAAGGTTTCGTATGTGTGTGATGATAATGATGATGGTGATTTTGATTCTGATGATTCTGATGCTGATGATGATTATGATAATGATGATGATGATGATGGTGATGATGATGATTATGATAATGATGATTTATTATATACAAATATAATAGCGATCGCTATTCTCGAATGTGTTTTAAATAGTATGTTACTTAAATATACAAATAATAATAACAATAATAATAAATAGTGCACGAGTAATAGTATAAAAATAAAAAGGAGAATCATATATATTCTCTCAATAAAAATAATAAAATAAAAACGAAAATAAAATGTATTATAAATTATAATATATAAGTTAAATAAACAGATTACTTAAGGCAGTATGTAATGATATATGGTTAATTTCCATAAATATTCTGGAAGATTGTTCCACGTATATGCAGCTATATACCGAAATCCACATTCGTCATGTTGTTTTCTGTTAATAACAGGTCGCTTAAGGACCTTAGAGTTTGAGTTTCTTAGTGGTTGTAAAGAAGTTTTTAAATGTTGTAGGTTAGTTAAGTATGTTGAAGTCTTTTTGGAAATAATAGTATGTATTATTGTAGTAAGTCATGTTTTAATTCGTAAGTTAATTGCTAAAATATTTAGAGAAAACATTAGTGATGAAATTGGTCATCTATCAATTTACTTTTATTAAAAATAAGTCGAGTTGTAGATTTTATAATTTAGATAGTGAGTAAAGTAGGGGACGTGAGGGGGTTTTGGTCGATCAAATGTATCACTCGCTATAATAGCCATTACTCCGTGAATATTAAATATTAGTATTTGAATTTTAGAATATTTATTAAAAAGATATTAATCTAATAAATAGCTATCTCGGATTTTTATTTCAAGATAACAAAATTATATATTATCAATTATAATACTACTCATAAATATCGGTGAAATATGGTATGTGTGGGATTAGTTAGTTTTGGTCGATAGTTCCGAATGTGTTAATACTTGTAGCCACATATACTCAAATAATAAAATTTGAGTTAAATTAACTAATTCGAATATTTATTATAATGATATGATAATATTTAATACACTCATAATGTTAATTAATTATATATTATATATTAACATTTGACCATTAATTATACGCTATTTATTACAATAATACAGCAGAAAAATGCTCTTTTTACATAATCGATAATATTATGCAATATATTTAATTTTTATTAATTTTTCTTTACATATTTGGTAATATTATAATTATATATAGTTAGTTAATGTAAAAAAAATGCATATATATATTACCGTTGTAATTATATTAGCATCGACCAAAACCCCCTCATGATATCGACCAAAACCCCCTCATCTCATATGGTATTATTATGTTATCCTTATTCATTTATATAATTAATGTTTTTAATTAATTTTTATTTCATTTTATGTAGAATATTGAGTAGTTTAATATAATATAAAATTTATCATAAAAATATTACTAATTGTGTTGTAATTTACCAATAACTCTCCGCTATTTATTACAATAATATTGCAGAAAATGCACTTTTTACATAATCGATAATATTATTCAATATATTTAATTTTTCTTAAATTTTTCTTAAAATATTAGGTAACATTAAAATTATACATAGTTCGTTAATGTAAAATATTTGTATATCTATTACCGTTGTGATTATATTGCCATCGACCAAAACCCCCGCATCGCCCAAAACCCCCTCACGTCCCCTAGATCAGTAGTCAAATCTGTAAAAAATGAAAGTATTAGCTAATAGGTAGACTATTTTAGATGGTAATGCTTTTCTTATTTTTCATAGTTGAATGAGGTGAGAAGTCGTTGATTTAGCTATTAAATTAATATGTGTGTTCATAGTTAATTAGTTTGTTAGTGTTACACCTAAATATTTTGTAGAGTAATATTTTGTGGAGATATTATAGTGTCATCTAAATATATTGTTGGAAAGTGAGATAATTTATTAGAAATGTTTAACAGTGTAGTTTTATTTGAATTAATACATAAGTAATTAGTTGACATCCAATTGCATCAATGATATCATTATTTAAACGGGAATTATTTGTTGGTGACATAATAATAATATCATCAGCGTATAAATGATATATGATTTCAGGATAATTTAGAAATATGCTAGATAGTGGAGTGATATATAAGGAATACGGCAAGGGACCTAGAACAGTACCTCGTGTCACTCCAAATAAAAGGGGCTTAATGGGAGATACGGATTTTAATTATATGTTGAATTGTTGAACTTCGTTATATATGTGTATACTACATACTAGAGATATTCACGGGTCGGGTCAGTTTCGGGCGGGTCTCGGGTTTTATGAAATATAATGGTTTCGGGTTTTAATCTGTGTTATCTCTTTTTTCTCTTTAAATATTTATAAATCTCTTTTAGTATACATATACGTATACATACATAATATATATATATATATATATATATATATAAACTGCTCGTAACTCGTGCCTACAGGTAAGATCTCAGATACTAATACTACCGTGCATCTCGGCACAAGAACAACGTAAAGCCCTGGGCAGCCCTACCCGCTACGCCGACAACGTACCCAGACCCGCTCAACACGGTTACATGCATGGCTCTTGCACCTACGGTAAGGGTAAACGGGTGAAGTCCGCCACGTCTCATCCGTACGAAGGTTAGCATCGAATGCTAATGTGTGTATGTATATAGGTTATATAGAATAGAATAGAATTTATAATTAATTTCAATTTCAAGTGTTTCGAGTTTTTATTTAGGGGAAATTCCCCGATTACCGACCTCCTCCTAATACCGACCCCCTCTCGTATCTCAGTAACTATAAGATATATCAAAAAAATAATATATACACGAATTGTTAGTAATTTAATGATAAATATGAATAAGTATTTTATTTAAAAAAATATGTCATCCTACAATTGTTATTTGATAAAATGTAATATTCTGTTTTTATTTTTTTAATATTTGAAGAATAACTTTTTTTAAATTATTATAAATGCTTTATTATTTAAAAGAAAAATAAATACTGCGCATAATATTGTAGTGCAATAAAATGTTTATAACTATTATTAAAATAATTTAATTTGAATAACTATTAACCAATATATCTTAATTATACTAACCCATATTATTTTCCTATTACCGACCCCATAAATTACCCTAATACCGACCCTATGTGATTTATAATATCAAATCAAAATAGGTCCTTATTTTACTTTAAAATATGTCGTAAGTTGTTTGTGTATCATTGATATAGATTTAGGATTCATGATTCCAGTTGATTAAATACATACTGATTAATAAATAAATATTAAATAATAATATACACTATTTTAATATAATTACTATAAAGTTTAAATTTAAATTTAATATTACTATTAAAACATAAATTCAATACAAAATAAATTGCGTGAATGTTATAATTAATTATATTTATGTATATCTACTATTTTTATTGGATATTATAATTATTTACAATTATTTATATCACGATTATTTTAGGGGGTCGGTATTAGGTACATGTATCTGATTACCGACCCCCCTGTTTATTCTTGTAAATATAATTATATCAACAATTTAAAATAGCCACATTTTTCATTCCTATAATATTACCCTAATTAAGAAATTTGAAATAAATATATGTAATATTGAATAAGTTATTAAAAATAATCATTTATGGGTCGGTAATCGAAGACTTTCCACTAATTCGCTCAAATATATCCAAAACAATATATTAATACTAATATATTGTTTTTTAATCGAAAATATAAATATATAGTCTATACTTTCTTAATTCGTAAATTTATAACGCATATCATGTATACAATAGGGACACGTGATAATAGTGACTAATCGCAACCACTTCTACGCAACCTTACTTATATTTACTCTATAAAGTATATATATATATATATATATATATACACGAATATATATTGTATAATATCGCCCACGCTCGATTATCGCCCGCACGCCCGATTATGTAATACCTCTTGATTACACAACACCACTCCGGTGGTCAGCAGCAGCAGTCTGGCCGCCGTCAACTGACCAGCCGGCGGCGGACGTCGCCAGAGATCAAAGCGGCTACGTAACTCTGGAGTTCGACGCCCAGACCGCATCGGTCACGCCTACTACCATGACCCCCATGACCCCTACGACTACGCCCACTATCGCCGCCGCTACGGCTAGCGTGGCTATGTCTATACGGATACCGCTACAAGAGGACTCGACGCCAGGTGTCGCGGACAACTGGTCACCGGCTCAAGGTCACGTGGCTCAAGTGTCCAACTCTACCTCGGCCACCGTGACCGCCGTCGAACTGGTTACGTAATAATTGACGAGAGGAGTTACGTAATAGTACATGATACAATGATGTAATGGATAGGAGGTATTAGATAAGATGTATTCGAAAGAGGAGTAAGATAGGAGTTATTATATTATATTTATTAAATAGGAGGTATTAGATAAGGGTTATTAGATACGATGTATCAGATAAGAGGTATAAGATAAACGTTATTAAATAAGAGTTATTTGATAATAGTTGTTATATAAAATTTAAAATATCAGATAAGAAGTATTACATAATATGTTTTGATAAGATGTATTAGATAAGAGGTGTTATATCAAATATATTAGATAATAGTTAGTAGATAATAATTATTCTATAATAGTTATTAGATAAGAGGTATTATGATACCTATCTTATAGATAGTATATATATATATATATATATATAGATAAAAGGTGTAATATAATAATTATTAGATAATAGGTATTAGATAATAGGTATTAGATAAGAGGTATTAGATACAAGTTTCAGATAAGAGGTTTTATATAATAGATATTACATTGATTATATAATATGTACTAAATATATGTATAAATATACAATGTATATTATAAATTATAATGATATTTGTCAGTAAAAAATACAAATAACTCGAAAAAATAATGTGTATAGATATTAATTGTTAATTCTTTTTAGTTTGTTCTTGGTATCCAATGATTACTATTGTATCATGTGACCATATGGATGTCCTTAACTAAATTCACCTGTTCGGTTTATATTGTTTTATAATAAGCCATACACATTCATAAGATATATATATATATATACCATATATAAGATATACCACGATTATACTACGATACGTGTCCTTTAAGATATATAGGGGTAGACCTGTAGAAGAGTAGGTAGCAACGCTAAAGTATACTTTCATTAACCTATAGGTTCAATGAGAACAGATAATGCGATTAAGCAAGTATTATAGTCCGCCGTAGAGAAGAACTTTGACCCAATACTTTTCTTACGTAATACTTCTATTAGGTAATTCGTGGATTACGCAACCCATACGTCGTACGTTAAGATATATTAGTTTACTATTGTCTTGTTAGATTTTAAAAACAAACTGTATTAAGTTTAATTTTGATATGAAGTAAACATAAAAAATACATTGAACGCATATTAACTTTATTTTCGATACGATTCAATTCCTATAAGTTTGTCATTGGATATGTTAATTTGCATGTTAATTGTCATGTAATTTACATGTACATTAATTAAAAATATGAAAAATTAAATTTTCAATAAATCCTATAACATTACAAAAAATAATTAGGTATTTATTTATAATCTAAAATATCATTAACATATTAATGTATGCATTTTGGGAAATACAAGGTTAAAATGCATGCACGCCGTGCCCTCAACCTGGTGTACTTTCGATTTAGTGTTTTAATAAAAATAATGTATTATTGAAATATTAAAAATTAATTAAATAATTAATAATTTCATAATCGTTTATAATATTCATATAAGTATACGTTTTATTATAAATATAATAAACGCGTTATATATAACATATATATATATAATATAACACCTTTAAAATACCCTTAACACCCTTAACACCGGCCGGCGCAGGAGATAGACACGATGACCGACGCCCGCAGATCTACGTGCGGCGAGTTCCACTCGATGAAGGCGCGTAGTTGCGGTCAACTGATGACCACTACGGTAGTGGTCAGCGTCACGCAACGTGGTGTCCGCAGCGGGGAGTTCGGAGACCAGCCTAGGTGCATCGTAGGGGTAGGCTGCAAGATAGAGTCGCCGAGACGCGATCATAACTAACACCGTACACTGTATACAGTCGACAGTGTACGGTATACATATGAGGTATATATAGGGGCGCTGTAACAGGGGGGACGGGGTGGGGTATGTCCCCCACTTTAAATCTAGGGGGACCTCCTATGTATTGGTCCCCCCACATTACTACAACATTTATTGTGATTGGTTCGTCCCCCCTACATACACACCATCGTTCCAGCGGCCCTATGCTAGCGTATAACTTACTGTATACTACAGACAATATCGACATCCTCTAAACATCCTCGGAATATTATTTTATAAAAGTACATCCCAAAACATCCTTAGAATATCACCATTCGATAACATCGTTACAACATCAGCCGATCGTCATCGAATATATTATTTTTACGTTGAAATTTATCATAAAAACATCGATTATCCTCATCGAGTGGATGGTGACTAATGTATATAATAATGCTGTTCTGAGGATGTCTGCGGTGTTGTCTAGATTCTGATGACCACGTTCTTGTTGATGGATAACAATCACTATATTGTTATATTACTTTAGTATATTATATAAATATATATATATATATATATATATATATATTTATATATTTTTGGCATATAAGCTGGCGAGATTAACTTAAAGCCGTACCCACGAAATATACATGACCTAATGCATAAGGGTACGAATTCTTTCGCGAATACGTTTGAAATATATTTCAAAGGCGTGGCTTAAATTTAAACTCGCTGGCGACTCGATCACAACTAGTATGACGTCACTCGCCGTGATGACATAACACGTATTACACGATTACGTTATTGCGTAATCGATTCTATGGCGCTCATACATTTGTAGTCACGTTCGTCAATGTTTTTAATATGTGACCGATAATACTTTCTATGGGCGTGGCCTAAATTATAAACGCGCCGTCTAAATCTATAAATATATAATTATTATAATTGATGTGCCTATATAGAGGTATTATTCGTATCTTACTAGGTAAGTCATTGTCCTCGTTTACAATCACTTGTATATAAACATTTGTATATACTCCGATAGCCCGATACTACAATCATGTTTTACTATTTTTGTTATTTATTGTCTATTATTAATACGTTTAAAATAAATAATTAATTATTGATCAATTGAGAAGTAATATATATATCTATATATATATATATATATATATATATATATATATATATATATATATATATATATATATATATATATATATCTATATACTAGATATATACCTATATATATATATATATATATATATATATATATATATATCTATATACTAGATATATACCTATATATATATATATATATAGAATATACAGAATAAATATTACAGGTGAATTGTTCAGTTGAAGATATTATTATTATTATTATCAGATTTAGGTATAAGTACATGGGTAGGAGTACCTAATTGTAGAAGAATTTCTACTTGTCGAGCTTAATATAAATATATCAGCTTGGTATACAGTATACCGTATACTAACTTCATTGTAACTACTTTATCTTTTTCCCCAGACCCCAAGCGTATACGTATATATAATAAAACTAATTATAAATATGGAAATAATTTTCTTTTAAATATACTTAAGATTTATTGTACAAATTCAGTTTTCGGCGATGAAGTATTCGATATAATGTATTTAATTAAAGTAGTTCATTTCCATATTTTCATATTTATATATTTAATTTATAAATCATAAATATGTCAAGATGCTACTTTTTGATATGATAATTATATGATAATTATTTACATGTATGAGCAATCTATAAAAATATATATAGGTGTAGTATACATATATGTATATATTATAACTTTACTATAGTAATAATAATATATTATTATTATTATTAGTATTAAATTCTGTATTGACTAAATTAAGCATTACACTTTTTATCGTCGTGGTTATTGGGTGTATATGTATAGTATATATTGTATACATATATAGATATTAATAATCAATAATAATCAATTAATATAATTAAAATATAAAATCGAGAAAAAAATATGAAAGGATAACAATAATGCATTTATATAGAGATAATATAATTACATAATATAACCAAAGCCCTTGGCCCCCAAAGCCCGGGCTTTGATATAACTATGATTCACGTTTAAACAAATATGATGGTACAATTGATATGATATCGGATTGTAGGTTTTACTAGCATAATAATGCTGAGATGTAAAGGCAGTATCGAAGTATAGGGTTAAAGTATTGGGCTGATTTAACGACATGGTGGATGTGATACTGCGACATACAGAATAAGAATATATCGATATGGCAATGGCCAGATTTTCTGAAATAGAATTGTGAATATTTATATGAGGTGGATCATGCAATAAGCCTAAACCTCGGCCAATGAAGAAATTTCATCAGAGAATCGATTGAAATATTCTAAAAAACATATATCTACTAAACACCAATTAATCTAGTAGGCATTTGTGACATAAAAATAAGTTTATTATGAGTCTTTCTAATATTTATAAAGATATAGGTTGGCAGTAGTCTTAGATATATCCGTATAGAGGTCAACATTTGAATTAATAGTAATACCAATAGTAGTGTCCAACCGAGAAATCCAACAGTATCGTAAGAGGGATTGGAGATAGATAGTGTATACATATATCTTAAGTTTATAATAATTTCGGCTTGAAAATGTTTAAAGAAATAGAGGTCAACGAAACTCATTTAGTTGTTGTTATTGTTGTTATTTTTATTTGGTGGAGTGCTTTTATCCCATCCAGGAACTTAGATGAAGTTGTTTTAACTTATAACCATATGTGGCTCTAATGTCCCTTCGAAGCCGCTCTCAGTTTAGGCATCCATGGTTTTAACGAGAGCCGGTCATTTATTTATACATAATTATATAGAATCACTTCTAAATAATATTTTAAGACCCATTTTTTAAAATTAATTAATGGTCCGGACGAGGCTCGAACCGGTGTCCTACTACTTGTATGTCTGACGCATTAGCCATTGAGTCACACAGGCAGTCATACAAGTTAGTTCAGTTATTTAGTTAACATGTAGTATATTGAATAGGGTTATCTATAACCATATGGTAACTGAAGAATGGAAAAAATGTATAGATTTGTAGATTATCAATGTATGTGTACAAAATTGGGATATGTTTACAGAATTGGGATATGTGTACGAAATTGGGATATGTGTATACAAATGGGATATGTGTATAAAACTGGGATATGTGTACAATATTGATTTGATAGAAAGTATCTAAATTATGAATAGAATGGGGACAAGATTGGATCCATATATATATATATATATATATATATATAATGTCAACTAATGTAAGTTAATATTAGAAAATAATTAATATTTTATATCTATTCATGAATATTTTAAATTTTAGAAAAATCTGTTTTATTAATATTAAATTAAAGTTTGATAACAAAAGATCAACAGAATATAATTCTAGGATTAATACTTTTAATGTATCTTTTTACACCTATTGATGTTATGTAAATTTAAGATTTAAATTTTAAAATAGCATATATATTTAAAACTTTCTTTAGGCTTTCTTTAACCTATAATAGAAATATTCAATTTCTAAAAACTTCGTACTCAATAAATGTGTATATATTGTGTATATGATAAATATATATAGATAAATATTTATTTCTATAAACGTAGTATAATATTTTATTTCAATAAATATATAAAACTGAAAGAATTTATATATCAATTGTATTTAATACATAAAATAAAATATATAATATAATACATAATATTATTTGATTAAATATGTTTTGTAAAATATAAAGTAATTTTCTAATATCCTTGTAAAAAATGTAGTTTAAAAATGTAACCATCCGGGTAACCATTTTAATATAGACTTGTATAATAAATGTGTTGTATCGTTTTAAACACAAATTATTGGGAAGAACTCAACAGAAGGTTAACCGAGAATTCTCCGATTATTTCCTTTATTTAAAAGTATAACTTATAATTAGTCAATAAAATACGATATCAAATAATTATGGCCTATTACGATGCTAAAAAATAACTAGTCTTAATCTCTCTGAATATAATTTCCCTGTAAAGGCAGTTGAAAATAAAATATCATCGAAATTTTCATTTAATTCAAATAGTAATAACATTACAAATACATATCTTCAATATTTAACCCTGTAGGACCACATAAACAAACACCCATAAATAAGTATTGAGTATAATAGTAGAAATCAAGTTAGGTACACCTAAAAACGTAGTATACTACGTTTTTAAACACATTAAGAACATATCAACCGATATATTTACGATGTAATGGAAGTGTTGATAGAACACATATAGATACGATATATAGTCTAGCAAAAATCATCAATACTTCAGCTGATGTAGGGCTAGTTTTTGTAGGAGTCGACGAATCCGAAGAAGGAGATTCTATTGGAATATATCACATGACTCATATGTGATATAGGCTATCAATGACAAGTTGTCATTGTCAACTAACTCCATCGATATTATATTGAAGGAAGCATATTCACTTGTTACTGATGGAACTGCAGCAAATTCAGGGAAGCGTAGCGATTTATGCATATTACACAAACAAGACATACATAAATAACTTAAGGTATACCTTTGTATTTATTATACATTTTGTAGCCTTATAATCCGGCTAAATAGCCATAAATAACACTTTTTTTAAATCCAAACCTTCCAAACGGTTCCACTGCCTTCGGCGGCGGTAGCACCCATAAGTTAGGATAGACAGTACTAGAGAGCGATATAGATTATATTTAAGCTTGCAATGGATATCTTTACTATTCCAGATTAGGTCATAGTTAGCCTTACCATAGCCGATGTATCTTGAGATAATCTTATTTTAATCTCAGATTCGTTTGAGCCATCTTTTGTAATTGTAGCACCTATATATTTAAACTGATCTATTTCTTCTAGCTTTTCTCCATATAATTGAATGTTGGTATGAAGATTTCTGTTATTACTGATTTACTGTTAATCATTATCTTGATCTTTTCTGCACTAATTTGAATTCCATACCGACTAGCACTATTTGACAGTTTGTTTGTGAGTGTTTGAAGTTCATCGTTTGATCCAGCTATCAATTCTATATCATCGGCGAATCTGAGATTAGATAGATTTCGGCCACCAATTGATATTGTAGATATATGTTTATCTTGAATGCCAGCCATAATCTCTTCAAGAAATAAATTGAAGAGCACTGGAGATAGTAGACATCCCTGTCTCAAACCAACAGTTGTCTTGAAAATCTGACCTTGGATACTATTAAACAGCATTGCGCTTGTGGAATTTGTATATAATGATTTAATCATTAAAGTTATATTGGAGTCGATTCCATATTTATTGAGAGTTTACCAGAGTCCCTCATGCCAAACTCTACCAACATCTTTATTAAAGTCTATGAAATTATGATATAATTTCTTTTGGCTTTCTAAGTGTTTTTATATTCGATTTCTACAATTGAATGTCTACTCAGTGGTACTTCCTCCTTTCCTAGAACCAGCTTGTTCTTCCGAAAGTACTTCTTCAGCTTGCAAGGTTAATATATTCAATATAATTCTCAATAGAATGATGCTTGAGTGGCATATTAGGCTCAGAGTTCTATAATTCTCACACTTTCTGAGATTGCCTTTTTTTTGGAATTGGTACTATTTGGGACTCTGTCCATTGTTATGGCCATTCTTTTTTAGACCATGATATTTGACATAATTCTGTGAAAACATTAACGATTGCGTCTCCTCCGTATTTAGTAACTCACCAGGTATATTATCAATTCCAGGAGATTTACCTTCTTTTAGTTTTTGTATAGCATATTATACTTCTGATTTTAAAATTGGTAATTCATCTACATTATATGTGTTCTGACTGATTATGAAGCTATGGTCAGGTTTGATAGGATAGTTATAAAGTTCTTGACAGTATTCTGTCCATCGCTTTAAAATAGAGTGTTCTTCAGCTAGCGGCTGTCAGTTTTTATCTTCTATTATAATAAGATAATTATCGAAGTGCTTCTTGCTGGCGTTTTTGTGAGACTTTTGAGAGTTTCATATGCTCTTTTGTTATGTCGTCCATATTTCATGTCTTCATTTATTGATTTACAATGCATTGCATTGCATTGCATGCATTGCATTAGTATACACTGATCTTTTGTTGTCTTCATGTATTTGCGTATTTTATTATTGACGTTTCTATATTTGCTAATAAGTTATATATTAATCTTATTTTTAGCTGCTTGAAGAGATCGTTTTTCATCGCAGAGATCAAGTATGTCGTTTGTGATCCATGGTTGTTTTTTTCTTCTATATTTTCTATAGTTATTGTCGATGAGTCAACGATTATGTCTTCAATTTTCTTATAAGATGTGGTAAGGTCCAATTTATGAATATCTAACTCTTTAAGTTGTGTATCCACATTTAAAAGAAAATAAAAAATGATATGGTACGTAAGTCATCGGGAAGACTGTTCCAGTAGGGGAGAGTGGGGCAGGTTGAGCCATCTCAATTATTTCTGCTATTAATAAATATATTAATGCAATTTTTAATACATACATGTATACCCACCTATATTTAGCATTATTATAACAACTCAAAAATTATGTATATTAACTAATTAAAATATTATTTAATTATTGATATTTTATGAAAAACTCGTTGGTGGGACAGTAAGTTTAAATTTGATATTATTAATATATTTTGTAATAATATAGCAGTATTAATGGTATATAAATAAAGAATATATAATATACTATAAATATATTAAAAAATAAAAAATTCAAAAATTATCACTCACTAATTAATTAGATTACTTTTATATATACTAGTGATATGGGGCAGGTTGACCATAGTAAAACGGGGCAGGTTGACCATGTGGTCAATCTGCACCGTTTATCATTACACATATTTATTTATTACTTTATTTAATTAATTAATGACTTATTTAAATAATAATAATAATCTAATTAATTAAATATATAATAGAGTAATTACTCTCCCAATATAACCTCTCGCCTTAAAATTGTCATTAGTTTTGATATTAATCTTGGTGCATATACTTGTTAATAACTAATAAATATAAATATATGTTTAAAAAAAAACTATGTTTATTTTTTAAATATATCTTTAATTTTGCATTTTATCTACTTGGCTCAACCTGGCCCATTAGACGGGGCAGGTTGAACCAAATTAAACAAAAATGTAATTATATAATTAATTACTTATCATTACACTGATTTTTGAATGTTTTTTATTGATCATAAACTATATTTTTCTTATGCACTTTATTTTATTAAAATATATTCATAAAATTATTAGATAAATGTGTTTTTATAAAAACCGGCTAAACCTGTCCCGCTCTCCCCTTCGCTCTCCCCTCCTACTTCGGAACAGCAACAGTGAAAACAGTATATGCATACATAGATGAAATAAACGGAACAGAGAGTTTCATCAGCTCACATATGTGTCGCAAATATTTGCGACTCGGACGAGTAGTTGCTCGAATTCTGATTCTCTTTGATAGGTATTCCGGAACTCCCATATATATCGCCTTGAGTAATTCAAAGAAGAAGAATCTTGCATATATCTCCAAATTTCAACCACCCGATAATTGCCATTATGGAATATATAGATAGGCCTATCATATAAACCATGTATGGTTATAGCTATGGTTATAACTATTCTATTTAATACAAGGTAGCTATATCTCTAGAGCTGTTCGCATATTATTTAAGATTAAGCGTAGGTATTACCTACGAGGTAACCTACTGTCAGTAGGCTACTGATAGGCCTATAACCTAGGCCTATCACCCACTGGTATAACCCAACCTAGGTTATAGGCCTATCAGTGGGTTATAGGCCTATGTTATAGGCCTATCAGTAGCCTACTGACAGTAGGTTACCTCGTAGGTAATACCTACGCTTAATCTTAAATAATATGCGAACAGCTCTAGAGATATAGCTACCTTGTATTAAATAGAATATGTTTATCATTTTTTGCGGAATGTTAATTAAAAGCGAATTACAATATCTAAGTCTACTAAATACTAATGAATGTAATAATTATTTAGTTAAAGTAAATGTTAGCTTATAACGATCCTTGCCTATATTATACAGGACATATGACCTAATTAACAGTGAGGAGTCTTCACTGAGGACAGTGTTTGATATATGTATTGAATAATCTAGTGCATTATTAGGGAGAATACCCGATCGTGTACACCTAAGTTCAAACATGAATATATTTTTTAATATTTAATTTTTAATTTTTAACCAATTTTTTTTTTGTATTATGTTAATATTATATAAATCTATCATATAATCCAAAGGTTGTCATAAAAAATATTCTTTATTAAAAAATTATTAGGATTCATAATAAACTACCATTATGCCAAGAGTTCCCCGATCGTGGACCATTTTAATAATATGCATATTTTGACATTTTACTTTGTATTTTATGTATGATTCATAATGCAATATAATTAAAAAGGTTGGTTAATTATTATTATTAATTTAAAATGAATAGTAAAACCTAGAGTAGTTATGGTGTTTGAAATAGGAAGTGAAATAATTAATTGATGAGTGAGATTAATTGAAGAAAGAGATCTAGAAAGTGGGGAATGCTATCAGTTTTAGTGATCACTAAATATCATTAAATATCGATATTTAATGAAAGAGAATTACAGGAAAACTAGAGATAAAATTATTAATACAGTTAGCTATTGATAGTTGAATTATCTCAATATCAGAACAAATTAGAAAAAAGTATAAATTTGTAAGTCATCAGCAATTATAATAATAGCAACCTACCCAACAAACAATTTATTCAGAACTTTTTAGAACTATTTGAACTATTGAGAACTTTTTGGAACTTTAGTTCTCAATAATTATAATGGTAACTTTTTTAGAACTTTTGAGAACTTTAGTTCCAATAATATTATATATTGAGAACTTTTTAGAACTTTTGGGAACTTTAGTTCCAATAATTATAATTGGAACTTTTTAGAACTTTTGAGAACTTTAGTTCCAATAATATTATAATATAATTCTAAAATTAGTGATATCACCCATTAAAGTCATATATTTTATAGATATATAGTTTGGTAAAATTCAAATCTAAGATTACAGTGTAAACAAATATATGTACATATATTTTTATATTTAAATATTTAATTTATAATTAACACATACATTTGAATTAATTATATTATAATATATAAAAACAAGAATGTCTTCTCAAAATAGTTAGTAAATAATTATTTAGATTATAATATATATTTATCAGTTTAATGGTATTATAATAATAAGATATTCTAAATTAAATAAAATATATTTGATGATTGATAAATTATAATTATCAATGATAATATAATTTTATATATACAAATTTAGGAATATAATATGCTAATTTTTAAAATAAAATGTTGTTATTAACCTACAATGATTAACATTAATAACTTATTTTATATTAATTAAATAATTCAATTAGTTTATATATATTATTATATATTATTTACTTTGTATTACTTATAAATTAAATTAATATACATATATTATATATTAATTACATGTATTACTAATTAATTTCATTAATTAATTAAATTATCAATTGAATTAATTAATTCATTTAATTATAAATTTAAAAAAATTATCATAATCACTTTCATATATATATATATATATATATATATATATATATATATATATATATATATATATATATATATAATAATAGATATGAATACATTTAAAATATAATTAGGTTAGTTATAAATTATATAACTTATAATTTTATTAGCTAATATAATTGTTAGTTATATATAGTGCACATATAAATATACTGGTTTTGTTAATTATGTGTTATTCTATTTAGATATATTGGAGCAAGGAAAGTGTGAGGAGCCGTATACATTAATTGCATCTGGTTTGAAGGCGATATAATGGAAATTAAAAAAAGAAAAATACTTGATAAAGGTTACCTTGTGCCGTCGAGTCGTAACTGACCCCTGGCGACGTCCATGACAGTTCCTCTCCATATCACTCTATTTCTGGCTTCTGCTAGTATCTTCATGATGTCGTCGTTGGCTATATAATTCTGCACATTGTTCAGCCACGTTATGTGTGGCCTACCCCTTCGCCGTTGACCATCCATCTTTCCTAGCATCAACTGTAGATCCATCGAGTCTGCTCTCACCACGTGTCCGAAGTATGATAAGGCAAGTTTGACAATTTCTGCCTCTAGCGTTCTTTTGGGTTTTATGCTGGCAATTATTTCTATATTTGTCTTCCTATCTATATAGGTCACTCCAAGCAGGTTTCTCCAACACCACATTTCGAAAGCATCGATTTTTGCTCTTTCCTTCTTCTTTAGAGTCCATGTTTCTGCACCGTATAGAATAATCGGAAAAATAAGTGTTTGTACAATTTTTACTTTAGTGGCGAGTCTTAAATCTCTATCTTTAAATCTCTATATATTTTCCTCAGACTCCCCATTGCACTTTTTCCCATTGAAATTCTTCTGCGTAATTCCATATCTATTTGTCCGTCACTTGTTATCAAGGCTCACAGGAACACAAATCTTTCAACTACTTC
The DNA here is from genome assembly GCA_964019155.1 of Osedax fenrisi. Lineage (NCBI taxonomy): Eukaryota > Metazoa > Annelida > Polychaeta > Sabellida > Siboglinidae > Osedax > Osedax fenrisi. The sequence goes on along the minus strand of OZ025240.1, from coordinate 85,968,328 downwards.
TATATTTACTCCATCAACTATTATAGAATCTAGTTCTCCTGTTGCCATCACCTTAGTTTTTTTGACATTTAGATATAACCCAGCTTTCTCACTCGACGATTTGACTTTTTCTATAAGTTCTATAAGGTCCTCTCTATTACCGGCTATCAATGTGGTGTCATCCGCATATCTCAAGTTTGATACTTTCCTTCCACCTATGCCAATGCCTTTGTCCCACTTATCTAGAGCCTCTCGCATTATCTTTTCTGCATAGATGTTGAATAGCAATGGAGATAGAATGCAACCCTGGCGTACTCCTTTACCAATCGGTATATTGCCTGTCTCTCCATACTCTGTCCTTATAGTCGCTTCCTGATTTGTATACAAGTTACTAAGCATGACAATCAAATGTTCAGGTACTCCCATACCTTTGAGAGTGTTCCATAATCGTTGATGGTCTACACAATCAAATGCCTTCTTGTAGTCAATAAAACACATTAATAGTTCTCTTTGATTATCCCTAGCTCTTTCCATCAGCCATCTCAGGTTTGATATGTGGTCTCTAGTTCCTCTACCTCTTCAGAACCCGGCTTGTTCGATCGGTAGTTCATGGATAAGGAAGGCCTCCAGTCTTTTTTGTAGAACTCTCAGAAGTATTTTGCTAGCATGTGAGATTAAGGCAATAGTTCGATAATTCCCACATTCTTTTTTATCTCCTTTCTTGTAAATAGGGACATATATGGACTTCTTCCAATCATTTGGCCATGTCTTCATTTTCCATATGCTATTACATAGATTTGTCATGACTCTAATTGCCTCATCTCCTCCTGCTTTTAGAAACTCTATCGGTATTCCATCACAACCTGGAGCTTTTCTGTTAGATATGTGCTGTATTGCTTCATTTACTTCTATCTCTAATACATCAGGTTAATCTTCATATAAATGTACATTAAAATTATCATTCAAATTTATATCTCTTCTATATAGATTTTCAGTATATTGATGCATCTCTTTTTTATTTCCGTTTCTTCAGAAACCACTTTTCCATTACTTAATTTCATAGCACAACCTCTTGAGCTTCGTGAGCCAGTCATCTCTTTTATTTCTTTGAATAAGTCTCTAGTTTTACCTATTTTATTTAACTCTTCAATTTGTCTGCATTTTTCTCTGATACTTTGCTCTTTATCTTGTCTTGCTTTCTTCTGAAATGATGAGTTAAGCTTTCGATATTCTTCATACTTTCCTTTGCTACGCATATCCTTTCGTTCTTTGGCAATTTTTAGAGCTTCTTCCGAAAGCCACTTTGAGACTTTCTTCATTTTGACTTTCGGGACCTTTTTATTTGTTGTCTCTATTAGAATAGTCCGAATATCATTCCATAGTTCTTCTGGTGTTCTGTCTTATGTTTGCAGTGCGTTAAACCTGTTTTTTATTTCTACACTGTAGTCAAGTCCGATTTTTTCCACATCGTATATTTGAGTTTGCATTGATCGTTTTATTCGTTTGAGCTTGACCTTGATATCGGCTATGAGCAGATTATGGTCAGTACCACAATCTACTCCCGGTAGAGTTGTGACTCGCTTTATGCTACTTTTCTATCTCGATTTACATAATATGTAATCAATTTGATTTCTGGTAGATTTGTCAGGTGATATCCATGTGTATAGCGTATAGCCTTCATGGGTGTAACTTAAAGAATGTATTCATTATTCTAAGATCGTTTCTACTACAGAATTCTACAAGTTGGTCCCCTCTCTCATTCCTCTTGCCCAAATCAAAGTTACCAGTGATATCAATTGATAATTCCTTCCCAACCTTGGCGTTCCAATCACCTATGATATACAGAATATCGCCATTAGGTATCTGGTCCAATACAGATTGTAATTTATCATAAAATGCATCACTGTCTTCTTCTTCTGCGCTGGATGTTGGGGCATATATTTGTACTACTGTTATGTTTATCGGCTTGCACTGTATGCGTATTGTGGCAATTCTGTCATCTACTGGGTTGAAGCCCAGTACACATCGTCGTATTTCATTATTACATATAAATGCCACTCCATTTCGCTTCAATGTCTCATGTCCAGAGTAGTAGATTTCATATTCATTTTATGTAAAATGTCCCATTCCTGTCCATTTCATCTCACTTATTCCTAGCAAATCAACACCTGTCCTTGCCATTTATCTCTTGACTACTTCCAAATTTCCATTATTCATTGTTCTTACGTTCCATGTACCTATTCTCATTCTTTCTTTTGCTATTCTATGGCTTGCCTCTGTCATTTTCATTGCACTATTTTCAGTTGATGTTCGTCCTTTCGGCTTTAAAACACCCCCGTCATCCGCGTTGCACTTACTTGTGACAATGGAGTACCCTTCCCCAGTAGTAATAATATTAAAGCCGTCCAACCTGTGAGTCTTATTCTTCGACCTTATTGTGATATGTATGTTTGTATCTGTCATTTTTGTTTTCTTGGGATTTTACAAGAGTGGTTTCCCGTTGCCTGCTCTAGCGCAGTGTCCTATAGGCTATAGCCATGTATGGGTTTTCCACAATGCCTCGGATTTATTATGAAATTGTCGTTGACCAAGAATTGGTTCTTCCGCTGCCTCCAATAATTGTACTGCTGCTGCTCAGGACAATCGACCTCTTACAACAGATCAAGTTGAATTTTCTATTTGGGTTTATTCCCATAGACTTCGGCTCTCCCGAGTCGACTACAAGTCAGTAGCAGGACTTTGCTGTCAGATTTGACGCGCTGGACAAGTCGCGTTCGCCCTCCTCGGTTAGTATAAACAGGGTCTACCACGTGAAGGTGGAGGTAGGACTTGGATTTGAATTAACTTTTTAGCATTTTATGAGTAAAAAAGAAGCCCCAACTTTTCTATCTATCAAACTATCCACACCCCATTAAGACCCTGATAAAGGTACGATTGTATATATATAAACACATATTATAATTACTATTATTTTACAGATACAGATACAGATACAACTATAAATTATTAATATGATATAAATGTATTCATGTATACAACTTATATACCGTATCAATGTTTACAGTAGCTTTCACGTATTCTAAGCATGTAACTTATCAATGTTAACATAATTTGTATTATATTGAATACAATATTATCCTTTTTTATTTTGATATTATATTATTTATTAAATAAACCTTTATGACATATACATTAACAATAAATAATAATATAAAATCATAAAATAAACATCATTATAATAGAATATAAAAAATAGAAAATAAATAATGTAGCAATGTAATAAGTGTAACAAGATTACATATAACAAGAGTATACTCTCTATATATATATATATATATATATATATATATATATTAACGATTATATACATGATTTCCTAGTTCATATCCATTATTTGATCAACCAAATATTACACGATGATAAATAATGCCTTAAAATAATCCTTCTCTTGGTCTCTGATTCATTTCCCTCTAATTTTCTTTTAAATAACCGAATTTAATTAGTATTTCTAAGAAAGTCTCCCAGATTGTTATATGATATCTTGACTTAATGGAGTACTGCATTACTTTTCTACTCTACCTACCCAACTAACAGTAATAGCTTCATAATAGCAACATAATATCATATATAATAACCTCACATGTTTACATTGTACTATTATGCTGCTATTATGTTGCCATTAAAAGTCTATTATGCTGCTATTAATTTTAAAAGTATATTATGCTGCTATTATGTTGTTATTATGAGGCTATTAATGTTAGCTGGGAATTGGTAAATTATTATTAATAGTAATAGGTTTTGTGTAGGTATATTATAGTATATAATAGAAAACAAGCTGTGTTTTCTAATACTTGTTATTTTAAATTATACATTAATATAAATATTATTAATAATATAATTTATTCGGAACTTTTGAGAACTTTTGAGAACTATAGTTCTATAACTTTTTGGTAGTTTTGTGGACAAAAGGATCCTAAAAGTTCCAGAACTAAAGTTCTCAAAAGTTCTCAAACCCTGCTAACAGTAAGAGCAACATAATAGTAGCATAACAGCATATGCTAGAGCCTCAAATGTTTACATTGTGCTATTATGCTGCTATTAAATGTCTATTATGCTGCTATTATGCTGCTATTATAATAATAGCAGCATAATAGCAGCATAATAGACATTTAATAGCAGCATAATAGCACAATGTAAACATTTGAGGCTCTAGCATTTGCTGTTATGCTGCTCTTACTGTTTGCTGGGGAGATTGGTACTCTAAATCTATGGTTGGGAATTCCAACGTGGGATATACCGAATTATATATCAGTGGAAAATCCCTACTATCAAACCATAGATTTATAGTTTACATGTAAACTATAAATCTATGCAAAGACGTTATATATTAATACATTGCTTTAATGTACTAATACATTGCGCATTAATACTTCGCCCTTTAGATGTCTATGAATCTATGCATAGAGAACGAAGTCACTTCGTTCTCTATGAATCTATGTATCAAACATAGACATTAGAATTAGTTGTAAATTATAATAATCTATTAATAAAAATATTAATTTAATTAGATATTATTTATTCCACTCTTCTTTATATTTTTTAAGACATGTTGAAATATTATTATTAATTAAAGTTATGTTCATTTCTTAAAATAAACCTTTAATAACTATTTAAAATAATATCAAGCGGAAATAAAATTAATGTTTATACCATTGTCATAGCAACAGTATATTTAAGACAGTATATTTAAGTAAATATATTTGTTTGGAAACATTATTACATTTATTTATAATTTGTATAGCGTTCGTAAATTATTCGTCTATAATTAATCCAATAATGTCTTTTAATAATTTTTCAAATGGTTAGTATTTTGATACCACAACATATAAGTTGAAGTTAATGAAGTATAATAAAATATAATATTAAATATTAATTAATAATTAAATTATTATAATAATTATATAATTTATTAAATTATTATAATTATAATAATTAATAATTAAATTATTATAATAATTATAATAATTATTATTAATTTCCTTAATTATTATGATAATACGTGATTGGATGTATTATATTATAATATATATTACATTGATATTATATCAAGATTAGTATATTAAAGTTTTAAACTTAGTTTATATAATATTATATTATATCAATATTAAATATATCAGATATATTATATAAACTAAGTTTAAAACTTTAATATACTAATCTTAAATAATTTAGATAGTATTTTAAAATATTATTCACTGAAAGTTACTGAATAATGTATTAAGTTAAACTTATTGGATTATGATAATCATTAGCGTCAAAAGCTTGGCGATTGATGCGCGATTTGAACGCCCGCGATTATATTATTTTAATTGTTTATTCGAATTAGTGATTTTACAATTATTGTAACAATAGCGTATAAATTGTATAATTTTATATATATAAATGTATAATTAGTGTCTGTATGGATTAGTGTATGTATATTTATATATGTGTTTTAATGATAATCCTTTGCATGTATCATACATTGTATGTAACATACATTGTATGTTAGTCTATAAATAGACAACGGCTAATTATAATGGCCAATCATACGCTATTGTAAAATCCTAATTCGAATAAACAATTTTTCGGGCGTTTAAATCACTTCAATAGCGAACTTTTTACCAAATTATTTATTAAATAAGTTGTTTATTACACATCTCACCCATATATGCCATAACACGATTCCATCACCAATAAAAAATAGGCCTATATTTAATATTATATATTCAATATTATATTAAATATATATTTGATATAATATAAGTAAGATTAAATACTAATTTTAATATTATAATAATTAAATTATATAATATATAATATATATTATATATTAATATAACAATTTATGTTAGTATATAATAATTAAATTATATAATATATAATATATATTATATATTAATATAACAATTTATGTTAGTATTGTTAGTTTAATAATATGGTATATTAATAAGTTTAATTAATTAAGTAAGTAATAATTTGAATATAATATAATTATTATATTATAATAATATAAATATTATCGATTCCAAACTATTTACTGTATGTTTCATACAATATATTATATATATATATATATATATATATATATATATATATATATATATATTGCCAATGTTCACCATTAGATTATTTTGATTTAATTTAATAATTATAATTATATTAATATTACTATTTTCAGATAAATTATTTGCTCAAATTGGAGACTTGGAGTCATCTATAAAGTCGTTAGTAATATTTAGTATGCATTGTATATTTACCTATTCATATATTATATAGTATATATACTATATACTCTGTTAAATTTAATATTCTAATTTAATAATTGGTATTTTTTCACAACTAATTTATGAATATATATTTATTATTAATATATAACTTCACACAATTTAACATTACTGTATTTATAGCCAACAAAGCAAAGTCAAGAGTGAAGCAGGTAACTAATATATTTATATTATGTAAAGGGTATTATTTTTATAATAAATTTAATTATTTAATTATTTTTTAATTATTCGCAGATACTTATATGATCATCAGCTATTTCTAACATCTTTTTTAAATATGTTACCCTTTTATCATTCATTAAATTATTAAAAATGATTACAAATTATGTGGTATACATTTTACTATGATAATTATAATGATTTACTTCATCATAGAAATCCGTAGTCAAAATACGCTCAAATAACATGAAATAAGAATATAAATAATTATACATCTGCAATATATATATATATATATTATATTTTTAAATGATCTTAAAGTTAATAACACAAATTTCGATATTATGATATTTAGATAAAAGCTTAATTAATATAAATTTATTTGTTTAAATACTCTAAAATATTTACACTATTCAATTTACGCAGTGAAATCAGATGTGCGCAAAGATACAGGTTCATTAGTTTATTTAATTTAATAATTAAATATATAATTAAACTTTATAATTTAATAAACACGATTTATTGAATGGAATTTTTAGAACGATTAATAAATAGAATTGTTTCGTATTAACTGATCGAACCGAAATTAAATATAAATGTTAATATTTCGTTAACTTCGTTAGGGGATGCCAATGCTGATGCCATCGCATTTTGTCAAGAAATCGATTCTTTCATTCTAAGAACGTTAGTTGAACTGAGTATTGAATTGGTATATATAAATTTGTACAATTATATTAACTATATAATATACACATATAAAATACATAACAAATATATAACATCGTACAATAGTGTAATACGCAAAATAAGAGTACAGAATTGTTATCGTATAAAAAATATATTAATTAAAAATAAACTGAATATAAACGGATATTATTCGTATGATGTTTAGTTTAAATAATTAAATATTTGTAATCTATTTTGCCGTACCATATCCTATTAAAATATATTATCTTATTATATTATCTTATTAACATATACTTATTTCAAAGATCCGGCGGTTCATTTAAAGGAGGTGACGACATGTCCCAATTCCTCAAAGATGAGAAAGATTGCTCTACGGTTATAAGTAAATTAGTTATAAATTATATAGGTAGTTACTATCAACGATCAAATAATCAATACTTTTAACTATTTGAGCTCCAATTTTATAAATCATTACTTTGGCTTATATTATATTAAACATTACTTTTATTATATTCATATAATTTGTTTTAATAATATTAATAATTATTCATCTACATAAACTAATTATATATGATGCCTAAAATTTACTTTAAAAATAATATAACAATAATACATATAAGTAAAATACAATTATTTAATCAAATATGTATAAATGGTATTTGAAAATATATATGAATATATTCATAAATTTGAATTTTATATCAATTACTAAATAAATATTTCCCATATTACTTTTAAATTATAACTGATTAATATCTGAATTATAGAATATATTATATATTTATATCTTGAGTATATTTTATTTATATCTCATTTTATAATTTATGTACATTACATTAATAATAAGGGAATATTGCAACGCTAAATTGTACGAATTTGGAAACAAAATAAAACATTAGATAATTTCATTTTTTGTTGATTATATTTTTAAACAAATTATTATTCAAAGCTTTCTAGAAATACAATACACATCATCTTTATGACACACAATTATTCATTTTTATTTTATTTATAATTCTATATTTCTAACTGATATATATTTTTTATACTATTTATAATTATACAAATATAAAAATATAATATATCGTATTATTAAATTGTTATCACATATATATATATATATATATATATATATATCATATATAAACTATACAAAGTTGTATTACATAGTGTTAAAATACAATTTTTATAGAAATATCTGTACAAAATTAATCTCCATATTTATGTCAATATTTATATAAGAAATATACTATATATATTATTGAATTGAGATAATTTTTGTTAGCTGTATATATTCTTTATATAATAAAAACATATTTCAATTAATTGAATTATTTATCTAAACAATAAGGTTGAATAGATATATACATTTCTAATATATTTACATGTAAGTATGTGAATGGAATCATAGCAGAGGTATACAATAAGCAATTTGTAACAAGTATAATATAGTTATAATAGAAGTTAAACATTTCAGTTAACATATGTAGAAATTGTTGTATTATAATATGGTTAACATATCAAATAGTAGATATAGTATGTTTTTATTGATCTTATAGGCATATAACTGTAGGTTATAATCATTATTCTGTGTGTATCACTGCTGTCACTTCATATACAGTATATACGTTCTATATTATACACTATTACTAATATCTGTTTCTTAGTAGCATAAGTTGATTTTGGGCCGACCTACAAAATGTACTGTATCGTTTGTTTGAATATTCATTTTATAGTATTAGAAAAGCCTGCTTTGGTATTAGGTAGTATTTAATAATGTATATATGTTGGATAGATATAATATTGGATAGAGAATAACGTTTAGATCAACTGTGCGAAATAGGCGAAATTCGAGATGTTCGAATTAGGAAATATAGTTATAATATAAAATTAGAGAAAATTCAGCCAACTAGTGTAACTCTCTCAATATTATATTAGCATACAAGTTGTTAAAACTAATACGTGATTCTAACATTACAGAATTCAAACGGAGATAGCCTTTCAGATAATTGTTAGTATTAGTACATGTTGTGCATTATTCATAAACCTTGTTATATTTTTTACTTATTTCGTAACATACAATATATCGTAATCATATATATATATATATATATGTATATTACAATGAACCACACACACATATATATATATCTATCCACAAAGCCCCGTATACACACGAGATAGACTAACGCCTCTAACTTCGCGATACAATCGTTACCGTACAGGTACCGCGTCCACCGACACACTGACCTCCTACGACACCACGACCGGTTGCTCCGCCTCCGCCTCCTCCTCCTCTTCAACCTACACGTCCTACTCTCGTAGTAGTAGTGATTCGCTTACCGACTCGTTGACCGGAGACATGTCCTCCTCGGGCTCTGAGGACGATAGTTTCACGGCGGATAGTCTCGAGTACGGCGGTTGTCCGTCTTCATCGGAGGATGACGACGCGGACTACGAAAGTGTCAGCGAGGCTAGCGAAGGAGACGCGACGGCCACTATGGAGACTGCGGCAGAGATGGCTGCAGCGGGGGTGGGGGTTGACGATACCGACAGCGAACCCGACGTATTGGTTAGCCAGCGGTCACCGACAGTAGTAATAATAGTACTTTGTATTAATTGTAATAGAATAATATCTAATAATTATAAATTATTATATATTATTCTAAGTAATGTCATATATATATTTAATTTTTTTTAATTTTTAAATTTCACGTTTTTTGTTTTAGTTTTAATCTATATATAAATATATTTCCAATGCAGAAGGTTTTATAAAAAATATTCAGTAATAAAAAATATATTAATGTTTTAGTAACATTACTTATAAAAAAAAGTTACTGAATAAATTAATGTTGAAAAATAAAGTAATATTTTTTTTAATATTTACAAGCTAAACATATTTTTCAAAAAATTTTAAAATCGATCTTATTCATAAAATGGAATGACTTTATAAAACCTAATATTTTATAATAATTATTATTATATTTATTTACAAATTATTTAGAAAATTACAGACTAGTAGGTGTCATAAAACATCAAATTTTGATAGTTATATTGCAAATTTCACCACGATTTTTTTTTGTAAATAATTTATTATATAATAATTATTAAATAAAAAAAAATTGATTTATACATTTTTTTAGAAAAAAACTGAAAGTCGCAAGCCCCCTTAAGGGGATCGCCATGGATACATTCGTTAAAATCGGGGAAAAAAATGTATTATGTACTATTGATTAATGATATTTTATTTAGTAATTGTGTAAACATTATCTATGAAATCAGTTTAGAAATAGCATAAAAAGTATCTTTTATAGCATTCCTTTTTTAAATAAATAATTTATTTTGAAATCTACATTTCTAACTAATATAAATTGTTATATAATGTTTTATATCTAATATATAAATTCTATAAATATAAAATTTATATATAGATAAGAAAACATATCTATTATTTTATAATATTAACTTTATATTAGTTAAATATATAATTTTATTACACTCTAATATAATAAAAAAATATCATTTATATAGGTACTTCAATTATTATATAACATATAATATAGATAATAATAACATTTATATATTGATAAGAAAACATAAAACTATTACTTTTTAATATTGATTTTATATTAACCAAATGTATAATTTTATTACTTTATAATTTATTTGAATTGTATTGAATTTATTTATTATTTACTTTTCAAATGTTTTTTATTCTGAATATTTTTTTTTGCTATTTTTTAATTTTCAACTATAGGATTTCATTAAAATTTAATTTTTTTAATTAATTATTAATTTATTTTATTATGATTTATTTAATTAATTTGGATCATAACAAGAATTCGACAGCAAGGACACGAACACATACTTGCGGGAGTTATATTTATATTGCGGGAGTTGAAATATTCAAATAAATATACATACACGTGAAAGTAGATCCGAATGAAAGTAGATCCTAGCATATAGTAATTATATATATATGTATGTATGTGTGTGATAAAAATAAATCTAGCTCCAGCTAGATTCGAACTCGGGACTTTCTGCTTAGAACGCATCCTTTATAGCACTGAGCCACAACCCATGGGTGTTATATATTATGCTATTCATTTTCCTATTTAAAAAACATTTATATATATATATACTATAAATAGATAATTTTTTTAAAACTAAATTTAAATTATTACTATCAGAAATTACTCGATTATAATTCGAATATGTTACGTACGAATGAGATCGATATAGTTTTAGAATGTCCATTTAATTTCAAGTAGAATCAATATATTATATATGTATAATACTATACGTCATAAATATGTTATCCGTTATAGTAACTGTACAATGAAGTATTAGTTAATAAATTTGATTTTTAATTAAATTTAAATTATTAAATGGACATTCTAAAACTATATCGATCTCATTCGCACGTAACATATTCGAATTATAATCGAGTAATTTCTGATAGTAATAATTTTAATTTAATTTAAAATCAAATTTATTAACAAATACTTCATTGTACAGTTACTATAACGGATAGCATATTTATGACGTATATTATTATACATATATAATATATTGATTCTACTTGAAATTAAATGGACATTCTAAAACTATATCGATATCATTCGTACGTAACATATTCGAATTATAATCGAGTAATTTCTGATAGTAATAATTTAAATTTAATTTAAAATCAAATTTATTAACAAATACTTCATTGTACAGTTACTATAACGGATAGCATATTTATGACGTATAGTATTATACATATATAATATATCGATTCTACTTAAATGGACATTCTAAAACGATATCGATCTCATTCGTACGTAACATATTCGAATTATAATCGAGTAATTTCTGATAGTAATAATTTTAATTTAATTTAAAATCAAATTTATTAACAAATACTTCATTGTACAGTTACTATAACGGATAGCATATTTATGACGTATATTATTATACATATATAATATATTGATTCTACTTGAAATTAAATGGACATTCTAAAACTATATCGATATCATTCGTACGTAACATATTCGAATTATAATCGAGTAATTTCTGATAGTAATAATTTAAATTTAATTTAAAATCAAATTTATTAACAAATACTTCATTGTACAGTTACTATAACGGATAGCATATTTATGACGTATAGTATTATACATATATAATATATCGATTCTACTTAAATGGACATTCTAAAACGATATCGATCTCATTCGTACGTAACATATTCGAATTATAATCGAGTAATTTCTGATAGTAATAATTTAAATTTAGTTTAATTAAAAAAAATTATTTATTTATAATATATATCTTATATTTATATATATATACACAGCATATATATATATATATATATATATATATATATATATATATATATATATATATATATATATATATAATATATATATATATATTATATACATGTATGCGTATTATATAATATATATCTGAATAATCGCGTATGAATATAAATTATATTGCAAATCATTTAAATGCATAACACATCACTGAATGTAGCGATCCTATAGCAAACTATTTTGCGCGCGCGCGCAGTATATTTAAAGTTCATGTCCTTGCATTGCAGTGTTGCTGTTGGATTCTTGTGATCATCCATTAATTTTTCAATTGCCTCAGTTTAAAACTTATAATTCGATATGATTAAATTATTAAAATTATTAAATTTTGAAAATTAAATATTTAATTAACTTTTCTTAAAACCTATAATTTAATATTTAATTATTAAAATTATTACATTTGTTTAATCAATTATTCCATTACATCTGTTTACATTAACCTATACCTTGATAAGAATTAATCATTTTTAATGCATAGTTTTGATATGCCGCATTAGCAAAATCATCAGTATCAATGCAACTCGCAAATACAACTAATTAAAAAATATTAAGAATCTGTAATATTCATTTATTTTATGAATGTTAAAATTAGAAATTTACATTAAATATATTCTTTAATTTTAAATCACATTAAAATATGTATGTCTATATTTTAATTATAATTATATAAAGTAATATTTAATGATCATTTGTTTTAATTGTTAGTTCAATATCTTTTGTTACTGATACATATCACAAACTATTATTAGACTTTAATATAAATTTATTTTATTTAAATATATAAAATATACAAATATGACTCATTAAATATTATTATAATAAATAATTTAATTTTCTAAAATATATACAACAGGGTTCGTTAGGCTGATTTAAATCAATATTTCTCATATAATAATTATATTCATGATGGCATCCTATATTTCTATAAGGAATTGAGGCTATTTTACATCATTAATATTTAAATAAATGAGAATTATATATATATCATAAATTATTATTTATAAACATCAAAGGAAAAATATATAATGTTAAAAAAATAAGAATTATATATATCATAGACATTATTGGAAAAAGATGTAATTTTATTTGTTTCTATATAATATCCAAAAAAGATTGGTGCATTCAAAATTAATAAATAGACTGGGAGTTAATAAAGCTGTAAAGATTTTATTTATGTACAAATATTTTAATATAAAGTAATTTATTTAAATATTTATCAAACACTTTTTATTTGATTTCTTGTATTAAGGGGATCCCGTATATAACATGCAATTTGCCAATTTCGTGTATAAATAGATTAGAAAAACATAGGTCCACTAAAAAAAATAGAACTGATATTCTATTCATTCAGTTGACATAATTTTTTTTTGTATTGTATTCATAACATATATATGCATAGGAAAATACAAATTTATTTGTAATATTATTATATTATATATATCTAAATTAAAAATTATCAATAATAAAATTATGGTATTTCTATAGAAATTATCATTTTATACAATGACTACTATAAATTTATTAATTATCTCTCTATTTTATTTATATAAATTCTATATAAAGCAAAAACAATTAATATTATAATTATAATAGTTTTTATGTTCTATATATTTGAATGCACATACCTATCGCAAAATAATTATTCTGAGAAAACACCGTTTGAAGTTTGATAGCATAAAAATGTAATATTGAATATTATATAATATTATTAATATAGTATATCTTATAGTCAAAAAAAACATTTTTATGCAATTTCTAGACTGAATTCATGTCTAATTTTTTTACAGATAATAAAAAACACTACAATAAGTATTATTATGGAATAAAAAAAATATGAATACAAATAATATCAAAACACTAGTAATTAAATAATAATTATTTAATGTTGCATTATGCAACAGGAAATAATATAATGTATACATTAATTTAGATAATTCAGGATATACACAATATCACATTTTTATTATAATATAATTCTATTTATTTATATATCCTTACTTAATTTTATAGATAATTAATATTTATATATAATTTTATAAATTTAAATATACATTAATAGTTATTTAAATTTCTAAGTTTATTATACAGATAATAAAAAACACTACAATAAGTATTATTATGGAATAAAAAAAATATGAATACAAATAATATCAAAACACTAGTAATTAAATAATAATTATTTAATGTTGCATTATGCAACAGGATATAATATAATGTATACATTAATTTAGATAATTCAAGATATACACAATATCACATTTTTATTATAATATAATTCTATTTATTTATATATCTTTACTAAATTTTATAGATAATTAATATTTATATATAATTTTATAAATTTAAATATACATTAATAGTTATTTAAATTTCTAAGTTTATTAGCAGTAGAAAAATAATGTATTCAATGTTTATAATTAATTAAACATATATTTATTATATTATTTTACAATTTAAATAAAATAAATCGATTTAAATCAAAAAAATCAAATAACTCGGATTTTTTTGATTTTTTAAAAAAAATCGGATTTTTTTCGAACCCTGTATATTTTATAATGTATTCTACTCCTTTATATAATAAAATCTAAAATTGTAAATTTCATTATAAAAAATCTTTATAAAAAATAAATATATGTTTATATATTATATTGATAACATATAACTTAAATATAAAAATACACCACAGTATAGATTATTTCAATAGTTTTTATGATTTAACTTATAACGAAAATTATGAGATTTTTTAATTATTCAATTATTAAACTACTCACGTATTACCCATGCTAAACCTAACCCCCACGCTAACCCCACCTCATCTACAGAAAGATCTAGAACACTGCGACATCCCTCCCAAGTACGAGATCAGCGACGACGAAGCGGCAGTATTCGCTGAGTTCGAGGATCACGGTATGTCCATCGTGTTCGCGAGGAAGGCTTTACCCGAGGAGGAGGAGGATGATCTGGACTATGATGACCACCGGTCGTTGACCAGTGGTCGAGTAGAGTCCACAGGCGATCGAGTGTCCATTAGTGATCAAGTATCTAGTGATCGAGTAACTACTGGAGGTCAAGTATCTAGTGATCGAGTATCTACTGGAGGTGAAGCGTCCATTAGTGATCAAGTATCTAGTGATCGAGTTTCTACTGGAGGTGAGGCGTCAATCAGAGGTCAAGTATCCAGAGGTCAAGTATCTACTATCGATGAAGTCTCTACTACCCTACAAGCACCCATTAGCGGTCACCTACACATCAAAGGTGACGCGGTGTCCACGGCGAAGAGTCATGAACGCGTGGACGTAGCCGACGAGATCCGTAAGAGCCGGCAAGTTATGGTGGCGGCGAGGCTGAAGATGAGGGCTAAGTTAGCGCCGCTAGCCGAGCCCGAATCTATGGAGGGTTTAGACGAGGAGGAGGAGGACGTCGAGATGGAGGAGGAGTGTTACTTCGCCGATGTCTCCGGGAGACTTTCACCGCAGGGTAGGCATCTTCGCGCGATCGAGGAACAACCCGAAAGTAGGATAGATGCCGACGACGAAATGGAATCGGAGTGGAAAAAGGAAATGAAACGAAAAAGGGAACTGAAAGAGCAACGCGTTATCGACGAGATTAGAAAACTCGAAGCCGAAAGGGAATTCGACGAAAGGAAAGTGATCGAAGACAAGAGGGAACTCGAAGAGAGGAAAGACGTCGAAGATAGGAAAGAAATCGAAAGAAACAAATTGATCGAAGAGAAAAAAGAAACGGAAATGAAAGAGTTGGCGAAATCTATACTATTGATGAGGTTAGCGGATCATGTGACATCATAAAATAATATACTTAAATATATATATGAAATTCATATTTTAAGTGTATATAATAACTCATCGTATAATTAATTATGTAGTAAAAAATATATATATTACATTTTAAAATATACGAGTATATAATACTATATATTTTCCTCTAACAAAAACTGCAATGTTAATATATATATATATATATATATATATATATATATATATATATATATATATATATATATATATATATATATACATATAAATACGTTGAATTCAGTTATTAATATATAGAGTTATAAAACATGGATTGTTTTAAATTGATATGTACTGAGATAGTAATATAATATGAGATTGTTACTTTTAGTATGGTGTAGGATAATTATGGATGATATTATTTTGCGTAAAATTAAGCAATTAATTAATACAAATTTGATCAATGGAATAAAGATGAATTATATAAGATATAGTGAATTATATAAGATATTTGACCATAAAAGAACTTTAATTGAAACTTTATATTTATATTTTCACATATATATAATTGTTATATATATATATAATATATAACTGTTTTTAATTTTATAGTAACCATATTAAGTTGTTAAAATGGGTTTATATAATGTTTATAACCAATTATTTGTGATATATTTTAATATAAAGAATATACACTTCTTATACTAATAAATAATAAAGCATACGAATAACACCGTTTATAATTAATATGTATATGTAAAATGTAATAATATTGTCTATATTTGTTATAGTAAGAAAGTCAGCTCAATATTCGGAACAGATCGTTAGTTAAAATTATTCAATACTTATATAGTTATTATATATGTATATTAAACAATATATATATATGTATATTAATATATATATATATATATATATATATATATATATATATATATATATATATATATATAAATACAGTTACCCCATGATAAGATAACCTTGGGTTAGCTAACAATCGTGATTAGCTAATGTATCCATTATATGTTACAAACTCCTTATTAAATAACACGAATAAGCTAACAATCAATAAGAAACCCACATATTTCCGAGTCTCATTTGAATGTTTCACGTTAATTGCGCTGGATTAGCTCAATTCAGTTAATTCAAATTGTCATTAAATCTACACGTATACTCCACCACTAATTATATTAACCGTCAATTGATGTGCCATGATTCCCTGTATCATGAGCTCAGTTTTGTAAGCATAATTACGTATAAGCAATGCCTACAACCTTACCTAACAAGCGCGTATGGGCTTATTGAAATGGGCGTCAACCAAGAAAGTTATATCTTAATGTGATGCCTTTTGAGGAGAAATTATTAAACGCGAAATGAAGAAATAAAATTCCGGAAGAAAAGATTAATTACACACACTCGATACATCTATTCTTCTTTATTCTCTAATATCGAGTGTAATATTCACGTGTATCCGCCAGATGATAAAGTTGTCACCGAAGCTGATTTCAATGTTTACAGCGAGAAAGTAAAGCCTATCGAGGTTAATATCATCCGCTTCATGTTATTGTACTGTTATTGTACTGTTATTAGTATGGCGTATATTGCAGAGTATATAGTTTATACTAGTATTATTAAGATTGATTGACTAATTAAGCAAATATATAAACAATTATATAGGTGAAATATTTTCTAACAATATCAAATATAACTAGTATTATTATAATTATTAATTCTTTAAATAATTATTAATAAATTTGTATAATAATATTATTATAATTTCCATTTTTATTATTATTATCATAATTTTTAATATTATTATATATCTTATTTATCTTTCTTATTTAATATCATTATAATCAGTGTTTTTACTATTATTAATGTCATCATCATCATCATCATCACCATCATCATCATCATTGTTAACATCGATGTCATCATGGTAGTAGTGGTTGATATCACAAAGTATTCGCCGTCCGTTATTACCCTATCCTCACGCACGCACACCACCCCCACGTTAGCTCTGCAAGGAACAGTTAGGCAAGAGTCTGGCAGCGGTGGAACACGCGATGGTCAGTATGGATCTGGCACCTCGCGTCATACGGCAGAAGGTTTGTTGACACCTAGCACGCGTAGACCCCGCTTAGCTCTCGTAATTAGCAGTGATTCGGGTGCAATACCGAGTTCAAGTATGTCGTACAAATAATTTAGCTTAACTGATCTATCTCGACTCTCAGAAGGTTTGTTGCCACCTGGCAGCGTAGACCCGGGCCCCAATTAGCTCTATACTCGTGTTTAGCAGTGATTCGGGTGCAATACCGAGTTCAAGTATGTCGTACTAACGTATCTTAATTAATCTATCTCGACTATTCGATGAGTCGAAATAATACATTTCCTTAAACGTCGGGTAACCGTAAATGTTTCCGGTACCCGTCACTTTATTTATAATATTCATAAACATTAGTGTGAATAATATTCGGCGGATAGATACTTTCGTGATACCTAGCGGTTAGTAGATTTAGTAGTAGTAGTAGTAGTAGTAGTAGTCTACTACTAGTAGATATAACAGTAGTTAAACTATCTACTTTATGGGTTGGAAAAACATGAATATTCACATGGTGAAACTAAAAGTATGATAACTTCCGAAATAAATAAAATAATTACTAAATTTGTTTCGTATCGTTAATTAATTACATTTACTAATTAATTACATTTAGATCTAAATATATAGTAAGATATGGACTTATATAATATGATTAGAATGAGACCTATAATAAAAAAAATATAAAATTTTAAAATAACAAAATAACAAAATTTCTAATGAAATACTATAGTTATTACATCTATAATTGATGTGAAATATATTAATTATAGAAAATACTGATATTATTAATGAATAATGATAATAATACTGTGTCCTACGATCGCCGACAGTTGGCCGAGATCAGGGCTATCGTCGCTCATGAGAAGTTCAACGACCAATTTCAAATTATCGGTAAAGATGTTAGTAATGAAATTTGTTGATTAGCATGCTGAGTAATGTAGATATAACTGAATAGTCGTATTGAATATATATATATATATAACTATAGTAATATATAAATATATATATATATTTATTGAGATTTTTAATTTTTGTTTTCTTTATAAGTTTCTTTCTTTAATTTATAACGATTCTCAAAAGGTATTAAAGACGAGTGTCTTTTCCATATCGATACCTATACACATATGTATATTTAGATATTCAAATGAAAAGTAATCACAAATTATAAAACCAGCGTCATCATTACTATAGTAGATTATAGTACTATAAATTATAGTCTACGATACTATAGACATAGTAATAGAAATATTAATTAACGTTAAAACTAGAAATAGAAAAAATAACCGATATAACCGGCGATATTAGTCATCGTTGATCGGTTAATAATCTCTCCCCCCCTCTCTCGCGCCCTCAGTTACAAATAGTACTGTCAGAAACGCTGAAGAACCGAGGTCACCTCGAGGGGTCTGATAACGATGGCGCGAACTCTGACCTCTGCTTCACGATCTCGTTAGTAAGCGTACGATTGGCTACGTAGCTTACACACATTAATAAACATTTGTATACTTTAATATTATTCTTATCTATAACGAAACTTATCGTGTTAATAAAGGGGTAATTGTCTCGATAAGCAACACCGCTTCCATAATTACTCCGGCATTGCCTAAATCTGATAATATAAAAATATATACTATATACACTCGGCTTATAATATATATCATAGAGTCGTGCACACAGCTTAGATTATTCATTCACTTTAATCGCCCACTTTAATGGTATTGTTAATAATCGTTAATTTATATTCTCATACTCATTTATCGATTGATTATTTATTTGTTTAAACGTAATGATTGCAAATTTACATTATTTAAATTACACAATCATTCATTCGTGCATATATGTATATCGTACGTACAGATTCTTGGCTATGAAAATACAGAAAAACGGAGATTTGGTGTCCAACTGTATATCACATTTGATGAATATGCTCTCGTCGCCTTCAAAAATTGTGTCTAGCTCGGCCAACGCTTGCGTAATGGTTTTATTGAAGGTTACTATTATACCCTTATAATTAAACACACACGTGTGTATGTACATATATATATATATATTTTATTTAATTGTGTATAAATAAATGATCGGCTCTCGTTAAAACCATGGATGCCTTAACATGAGAACGGCTTCGAAGGGATATTAGAGCCATATATAGGGTTATAAATATATATGGTTATAAGTGAAAACTTCATCTAAGTCTTGGATGGGATGAAAGGACTCCACCAAATAAAAATAACAATAACAACAACAATAACAATGTATACTAGGTGTACCCGAGTGTGGTTTTTGATTATGTTCCTATCTATTATTTATTAACTCTATCTGTATCCTATCCAGAGTTTTTCGGTTTTAAGATTTATTCCCAAAATCTTCGGTAAAAATACAATAAATATTTCAATATATTACAAAATCTTTTTTTTTTAATTTTCTACAAATATTTTTTAAAATATAAATAAAAATGTCAACATATTAGTAGCCGTACCCGACCCGATGTTGCTACGTTTTTGATTGTTAGCATGTCTATTATTTATTAATTATAGGAATTCCTGATTCTGCATTTCTAGTATAAAAAATAAGTGTCTAAAATACAAAAAATTTAGAAAAATATTAGTTTTAAATATTTCAAAAAATATTTCAAAAATACATCAAATATTTCCAATATTACAAAATATGTCTTAAAACAATTTCGAAAATCCAAACCCCTTACCGACCCCATATTGCTCGGTATTTGACTGTTTGCCTATCTATTATTTATTTATTATTACTATTCATGATTATGCATTTCTAGTATGTACAATCAAATAAATTCTAAAATACAAACAAATTTAGAAAAATATTAGTTTTAAATATTTCAAAAAATATTTCAAAAATACAACAAATATTTCCATTATTACAAAATATGTCTTAAAAAATGTCGAAAACCTAAACTTAAACTGTACCCTACCCGGCGTTGCTCAATTTTTGATTATTTGCCTATCTATTATTTATTTATAGTTCATATATATTCCAGATTCTGCATTGCTAGTATATACAATAAAATAAATGTTAACTAAAATACAAAAAATATTAAATACAAAATATATTTTAAAAAAATTTTCTAAAAATATTTTAATTTTAAATTTTTTAAAATATAATATTTATATTAAGATATACTTAACTACAAAAATATTTCAACAATTAGTTAATAAATATAAAAAAATATTTCAAATAATATTTTAAAAAATATTACAAAAAATATTTTTTTTAAATGTCAAAAAATATTTCAAAAGTCCAAAAAATGTACACAAATATTTCAAAAATATTTTGTAAACAAATTTGTAATAATATTTCAAACAAATATTTCAAACAAATTTTTAAAATAATGAAAAAATATTTCATGCCAAAAAATAATGTTAATGGCAAAAGTTAATTTTTCGAGTTCTCATTCACTCTGTACGGAATTCAAAATTTGTCCTAATCATAGAGGTGAACATTTATTAAGATCGGGTTTAACAGATTTCGTGACTTCCCCCGGTTCTCGAGTTAGCTTCACATATACACATATAAATATATATATATATATATATATATATAATTAAATAAACTATTTTATATAGTAGATATATTATACTAGTTTCTTTTGTAGCTATATTTTAATTATGATTACAAAATGTTGGTCATAAATTCAATATCAAATATATAATTATTCAAGATATATAGTTTATTATAATGTCATATAATATATATATAATTTGCATGTGCATGTATAATGTTGACTCTATTTTGTCCTACTTGCAGCACTCCATTCGGTACGACCTGATCACCACGATATGCTCTCAGTGCCTGTCCCGAGAGAAGTCCATCAGAAGGTTGGCATCATCACTAGTGCCTTAATCTCGGGTGCGCCGAAGTCATTAACTAGGCTTGATCTGCTTATTCGCGATACCATATTAATAATATGTATTTATCATAATGATATATATATATATATATATATAAGCCCCGCCCCCTTCATCAGATTCTGGCTCACACCCATTAAATTAAGCCCCGCCCCCCCCCCTCCATCAGGTTCTGCCTCGCCTACATTCGCTGTATCATCGACTCGTGGCCGTTTAAGTCAGTGAACGGGTCGGCCTCCAACAGGGAATGTAACCCCTCCACCCTTAAAGGGTTAGCCACTGGGTAGAGGGTAGTACCGACAGTGCGTCGGAGTAGATTATGTTACATAGAATAGCAATATTATGTTTCATAAAATTAGATTAAATGAAATTAGAATAAATATCATACTATAATTACATTATCATCATTAAATCATAATTTTCTCTCTGCATTAACCTCAATACATATATTATACGCTCGTATCGTATAAAATATAACCGCTAGTGATAATCTATGATTAATGATGTTATAGATTCATGTTGTCTGAAATAAAAGGAGCCGTGAACCATTGCCTTCATGACACCGACTACAAGATCAGGGACAACGCTAAAATGTTATTATTCGCTTGTGACCGTACTTCACGTTCATTTTAATCACACTCGTTGTTTATTTTCTCAAATTTAAATTCGGTTTTAATATATAGATATTTATAGAGATATTATTATAGATATTTCATTAAAACATATCCTATTTACTTATATCTATGAAATATATAATAATATGAAACGAAATTAACGATAAATTATATTTCATTATTCAGCATAAACGACGAACTAGAAAAATCAATAGCTCTGATTTCGAAACTGCAGAGGGAAAGACAAAGTTTGTATGCTTTGTTCTTTATTACAAACTTTATAGTTATCGTGTATTTGTATATAGGAGATTCATATTAAGATGAATAGCTCATGTGTACTATGTACAATGTACACAGTGTACATATATCAAATCTATATTAGTGTATCGTGATATATATATGATAAATTTATCATATCAGATATGTTTTTTATATATATTTCTATATACACTATATAAGTTTATATACACTATATACTATGCATATACATTGTAAATATATCATACATGTCTATACACACTGTATAAATATATTTTCATATTCAATGGTATATATTACATTATGTATCATTATATCGATAGGCTAGCTTCTACAAAACCCGGGTGTAAACATAAATCTGATAATTATATATTATAATGTGAATAATTCACTAATATTAACGAAATCTATAACAACTACGTATTTATTATTATAATAATTCTATAGAGTATTATCTTTATTCATTAATACCAACATTTTCGTATATAGATTATAATTAAAGATGCATTGTTTGGTTAAATGTACTATGTGATAATTATTAACCCTTGACCCTATTCACAGACAACTATTAAACCTTGACCCCATTCACAGACGACTATTAACCCTTGACCCCATTCACAGACAACTATTAACCTTGACCCCATTCACACACAACTATTAACCTTGACCCCATTCACAGACAACTATTCCCCTAAGAAGTGTACTCCCCTGAAGAGTAGAAAAGGTAAGCTACTTATTGTAGTAAATATGTCCGCTCTATATTATTATATATCTGTATTATACTATGTACTATACAGTAAAATTATATTATATATTTATAAATCTAATATATAAAATATATATTTATATCGCATTACACAAATATAGATTACATATAACATTAGATCATATATATATATATATATATATATATATATATATATATATATATATAATAATAATATCAGATTGTCAATAGCCTGGATGATAGAAAAAGCATGGCTTATCGAGTCAATTATATATATATATATATAGACTTAAGAAACAGAACCAATTAGTACTAGCGTACACCCCCCACACACACCCACATATATATCGCCTTGACTACCGTCTACATCGCCCCCTCAACGCTCGTAGTGATCCCTCTGAAGACAGCCAAGTCGTACAAGAAGGTCGTAGCCGTCGAAGAGAACCGTCGCCTCGCCAAGTCCAGATATCAGGGCAAGGGTGACACCTGCGATGTCAAGGTCAACTCTCCCAAGGTCGACGATACCGCCGACGACAAGAAAGCGATCACTCCCGCGGGTATGTTTTCGAATACATTTTCGTCGATTATTGCTTAGAGTTGTTATATATTTATATATATTTGAGAAATATTTTCTTATGTAATTAATATAATACTTGTATCATCATGGAAAGAATATATGCTTTTTTCTATTCAATTAAAATTATATATTTTTAATATGAATTTATTTAAAAACTCAATTTTAATTAAATGATCATTTTATATATAATTGTTGTCGATATTAAAATTAATATAATGTATATTAGCTTACATTATGATTTTAATATATCATAATGAAATCATTAGTTTTTAAAGAATTATTTCAATGATTTGTATATAATATTCAAATATGTACTCTTGTATTATAATGCAATTATGATTAAATTATTCAAGCCTAAAACATAATTTAATAGAAATATGCATAAGTAGACTAATAGAATAGCTAATTCATACGTATAGCCATTTTGTGATAACACATAAGTGAGTTTTACAAAATTTATTTCCGATGCTATATATGTATAGCATAATGTTTACGAATATAAGTGATTTTAATGATTTGTAAACTCAAACTTAATAATCACTAATTTGAGTATACATTTTATATTTAAATAACACAGAAATATATAATCATCATAATCATGTATAAATAGATCTATTGATGCATGTTTTAAATATGTGTAAGTTATAAATATATATATATATATATATGAATGCCATTTACGCAAATTAAAATACTATATTACAGTGATTATTGAACACATTATTTAAATCAAGTTAAATTATATTATAAATATTATAGAATTTCATTATATATATATATTAATTTTAAATACTTACGTCATATATTTTAATTTAAAATCATATTTATATCTATTAATATATAATATCTGTTTTCCAGCTTCACAAATTAAATGTTAGTTATATAATCATATTTATTATAGTAATACAATAACTTATAAATAACTTTATAATAAAATATTCAATATATCATTCAAAAAGTTATATTAATATGAAATATAATTATATAAAATGTACACAAATATATTATTATTCATTGCAATTAAATATCATCCTATTTAAATATAATGTAATAATAGTATGTAATATTAATCTGAAAACCTTTATTAGCAAGAATACCAATTAGAAAATCTATAGAAAATAAAGGTTCATATTTAAATAATATAAATATATAATCTTTATAAATTTGATAATATGGACTAAATATAAAAAATTATAAAACATGTATATATATATACATATATATAAATATATATATATATATATATATAAATTAATTAATAGATTTATCTACGTTCAAAGAAAACCCAAAAACTAAAGCAGTTAGTATTCGATATCACTAGACAATTACCATTTATATAAATATATATATATATAAATATACACAATTAATGTGAAATTCTAAGTGATCACCCCACATAATCGCATTACCAGGCACAACGTACAAAAGATAGGTCTCCGACCAAGAAATACACGCCCCCTTCTAAAGTAACGCCCCCGTCTAAACAAACGCCCCCTCAGCTGGGTAAAGAGGCGGCCCGACGAGCAGCTAAGATGGCGGCGATGGGATCACCGCTATCGGCTGAGGCCACGCCCACCCGAGAAGAATCGGGGCAGGCACCCGTTATCGTCGATTCTCCGTGGCCGATTAACGCCGGTAGGGCGGCGGCGGGAGCAGCAGGAGGAGGTGAAGGTTCACCACCGGGTGGCGCTAAGATGACGCCGGAATCTAAACATTCCGTATACGACGTTTCGATATCGCCGCCTGCGCCTTCCGACCTCGAAGCGAAGAACCCCGCCCCCATCTCACCTAAGTACGACTTAATGATGTCTCCGGGTAGCGATGCGGATGCGGCCGCTCGTCCGGGCTGGAACTACTCCACTAATATCGGCGTTACGGCGCTGGATCGCAGCTGTCGAGAGAAACGGGAAGGCATCGCCGGGTTCGCGTTGAAACGATCGCGAGCGGACACCGCCCTCGCTAGGCCACGCCCCCAACGACGCTGCCATCGTAGGGGTAACGCCCCCTCCGCCGCTACCGATACCACCACCGTCGCTACCGCCTATAAACTCGCTCGCAGAGTGAAGGAGATAACCGACGCCTGTCAATCAAACAATGGACGTGTCACCGTGGACAGACACGAAGCGATTCTGCAGAATACGCCTAAGGTATGGCTGGCTGGTTATCTAATGTTGACAGTTGATAGTATCGAGTATCAACTTATGTATATTCTTCTATCATTGGTTGATGATAATTTATTTAAGCAAATATATAATCGAAAGTATACGGTATATATATATTTGCAAACGATAATATACGTTATTGAAATAAACAAAGAATAATACGCAATTAACAATTTTTATAGTTATTGATGTATATATTTAATACGATAATATAATATTGATAATATAAAAGATAGATACTATAAATTGCACATAGATAGTATGCATCCAATACAGTGAATACTTTACCAATGATCAATAATATACTTTACTTTCTGGCTTTCTTTATTTTTCATATACAATATTTGTTATTAATATAAATTAAAATTGTGCCTTCGTGAAGCGATAAACTAACCCAGTATATTTCATAGTCGCCACATAATATGTGGCACATATAGTAGATATTTATTATAATATATAATATATTTTGTTAAATAACTAAGAAAATTCTAATATCGTTTACTCTTCGCTGATTATAGAAAAAGTTGATAAGAAGCAGTTCTTTCATCAAATTACCCTGTCGAAGTATTTCCAATACTTCATTGACTAGTGGTTTGTATAGAAATATAGCGCTGCTATAAACGACCAATAACATCATTAACATACGCATTACACAGAATCTAGTATTCAGAAACATGAAATCTCTAAGAAACGTAATAGGTTCGTATTATATAAGTCCCGTAGTAATAGTAGTAGTAATAACCCCTAGTAATAGTACTAGTAATAACCCCTAGTAATAGTACTAGTAATAACCCCTAGTAATAGTACTAGTAATAACCCCTAATAATAACCCCTAGTAATAGTACTAGTAGTAGTAAGTGCAATCGTAGTTGTAATAATATCTTACAGCATGTGAACACGTTTCGGTAGGGAGGTCTAAGTTAGTTCTTTTAACTAAACTTGCTTATTATACGTATTATATCTATATATTAATCTTACATCTAATGAATTATTAATGTTGCAGGGTTATTTATAAGTCGGGGTAAATAATAAAAGTGGTTATATTATTAGTATAATTATTTATAACGTACTATGTATTATGGTTGTTTATAAAGCAACTATTTATCACCGATCATAAAATATATAACAATAACCGAATAACCTATGTCCCCTCCCACCCGATATACAGGAGAACCTCGAATAACTTGAGTAACTTAGACGCTATGAATCGGCTAGAGTTCAGCGACGTTAAGAATCTCACTTACTTCGGAAAGGTTAGCGTCACATATTTGACCTTGCTTGACCTTACCATTAGTAAACTATAATTATTTTACTATTATATATATATATATTAATACATTATCTATATAATAATGCATATTAAATGCTTAATTCTTCATGTTTAATGTATTAACTATATAAAACAATATAAAGTGTACCACCATATTACTATCTATCTATCATAAAAGGTGTTCGGTATTATCAGCCAGTAGACTGCAGAACACTAACCTATTACTATTATCATTCACTAATCTTAATACACCATCGCAGAAAATTGCAGTTGAAAGTTCAAAATATCTGGGTAATTTTGGTAAGTTTTCCGTTCATATTTAAGTACCGTCTTTTATTATTCATCATTTCACAATTCTACAGGTTATTACGACGAAGATGATATTGAAAATAAGGTTTAATAAATATATATATATATATATATATTATAATGTTATTACTTTTAATTATATATTTTTAATATATAATTAAAAGTAATATAATATATTATATTTTATTGATTTATTCATATAAAATTATATCTATTATATCTTTTATAATATTTATTACTAATTGTTTATTTATTACTAATTGAATATTTATTAATTTTTAAATTTACTTTAAAATACCTCATTTTATCGAATCGTATCTCGAGATACAATATGATCATATAGACTTAACAATTGTATTTATATTATTCCAATTATGTTTTAATTAACAAGTTAGATATTAATAAGCATGGAATTAATGGCTACCAAGTAGTTTTCTCCAACTTCTAATATATATATATATATATATATATATGTATTGGTAATTATAAGTAGCATGCACAATAAACAGTGATTTATAGACAAATCCATTATAATAACATTCCTAACATTCCCCGGTTCAGGATCTAACTCTGACTATCGTTGAAGAAAACAAAACCTCGAACAACAGTTAGTCATCATTGCGTGCGCATATCTTCATGTAACAATAGCACGTATAGCTTGTACTTTATAACGATCATGTTAATATCTACAATAATAATATTATTTAATAGATGTACTTTCTCCGATAATTAAGGTTCAAGTATTGCATAATTAAACGTTTCGTTATATTTCAATACACATATATATATATGTATTTTATATATTTATTTATACATTTTTAAACAATCTATTTCACATATTTATTCGTTCATTTTTTAAATTTTTCGATAGCAGATATTTTTTAAATACTAACATCGAAATATTTATTTGTTTAGAACACTAATTCGAATAATAACAAAGTGAGAAAGTCAAAGGTTATTATTAATAACTTACCTCATTAAATTGAATAGCGATTAACATATATATATATATATGAACAATAATTTAAACTAAAATTCAACTCTCAATATTGTATAGTAATTATAATAACAAATTATCCCGAAATTTATCAGTATTTATAATAGAAGTATATATATATTAAATAGTATTAGTATACTACATTGAATATATCACATTAAATTAAGGTAAGCGATAATAATAGTTAATAAGAATCTATTGAATTTTCACTGAAGTGACTTTCAGCTATGTTGTTATAACCACCGATAATAGATAGATAAGCATATAGTTATATTTTCATCATAGTTATAGTTATTTTATCACATGATAAGTTAATACAAAATTCTAATGGGTAATAAGTTATTACTAATAAAATATTATTGATTAAAAGAACAATAACTGTGTAGCTAAACTCTGTAGCTAACCTCTCTCTCTCTCTAACTCGACAGACTGTTACGTTTGCTGCTAACTTTGAGAGGTGTTTCAACTTCGCTAACCTCTTCAAGAAAAGCGACAACATGGACAAAGACCTATCAGGTTCGTTCGTACGCACTCATGTCAACCTTTTGTCAGTCGCCCCCTTATCTATATGATGTTATATGATTGTGCATTGAGCGTTAGACACACAGATAGGTAGGACGTGGGTTCGAGCCTCGTAGGTCTTACAATAATATTTAGAAGAGATCTATTTAATTGTCTATTAAAAAAAATATAGCTCTCTTTAAAACCATGGATGCCTTAACATGAGAGCGGCTTCGATGGGACATTAGAACCATATGGTTATAAGTGAAAACTTCATCTAAGTTTCTGGATCGGATGAAAGAACTATACCAACTTCACACATAACAAATATATATATAAGCGACTAATAATGTATATCATTAGCTAACCCACCTCGAATGTTCAGATGTAAGTTTCGGAGACTACGACAGTGAAGTAGAATCGGATTCGGCTATTTCTGGGGACAACCACTTCTGTCGTAACTTCCGCGAGGTCGTGAAAGACAGGAAATACGGTTAGTTGACACAAGCGGCACACGCTAATCTAATCGCATTTAGCATTTGTATATTCTGATTTGTTATAAAGTTTTTTAATAATAATATATACAATTTTTATATAATTTATATATATATATGTTTATAACATAAAGTTAATTTAAAAAAAAACTAATTTCCTAAATAATTACAACTTATCTATTAACTTTTGGATGATGATTATTGACATGCGACGACATCGGTGATATAATTCGTTAATGATCGGGGAATAATGAGCTTACAACAAATAGTATGTAGTAGTTAGGTGTACATAGGTAGGAGCGAGTGTGTTCAAATTATCAACTTAAACCGCGACCTAAACATTGTTTAATAGGAAATATTTATTAATATGTTCGCTATAAATTTTTATTTCATTTAATCTGAGTGTTACATCATAAATAAATCAATAATAATTATAATACAGTAATTAATTAATATAAAATTTATAGTATTATTAAAATATTTTATTTGTATTCATTATCATAAGTTTAGAATTTGAATACTAAAATGAGTTAATTGTATATTACTTATACGCATACATTGAACCAGCGAGGTATTCTAAACTATATACATTCATTAAGTTCTATTGCATTAGTATAATTAAAGGGAATAAATGAATATAAATACTGAAATATTAGTTCAAACTATTAAATTTATAAAAATGACCATATTCTACTATTTTTACTATAAAGCTGTGTAACTTTTATATGTATAATTGTACTTACATGATTATATAGTAATGAAAGTCGAAGAGGAGAAAAGACGCTTGAAACAACTGCAGAAGATCAACAGAACTATTCCCGATGATTTCAATCTGCACAACTGGAATAAGGTACGATAGCACGCGATACATAGAACCTCTGTTGTACCAGTAGTTATTGTACGATGTTTATGAGTGTGTGTGTGTGTATGTGTGTGTGTGTATATGTGTGTGTATGTGTGTGAGTGTGTGTGTGTATGTATGTGTGTGCTATTTTATTATCACCAATAGTATGACACAATTGATCATAGACATTGTAAACTATATTCATACACTACGATACTCTCATAACGGTTACTCTAGCTTTAACGCCTGCCATAGTCTAATCATGTATTACCGTTAATAACCCCCATCATCAACACCACCGACTCCACCTATAGGTATCGGATGTTACTAACTGGGATATCGACATGTCATCGAATGCGGATGACGTTGTTGTTTGCGATAACAAAATCAAAATCAAAAAAAGTTAATCCTCGTAAATAGAAATATACGTATCCTTGTATATCTATATATATCTTTATATATCTATATCTATATATATATATATATATATATATGTGTGTGATATTTTTGTGTGTGTCTATTTAAATAAGTTGCTATATAATTTTATTTATTAAACTATATTATATATTCTAAAAGGATATTCTCAATACAATCTATTTATAGTTTATGCGTATATCCTTCCGTTTATTATATTCAATATCCGGAAAAATATATATTTAATTAAATTCAATTCAAATTATTTCATATATTACAATAGTATAATGTAAAATTCACACCGTTAACGATGTCAATTATAATATCTACTAACCGATCGTAACTTATGTGTACTTCTGTTTATGTGCGTAATATTTTCTATATATATCTCTATATTCTCTGTATTCTATATTCTCCTCTTATTTCACTAATCTCCACTTTATTTTAGACGTAATCTCCCCGGAGTTGTTAGCAACCAACAAACACATCACTAAGTTAGTAAGCCCCTCAGTCATTATGGTTATTGTGTATTCATTATTATGATTCTAGTAATACTACTTTTAGTATTACATTATCGTTATAATTTCTTTATTACATTATCGTAAATTATAATGGAATATCGTATAACGTAATATTAGCATAGTAACTACTATAGTTAACTATTGTATTATTAATCTTACGATTTAAATAATCGTAATTATCACATATATATATATATATAATTAAAAATGTATTAATTAAATAAATCTTTTTAATACTACTATCACTATAATTTCTCGACATTAATTGAATTATACACGCATTGTGCAGAAATCAAATGTGCGGTGAAACTTTCGGAGAAGTAGGTGAAAAGTATGCGAACAAAAAAGTTGAAAATGTTAGCGAGAGAATACTACTTTTAATATTATTTTGTATAATATGTTATACAAATTAACACTAATATATTAGTCCTAATATATATATATCTTTATAATCATTATTATTATTACTAAGGCGATATAACATTTAATAGATTTACAAATTAACCGAAGAACGACTCATGAAAGAAATCAAAGGTATGCGCACATATACTATATGTTTAATATAATCAATATATTATTAATTACTCAGCTAATATCATTTATAGATATAGTAATAACAATTTGAATAATAATTAATAATTAAAGATTCATATAATTGTTATCAAAGCAGAACTTAAAGCATCTCTATTACTCTATGACTCATACCTCTCTTACTATATCTGTGAAACACACTGCACGAATAGCATATAGAACTATAGTGCGGTTCTATTTCCACTTATGGGCGTGGCCTATCCTATCACCGTTATGTTAAGTGCGCAGTAAACTAGGATAGGCCTCGATACCATATTCTACTGTTGTAGAACCGTTTCCTTAATGTGGCTATTTATCATCGTATACCCTAATAAGGAGCTACTATCACTAAACTCACTATACTCTAGGCATATTCTATATACTATATTACACATTGTATCTATATATATATATCAATTATAATCAAGAATATTATGTCTGCTCACTATCTTTGGAATGATCAATTTTTGTACTCCGAAATTGAACTTTCGATACTATATTTAATTATATGTAAATGAAAAAATAAAATGATTTCATTTTTTTAATCTGTATTTTTTTTTATAAAAATATGAATTTATTAATACATTTTATTTGAATAGAAGTATATTGTCGAAATTATAAATAATATAATGTGTAATACATTAAATTACAATTTAATATAATCATATCAAAATGATATTTATTACATATTTAAAAGATGATTTGCATTCGTATTTCAAATTAAAATATGTTCTCTTTAACAATAATACAATAGCATAAAATTATTCACATGTGAAATAAAAGTTTCTAAAAATAGACCATACGTAGATATACTTGATATAATTAATTAATATATATATATATATATATATTATTCTTATTTATTATGTAAAGTAAACGAATACATTGTTTATAGATTTATTGAATACTTCATATAGAGACGACGTTAGTAATTACATAATCCGTTTATTTTATATTATATAATATTATATAATACGTTTCAAGTTTATTAGATATATATATATAGATATGTAATAGAGTGTAAGTACAGTGTTGCGGCTATTGTTCGTATGCTCCAGATAGCTAACCAGTGAGTCTGCTTCGCATCTGATAGGTTAGTGGTATGCGATCCATTGCCAGACTGGTCTAGCTTATTGGTCTAAAATGATGAATATCTCTGAAGCGTTAATTTGGGCATATCGATAGGAGAGGCCTAGTCGAGAAAAAATGCAACAATGCACATTATTGTTCGAACGTTGCCACGTATATATCAATAAATAATATTTATTGATATATATGTGGCTATATTTATTAGATATAGTGAGAAATATTAAAAACTAAATTGATATATTCCAAATATAATTTCATTTAGAATCGATAATATCGAATGAATTAGTTTTAGGTATTAATATTATCTAGTATCGGTATCAAATCATCAACACAAGTATTTATGCGAGTTATCGGTACATAATCAGTACATAATCAGTACATAATAAGTACATAATCAGTACATAATCAGTACATAATAAACACATTCCGTTCATCCCTCAGGAAGATGATGCCGGTCTATCAGAATTCGACGATAACTCGATGAGGTGTAGCAACGATTGTTAGTATAAGTTATAGAGCTACGGGGAGACACACGTTCTCTCTAGCTCTACGGTATAAGGTGGCGCGTTATTATTGTATCCGTAGCGTATGATATCTGAATGTTAGACCTATTACATCGCAGCGACGGCAATACTGCGAGTCTGCTCTCTATCAACCAAGCTACACGTTCACTATATTCACTATGTGTTTACATTTAAATACATATACAATTATAAATTTATGAAATTTTAAAACAAGTATTTTCATTTATTTGTAAAGTTAAAGTTTGACCCACGACGCACTAAACTATAATATCATTTAATAGCAAATAGAAATTTATAATCGTGAGACGATGTACTTGATAATATATTACTAATTACCAATAATATTATGTACCAGTACTACATAGTGATTGTTAACTATACACTATTATTTATATAATACTAATTAATATGTAAGTAATATTAAATATATAAATATATATAAACATATATGTTCTTTATCTGCAACTAATCAATAATATATTGTTATATATAATTCATTATAAAACACCTTACTATACACATATATATATATCACGAGTTCATTTAACATGTATTACATAACCTGTAACGCGTTGATTACAGACCCGGACAATAGCCTCACTTACGAATGCGTGCCGTACATGTTAGTGTTGTGCGCGAAGGTCACGCGGGGTCAAGCTGTCTTCGTAACCGCGCGCACGTGATTATAATTAAACGACGACGATTTAACTATCGTACGGCAAACAATTTGTATTATTTTCTATTTTATTCGGTGTACGGTGTATGTAAACGGTATGTTAAATAATAGAAAATGTGTAAATATGATTAAATGTTATTGCTATACATATAGTACGTAGAGAGCTAGTGCGAGGGCGAGTGTAGGTTTGATTTAATAGTCGCACAATACTCTACAATGTATCTAGTATTATCTCTACAGAGTACATAGTATTACACTATACTTTATGTTAATAATAATAACAATGATAATAGTAATGGGATTAATGTATAAACCAAATATGATGATAAAATTAACCAATATATATACATAATGAAATGTATGAGACTTATAGATTGATTACAATAAAATACAGCGCCACATTACATTCTATTACATAATAACTACATAATAATACGTGTATATTAACCCCCCACCTACAGGGAAGAAAGTAATAAAATCACGATATTGAGCGACACAAAGATGGATGGTTAGTATGCTAAACATTCTCTAACATCCCTATGATTCGCCTGATTGCACTAACAAACGGCCGCATTCGATGGCGGCCATTCATTATGTCCACTATTCATGCAACATTAATACACGATTGTTATATACTTATATTATATATTAAACATACATTATATATATATACAATATATATCGAGATATATATATATATACGCTATTATTATAATTTTTGGAATGAATTATGTATAATACATAGGCACAATTAACGTCTGAATTCAAGTACAGCTGCATGCTAGCATTATCAACGCTCGAGCACATAGAATCATACATAGTTAATCGTATAAAGTGTTCACTCGTGTATTGCTAGCCGAGTTTGATAGTAAATCAACATAATTGTAAAGTTAACTAGTAAAATTAAGTAGAATTGAGCTCGGAGAGAAACCATTGTTTACGCTTCAGTAGAATTCAATAGAATTAGTTTATTTCTATACTCGTGCAATCGTATAATATATTGCCCGCATTCGTTGCCTTCTATTTGTATTCAAACTCTACCGCGTAATAGGGGAGGTAGGCGTATCAACCTTACTTAGAAGTTACACTAATATAAATATAAACATCAACAACTGATACCGATGATTCTCATAGTGATAGCCCTACCACTAAAGCTAGAGATATACCGTCCACCCGCTAACCTTACTACCACTCGAACAGATAGCCTTTTCTCCTCGGATGAAGAAGATTTGGATATATCTATAGTGGTTAGTGTGCTGACCTAGATTCATTGTCCTCATCTCTTTTATATACGTCGTCGTAATGAAATATGTCCCCATTAAAACTTTTATTATTGTACTTTATCCTCTTCTTATTTAATATGTTAAACTATTATGTTCATATAGTATATACTCATGTTTATAGCTTTATTTAACTAATAATAGTAAGAATATATATGATATCTCTATTGCACTCGTCAAATTATATTACATTATTACCTTATCACCTATTCTTATGACTATAATCGTTGTTTAGCTCTGCATCTTGCTTCATTATCATCTTCGCTATTATCATAAGTATTATTATTAAGTATTATTAAAAGCGAATTTCTACATGGCCCGTATCCCGAGTGTATCTAACATACAAATCAACTTATATTATATATATATATGTAATAATATAAATCCACACACACCCACCCACAGAACTCAGAAATAGTGATTCAGCTGAACAAGTACGAGTTCTCGGTGGGTTCATCCGAAAGTGAAACCTCCGTCATCGCGGCTCCTATTCTAGA
This sequence comes from Osedax fenrisi, assembly GCA_964019155.1. Classification (NCBI taxonomy): domain Eukaryota; kingdom Metazoa; phylum Annelida; class Polychaeta; order Sabellida; family Siboglinidae; genus Osedax; species Osedax fenrisi. Next base: position 85,931,762 of record OZ025240.1, on the reverse strand, counting down.
TACGCCCCTCTCCGTAGACCACGCCCCCCTCGATAAGGACGCCGAAGCGGACGTGGTAGCGGTAGTAGACGAAGAAGCCACGCCCCTCCCCCCTACCACCACCACCACCATCACGGCTACAACAGCCTTGGTAGTAGTAGATAAAGCTTCAGGTGAGGATAACTCTGACGACAGCGAAAGCGACAGTTGGATGCGCGCCTCCACCCCCCATTTCGACGACGCCATCATGCTATTGGTTAACGAGGGAGGCTGCTACGATGTCGACAGCGAAGACGAGGAGCTAGACGTCAGCACCGCCTACTGGATGGATCGCGTCGAGAAATGCCTCGACCAATCGGAATCAGGCGATAATGATGATACCGCGAACAGCTGTCAATCATTGATGAAGGAGGCGAAGAAACCAGCTATCGCTAAGGTTAATAGATGAAATAGCATATATATTAATATATAATAATTAATACATATAGATTTTTTCTTACAATATTTAACCGTTATATGTTAAATTAAATATATTACATTTGGAAAAATTAATTTTAATATTCTGAAAAATAATACTTTAAAATATTTAAACAATAAGTTAATTTTTTAAGTTAATTACATTAGTTTAATTTTTTATAGATAATATACATTGTACTACAAATGTCAGAGTTATAACGTTTATGTAAAGTGCAACTACATTATTGGCATATAGTTTAAATTATTTCATAAATAACTATTTATACTATTTTAACTATCAATATCACAATTACAACACTATTAATATCACCGATAACAGAAACTAGAGAAGTGCGTAAACGAGATAGGAAGCGTAGAAGAATACGACACTCACAAAGGACTACGTCTGCTGTACTTCCGCGTGATCAAAGACGAACCATTGAAGTTAGCGATGTAGACCTACATTATTCGTGTTAACCCCCCAAAACAATTAGTTTGATAATTTTACAATTAATATTCTCTCTTTTGAGAAAATGTTAACAAAATATCTGTAGTAAACAAATTATTCTAAAACTACCCATTCTAACATATATTATAAACATATTTATATATTATTTGCAAACTAATAGCGTATAAAAACTATTGAAATTTATTTCCGAGGCAATACTTGACATCTAATAGCGATTATATCAAGTTATTTATAATATTGCTTCATACACATATTCATATTGATTAACTGGATTAGTTCACATTCCAAACTAATGAGACTCTAATAACTCATAACATGTATTTTCGTTGTAAAACTTGACATTTTATAGTGATTAAATTATATATTTATAGAATTGATTCTTATTGCCTAACTTGATTAATTCACATTATCAATACTCATTCACACAGCAAAATGGAACTAAATTTGATTATTCCGAAGATGATCTCCATGATATCGCTGAAGAGCAACCTGGTTAGTATATGTGTGATATGTGGTTGTGTGCACAGTCACTAGTGGTACTGCATTAACTTACTGCATACTTGTATATAGAAACTAGTGAATTATCATCAAGTATCGATATATAACTTATCTTCGTTTAAATTGTACCTAATTGAAACTAATATTAAGACAAATATTTATGTATATATATATATTTATATATATATATATGTATAATAATGTATATAATTAACCAGGTGTATATGGCAGTAATTGAAATCATTGGACATTTGGTTGAAAAATATCCGACAGAAGTAAATCCATGGTTAGTAATCTATGTTTGGTTCTACTTAATTATGAATAACAGCTGTGGCCTGGTGTATCCATTTATTATTTACATTTCATTAGTATAATGCTATATAGAATACCAGACATCAGATTACATTATTATCTATATAATTAAATCAGTATTGGAAAATATTATAAAAATTATATTATATATTATTATGCTATTTTATTTAATATATATTATTAAATTATTAATATTAAATATAGTCTATCTATTATATGTATATAGTGTGTGGGCCTATGTTATTTAATCAGAAATTATAAAAAAAAACGTGTAATAAAATGCAATGATATTCCATAACAGTTTAATGAAATGTCAAAATAAATATAGATATCAAAAATACTAGCTCCTCTATATGGCAAATAAATATATATTATATAATAGATTAGTATATATTATTTATTAAATCATTAAACTATATTTTTTTATTAAATGTATATACATTGAAAATACGATTATCTAATTAAATATTTTACATTCACACTACATAAATATATGTGTACAAATATCGAAACTAAACGTTCCTTCGACTAAATATCCACATTTACAAATAAACGACGATATAACGCCCCCTATGTACCCACGCCTGCCCCAGCCGTCGCCTCTATTTAACCCTCGCCTGTCGCCACCCCAGGATGAAACCCCTCCTAGACGAGCTATTCTCAGTAGATGCAGTCGACATAACGCCCCCTATATAATCCCACCTCAGCCCCCTCTCACCCCTATTTAACCCCTGCCTACCGCCACCCCAGGATGAAACCCCTCCTAGACGAGCTATTCTCAGTAGATGCAGTCGACATAACGCCCCCTATATAATCCCACCTCACCCACCTCTCACCCATATTTAACCCCTGCCTACCACCACCCCAGGATGAAACCCCTCCTAGACGAGCTATTCTCCGTAGATGCGGTCGACGTACAAGCCGCTCAGAAAGCTCTAGAGTTTGTGCAGCGTCAGTGCAGGGAACATCTACAGACTGCGGGCCTACTGAGGGTTGTCGCTAACCTTGCTAAGGACTATGATGGGGCTAATGAGGTCAACCCCACCCCACCCCGCTGTGTGCGTGTGTGATATAGCTATGCCTATGTAAACTATACCACTTTTCCTTGATTGTATGTATGTGTGTGTGTGTGCGACTGTGTGATATAATAATAATAATAATAATAATAATAATAATATTTATTAGAAGAATTTTAATAATTTTTTTTTGTGTTGAAAGTATAACAATATTTATATGATATTTTCTTATAAAGGGCTTCGAAATAATATGACTATTTTCTGTTGTTGTTGCCTATCAAAATATAGCTATTAAATATAGCTAGTATGTGTGTGTATATGTGTTTATTTCACTTTATTTTCATTTAGTTAGAACTACTATTTGTCATGTACATACCTTCCTGTATGTATATTACTTAGAAATAGTGCCTCTATATAAATGTATATATGTATATGACCTGTTAATATAAATATACATACTCTACGCCAGTCAATATACCATTTAACATGATTTCTCAATATCACTTTAATATATATATATATTAAATATGTAAAACATCATATAACATCATACAACGATGTTATATTTTTCACATACTATAATATCGTACTAGAAGTGCTTTCGTGTGAAGAGATCTCGTGGGGTTCGGTGATATTGTTGGAAATGTAATTTCTACTATTTATAAATACTTATTTACACTAATATGTAATATCATTGCACATGAGATCACTCAGCACGAGATTACGCTTGTATCCTATAATCACCGCCTAGATCCTTATAGAACATTCTAGAAACCTAATCACACCTCTACAGATTTACATACGCAATGCGCTGGACTTCCTGCGTCAGCTGGTGTTGTCCATGAAGCCCGTGAACACAGCTGTAGAATGTCCTCTGTCCGATAGTCATGGTTAGTGTGGATAATAACAATGGTAGCTATTGTTCCATTGTTCTAATGGTATCTATTTACGAGGTTGTTTGTTATCGTCCTTCGTATATCCTAAAAATTGTACGATTTCTATCTCCCTATACTATCTTCACTATATCTATCCACCCTCTCACTCCTACTGTTCTCCTCTCCCTATTTGTGTACAATCTGGTGATTATATAATATACAATATTCGATATACATTCTATTAGATCAAATATGGAGTGTCTTCTTATATAGATTTAAAAACTTTTATTTTATATAAGAATAATTTTATCGTAATTATGAATTTAATATTCAAATCAAGAAAAACACGTTTTTAGAATTAATAATTTCAATATAATTCTGTAAAAGTAGTAATATAATTTAATACGTATTATATTATTAAGAATGTCGACATTAAAACACAACTTCATTTCTACTGATTTTATAAATAAATTTGTATTTTTAATAACAAAAATTTATAAATCTAACAAAATTAATATCATATTTATTTTACAAATAAATAAATATCTCCACAATCTTCTAGATTATTTTATATTTAATCAACCATTCATTAATAATAAATTTAAATATTTACTTATATATAATTAAATATACATTTGAAAAGTATATATATATATATATATATATCGGAATACAAGAATTAATTATTATAGGTGATAGAGGACATATATCATGTCATTGATTATACACATATACCTCATTGATAATATTTTGATCATCTTAGACTATATCTAAATTATATTATAATAAATAATATTTAGATTTATAATATCATGATTTTATTTATTCGTGCTAAAAATTAAATTATATCTTATACCTATACTATTTCATTTGTGAATAGATAATTCACATAATAAACAAAATATATAATATTATATATATATATATATATATATATTGATGTATTCATTTATATCGATTCATATATTAATTGATAATAAATAAACTAATATTCTATATATATTTATATGTTAAACCCTGTATATATATATATATATATATGAACATAATAAACTGTACATATACGCCTACGCTACCATACACTTGAAGCCACACTAATAACGCCCACACACATCTGCCTATCAGCCCTCCCGATACTGATGTCCATCTCCCTGAACTACATCGTCAACAAGAGTGCCGATAAACAACAGCTGTACAACGTTAGTGAGGGTAGCGTTACCAACGATTATAGGGGGGTGGGGGGGTAATAAGGCGGACGTTGATATATAATGTCGACGCGCTTTAGGAGGAAAAGCGTATTGATATTATAAACTCGAAAACGAAACGGAAATAAATTAAATTCTTCTTATAAATGCTATTATCATTATTATTATTATAATTCTCGGGCGACAGCATTGAAAAGACATTGATATTAATCTGAAGATTCCCTTTAGAGGAAATAATAATATAAATAATTATATATTTCATACGAAAAAAAATGTAAAATTTAAAACTTCTAATAAATATTTATTATTATTATTATGAATATAGACCATTGAAACTTGTTCCACTATTACGCTAGTGTGTGGGTGTGGATGTTTCAGAGAGACGGATGTGTATGTATGCGACAGAGACACGATTAACTCCTATACCGATATTAAACTTGGGGTGTGATTTGTGTAGTATGAAAGTGGTACAGATGGACAGACTAAAGGTATAGCTACGCGATGTACAGCCTATCCATGTGACTAGCTTACCTGCTACACAAAGCATACCCTTACGCGATACATACGCAGTATAACTATCGCTTATTAACATTTATAGTAACCACAAATATGTGGCACAAAAAGAGAAATTATATATATTTTATCACTATCGATTAGTTTGGCAAAATTCATTTTATTTGTCTATATTTGTATAGTTAATATGAATGAATATTTATTTATACACAAAAATAACGTTGGACGTTCTCTATTGTGTAAGTTTAGTTATATTTCTATGTTACAAAGGGACGAGACTATAAAGTAAATAAATACCAGTAACTATGTACACGCTTATGCCGTACGATATCGTTAACCCCGCACGGCTAACCCCATCGCTACATCGCCCTCAGATGTGCAATCCTTTCTCGAAAGCATATCGCTAATAAGGGTTCCTTTTTTACTCATTGTATAACTATATTATATTGTATACATGCATAATTATTAATTTATATTATACAAGTAAAATAAATATGATTCATTGAATTCATTCATCGCCCTCAGATCTGCGAGGGTCTCCTGTACGCCTGTTTCTACGTGAACCCGTTCGAGTTTCAGTCCGTGTTCGATAACTTCCCGAAAGTTCTGCAGGTACTACACAGCCACGTACGCTAGCATAGCCTGCATTAACCTAGTACATCATCTCCTGTGTTAATGTACACCGTAGCCTGTGTTACTGTACATCATAGCCTGTATTAACGTACACCATAGCATGTGTTACTACTAGTGATGTAAATATTGGTGGATATAGAATATTTCGCTATATTCGAATAGTTAAATTTCGGATAGCGAAATCTTCGATTAGTGACATTTTGTTATTCGAATTTTCGAATAGCATCATTTGATTATCTATAAAATTCTAGTAATATCATTAGTAACTTACAACCCCACCAGTATTATATACACTTATTACATCACCTGTTATATCATCATCATCATCGTATATTACATCATCCCAATCGCCGTCCTCTACATCTATTACGTCATTGATTGCATCGTTACGCAAACAAGATAAAACTTTAATTCGTAAAATTATGTGCGTTGCATAAACGTCGTATATTAAATGAATGAATGAATGAATGAATGAAATCAGTTTATAGACATACGACATACTATGTATATCATACGTCTATGGAGGATCAGTGAAAGCCTAGGCTTTATTTGGTCGATACCTCCAATATGTTCATGTACAGATTACAATATTAGTAAAAGTAATAATATAATAATAATGATTCATGTGTTAGCATTCTTTGTAATAATAATCGATATAGATAAAGTGATATTACATTGTTGGACTATAAATGGAATAACTTTTATTATAAAAAACGAAGATTCGTCTCCAGTAAAAATAACAGATATAAATAAATTCTCTGATATATAAATATTTTATTTTGTATTTATTTTTCGTTGTCGTTTGTTCTAATTTCATATTACATTCTATTTTTAACATTTTATTATAATTGGTATTTACATATATTTTTTATCTATATCTTTAATCTTTTATTATATTATCTTATTCAATTTTAACTTTTTAATATTTGTACTATATGAACTTGAATGAAATCTATCCGCAATTTAATGTTGATCAAATTAACAATTTTAGTTCCAATAATGATAGTTTTAATAATAATAATTTCTCAAATTGTAATTTTAATTTTCTCAATGAATCCAATTATTACACCTCAAATGAATGGAAGTTGAATTCTAATAAAAATAATTTATTTAATTTTAATATTATTAACATCAATATTAGGAGTTTAAAAAAAAATTTTGATAAATTAATTATGTTTTTGAATACGTTTGATGATCATTTTGATATAGTTTCAATTACTGAAACATGGTTGAGTGATAATAATATTTTCATTTTTAATATTCCTGGTTATAACCATATATGTTCAAATCGTAAACATAAAAATGGAGGTGGTGTTTTAATCTATATACGTGAACATTATCAATTTAATATTCTATCTACCATATCAAATAACTATTATGACAACATATCAATTGAAATTATTTTTGAAAAATCAAAAAACATTATTTTCAGTACAATATATTTTCCTCCTACTTTAGAAAAAATAGCTCACTCTACATTTATTGATTTCTTGATAAATAATTTTCAGCAACATGTTAGTAATGATAAAAAAATGATTATCTGTGGTGACTTTAATATTGATCTAGTGCATATAAATAAAAGTGGCTAATACCTTTTTTGATACGATGATTTCACTAGGTTGTTCCCATCTAATTAATCGTCCAACTAGAATCGACACTAAACATAATTCTTCATCTATAATTGATAATATATTTACAAATTTTAATCTTAATATGAAAAGATTTTCAGGAATAATTATTTCAGATATATCTGACCATTTTCCAATTGTTTTAAATTTACAATTGTCTACCAAACCTCAAGATAAAGTTAAATCTACTAAAATCAAACAAAATCAAATTAATGATAGAACCATGTTTAATCTGTTTGAAATTTAAAAAAAAACAAACTGGGAATTCATAAAAACTAACGATACAGAAAAATCTTGGAATTTATTCTTGGAATACTTTATCTTAAATTTTGATAGATACTGTCCAAAAATTAATAAAGCCTCCCACAAAAATAAACTCATTCCATGGAATACTCGAGATCTTAAAAAGGCTTGTAGAAAAAAACAGATATTATATAAAAAATATAAAATATCTAAATCTGAACATGACTTATTTATTTACAAAATTTTTAAAAATAATACAACATCTTTAGTTCGAGAAGCTAAGAAAAAGTATTATTCAAATCTGTTCAAAAATTGCTCTGATACAAAAAATACATGGAATGTACTAAATAATTTACTTTAATGCTTGAATGTTAAAAAAAAATTCAAACAACTACCTGACAATTTTAATGTAAATAATGTGAATATTGTTGATTCTAAACAAATTGCAAATGAATTTAATTCTTTTTTTAGAGACATTGGTTCTAATTTAGATAATAATATAAATAATTGTAATGATGATGACTTTAAATTCTTTTTACCTGAACCTAATATACATAGTTTTTTTTTAACACCAGTAAGTTCAGAGGAAATTATTAAAGTATTAAATGAATTCAAACCAAAAAAATCAAGAGATCATTATGGCATATCCATGCAGTTACTTAAATGTATTTTTCCTGTATTGGTTTATCCATTTGTTTTTCTTGTAAATTTATCTTTTGAATCAGGCGTTGTACCGGATTTCTTAAAATTATCAAATATTATCCCTTTACACAAAACTGGTGATGATACATTTTTTAATAACTATCGTCCAATTTCTCTCACCTGTCAATTCGCAAAGATTTTAGAAAAAATATTTTATTCTCGCTTTTATAGTTTTTTATCATCTTTTAATATATTATCTCCTTCTCAATTTGGTTTTAGGAAAGGATACAGTACATCACATGCAATATTTAACCTCCAGTCACAAATCAGTACCTGTTTTAATAATAACAATGTTGGCGCAATAATCTTTATTGATTTAAAAAAAGCATTTGACACAGTTAATCACAGAATATTACTTTTTAAATTAAAAAATATTGGAGTACGAGGCATTGCACTTAACTGGATAATGAGCTATTTAACAAATAGATATCAACAGTGTATATATAATGATGTAATTTCAGATAAACTAAAAGTCATAACGGGTGTACCCCAAGGCACCATCCTAGGACCCATTTTATTTTTAATTTATATTAATGATATTACAAAATCATCTTCTTTATGTAAGTTTACCATGTTCGCAGATGATACTACTTTATATTTTGAAAATACATCAGCCGAATTACTTAATTATATTTGTCAAACTGAATTAAAAAATATTAATAAATGGTTAATATATAATAGGTTATCATTAAATTTAAATAAAACTTGCTTTATGTCTATTAATTCAAGAACTATTATAAATATAAATTTAAATAACAGAAATATTGAAAGAGTTACATTTTATAAATTTTTAGGCGTAATTATAGACGATATATTAAACTGGAAACAACATATCTTGTTTTTAAAATCAAAACTAAAAAAAATCATATGGATTACCAACATTATTTCCAAATTTATAAATAAAAAAGCATTACTTCATATATATAATTCCATATTCTTGCCTCATATAAAGTATTGTAACATATTTTGGGGAAATACATATAAATCTAATGTATCATGCATATATATTCTTCAAAAGCGAATGATAAGAATTATATGTAAAAAACATTTTTTACATCATACTAATGGACTATTTATTGATAATTCTTTATTAAAAATAAATGAAATTACATATATAAGTACATGTGAATTTATGTTTAAAATTTTCAATGATCTTCATCCTGTTATAACAAATGCATTTTTTTCTGTAACTTCATCATCTCACAACACTAGGAGCATAAATAATTTCTCAATTATTAATTTCAAAAAAGAACTATGCAGAAGAACATTAATATACATTGGACCAATTACCTGGAATTAACTTGATAATATTTTAAAAAATATTTCAAATTATAAATTATTCAGGAAACGTATGTATACACATTTGTTATCTTCTTACTCAGTATACTTATAATCTAAATCTCATTTTTCTAATTTTATATCTTTTATCATGTATTTTATCTAATATTGTATTATATACTAAGATCCACATTTTATTCTTATTTTAATTTATTGTCGTTTATGTAAAAATTAAAAAAAAATTAATACTTTTGAGTGTTTTACTTTACAATATTTTATTTCCCCGACATTAATAATATTATTTTACTGAATTTTTGCATTTTATATTTGAATTTACTTTCATGTTTTCTTTCTTTTTAATTGACGTTTATATAAAAATAATAAAATTAAAAAAAACTGTTAGGTATTTCTTTTTTCTTTAGTATTTTTTATTTCCCTCTGACTAATAATATTATTTGACTTTATTTTTAATTACATAAACATTTTGTATTGAATCTTTTTTCTTGTATACTTGATTATACTTCTTTGTTTTATTTCTCTTTATTGACACTTATATAAAAATTAGTAATTAAACTAACATTTCAGTTTGAACAAATATTTTACATTCTTTACATTATTATAAAGTATTACAAAAAAATTCCTAAAACTTATTTACTGAAAAAAAAAAAAAAAAAAAAAAAAAAAAAAAATGTTACATACATTTCTTACCACCTTTCTAGATATTCTTTTTGTTATGTTTTATTCAGTTTTATTCAGTTTTACTTCATTTTACTTCATTTTTTTCTTCTTTTATACTAATACATCTATATTTTTGTTTAGTGTATTATTTTATAGTACTTATTATTTATTTTAGTTATTTATTTATAAATAATTAAATGATGATTACATAATTTTATGGCAAGTTCAAACAATTTATATTATTTTTCTATTTTATTCATTGTATTGTATCTATGTAAACAGGAAGTCATCTAATATTTTATAATATTTTATTTATTTAGTTTTTTTTTGAACTTGCTTTAAGATTAAGGGTAATTGTCTCGATAAGCTTTAGCTTCTACAAAAACCCTGGTGCAAACCTAAATCTGATAATATAATATATATATATATATATATATAAATTAATAAAAATAATAAAACACTGTTCATGAACATAAGTTATCATCATATTTCAATCCATTACATTAAAGTAAATAATAAAATAAGATAATAAAATAATTGTATAATATTAAAATGTATTAAAATATATATTAGTAAAATATGTAAATTTATAATATTGTAATAAAAATAGTAAATTATTATAAATATGTGTAAAATAAAAATATCTAAAAGTAAGTTATAAAATTAAAACTACTAAACTAAAATTAATCATCTTTCAATAAGACGTGCAATGGCGCCACATTCCTGTCAAATTACAGATGACTAATAATACCAATAATAATTAAAAACAATATTTAAAACAATAAACGAAACAAGATGTAAAACAAATATAAATATTAAAAAAAATAAATATTAAAATATATAAAATATATAAAAAAAAAAAACTAATATTTACTTATAAATGAATATTTTAATGTTTTTTTTAGAATAAATATATTATTAATATTCTTTTTTCGTAAAAGATTATTAAACATTAATTCATTATATAACTTGGTCCTTTAAAAAATATTGTATTTTTTAATTTATTTGATTTCATAAGTGGTAGAATAAATTTATTTTGTAGTTTATTTAACTTGAAATATGAGTTATAATCTAATTTATATTTATTATTTAAGAAATTATAGATTAATAATGTGTTTCTATATATAATTAGATCTTCAAATTTTAAAATATTATTTTTTTTAAAAAAAGGACCAGTATGTGTTAGACGTATTAATGGTAATTTTGATTTATCTATTATTTGTTTATTAATAATTCTTATAACTTTTTTCTGTAATATAATTAATTTAGTAATATTTGATTTATAAGTATTTGACCATACTTCAAACCCATATGATAAATTAGATAAATAGAACGAATTATATAACAAAATTAAATTTTTTGTATCTAAAAAAGATATTTTTTTTATAGTATATATAATTTTTGACAATTTATTCGATAAATAATTTATATGTTTTTTGTAGGTCATTTGGGAATCTAAGTAGATCCCAAGAAATTTATAATTATTAACTATATCAATTTTAATGTTATCTATTGTTATATCTTTTAATATACCAGAATTTATATATGGCAATATTTTTGTTTTTTCGATATTTAACTTAAGCTTATTTATATCAAACCATTTTTTTAATTTATCCATGTAATATTGCAAATAATATATTAATAATGTATCATTTTCAGCAAATATAGTTATAGATGTATCATCTGCATTGTAAGCAGTGTACATTCTACTCTATAAATAATTATTTACATTAATATATATTATACGCACTAGATCAATCCCCACTCCCCTCATTTCGTACGAGATCACCTCCATTCTTAAATAATAATATATAGTAAATTTTGAATTAAACTGATCACTAAAATAACTATATAATGTCGCGTAATTATTCCTATATATCATTAGTAGAATTTCACTTATTCCTAATCGTCACCATTTACTTAGGATGAGATGATCACCTTCATCGCTTGTACTTAGAGATCGATACGACCTTCAAAGCTGCATCTAGATATCAATGACCTTCAGACCACGAACTAGATATCTAGGATGATAAACATAACGAAACATATAATTTATCTCTGAACGCTATCTATTAAATATATATACATATATTATAGAACTATTATACTATTCACTACCTATCTATTAAATTATCAATGTATAACTATTACATGTATCACTATTGAATTACTTTGAATTACTAATTAATAAACTTATTAACTTACTTAATATTTGATCAATTATTTCATAATTAACTATTTATAACACTAGAAACTACATTATTATTTTAATTGATATATGCTTAATCTATATAAATTCTTTTGTAACACATATTCTATCTAATAATTAATGTCCTATAATGTGAATAAATTAGTATATTTATAATTAATATTATTATGTCATGACTATTTTTTCTATTCGTATAATAATTCTTATAATTGTAATTTGTCATCAAAATATGTTGTCAAATTTAAATAAATAAGAATAATAATTATGCATTTTTACAACAAGTAAAACTGGAATAGATATTTAAACTTGTTATTAAATTTATATTAGTAGTATAATGTTTTATTAAATTATATTTGTAAAATAGTATATTATTATACCATCTTTATTTAATTATTTATCTAACAATTAGATTCAAAAATTATGCTGGAACATAAGTATATGTACATTTTTATTGAATATTTCAAAGAACACCTATAGTTAATATTGGGTTATATCAGTATGAATATACATATATAGTTGGTGGATAAAATGAACTTTTAAGATGATAATGAAACTGTGGTTAATTGGTACTTTGTTTGTAAAACAATATAATATAGATAATAATTAATGAGAAAATAAATAGATATTTATTTATCTATTATCTATTTATTTATATAACAACATTGTGAAATAAATCTATATTTTAATAAATCGGGCGTTAATATTATTTATTTTACAATAAAATCTAGCAAAAATAAACAATCTATACATTGATCAGAACCTAGTACGGGTATCTATATAGACATATGGTTTAACAGAAGTAATATTAGTAAACTGCATACCTCAATATTATATGCAGATGTTCCTCCCAAGACCTTCGTTATGTTATAACTCCGACTTCGAATAATTGCCCATACATATTCTACATAGTCTATATTGCAGATATATCTATGTCATATAACTACATAATCCACAACTTTAATCTGTATGTAGATTTTACCTTATAATTTACATATAATTGTATATATATATATATAAATGTTTGTTAATGTGGGGAGTTCGGAACTAGTAATTTAAATGATGCTCACATCTAAAGCATCGGTGCAGTTTCAGTCTCAGTTACCTAAAGTATCAACTCGGGTTCGTTTTTTTCCGCAAATGAAAATATTAGCTCGGTATCAATAACAAAGTATCGGCTCGGCATCAAAAATCTCGGTATTATTTACACCACTAGATGAAATTTACATTATTATTCACTGAATCGCGAAGTTGGGGCAGATACCCAAACAACCAAAAGTTGGTTCAAGACTTAGGAAACTTAAGTCATATTGATTAAGTCAAACTTGGTTCAAAAGTTAGTAACCTGTGATACCGAAAACCTAATTCAGTGACCCAAGTATGGACCAATATAAAACTTAAGTCAGCGAACCGAGTATGGACCAATATAAAACCTAATTCAGAGAACCAAGTATGGACCAATATAAAACCTAATTAAGTGACCCAAGTATGGACTAATATAAAACCTAATTCAGCGAACCAAGTATGGACCAAGATAAAACTTAAGTCAGTGAACCAAGTATGGACCAAACTAAAACCTAATTCAGTGACCCAAGTATGGACTAAGATAAAACTTAAGTCAGCGAACCAAGTATGGATCAATATAAAACTTAAGTCAGTGAACCAAGTATGGACCAATATAAAGCATAATTCAGTTAACCAAGTATGAACCAAAATAAAACCTAATTCAGTGATAATGTAGTATTACTTAAATAATTTTAGTTTTTAAAATAATATTTTATTTATTAAAAACAGTATATTAACTTAAATATATTAATTAAAATTATAATTATTAATTAATTTGCATATATAAAAATTAAATCAATATTTCAAAATAATTAATAGTTATAATATGTTATTCTTTCTATAATAAAATAATGATATAAACTTAATAATAATACTTACATCAACAACTTAAGTCATGTATTATAACTTATGATTCATAAGTGTATAATATATTATTTATTATATTAATAATATTATTATTATTATTATTATTATTTATTTAAATATATTATAAACGTATGTTATATGACTTAAGTTTATTATATAAGTTTATATCAACTTAAGTTATTGATTTTATCCTAATAATATTTATCTATATAGTTTTTATTTAATTATAAATAAAAATTATAATATATATTCTAATTATAAAGATAATTAAATCAAAACTATACACAATATAATTAAATATTTATATAAAATATATCAAGACGGTGTATCACTTGATTATAATAAGATGCACTGTAAATACAATTTTAATCTCTGTTATGACACTTTTTTTATAACAATAAATAATTATCTTTTTTAATATAATATATTATATGTGTTATACACACAATAAAACTTATTTCATTTAAATTAAGTTTTACTTAATTAAGTATATTAAGTTATACACACAATAAAACATAGTTCAGTTGACTTAAGTTTGACCTAAGTTTTAACTTAAGTCATACACACAATAAAACATATTTCAGTTGAGAAATAACTACAGTGACTTAAGTTACAGTGACTAAAGTTATATAAAATAAAAAATACTTAAGTTTGACTTAAGTTTTGAACCAGATTTTTGACTTAAGTCAATATGACCAACTATAAAGCAAGTATTTTATTTGTGAACCAAGTATGGACCAAGTTTGACCCAATATGTGTTACTTGGGTAACTTTGTTTTAATTAATGTAAATGTGAAATATATAAAATTAGTATTAAAATTTAACTTCAAAACAAAATTCGGTTCGGTTATGTTTCAACTCGGCTCGTTTAGCTAGAGTTTTGGTTCGGCTCGGGCTCTTTTTGTTGTCAGAAAATGAAAGTCTCAGTTTGGCATCATTTACATCACTAGTTGGAACTCTTTATAGAGGGCAATAATGATTCTTGAGAAAAGTAAGGGAAATATGACATGATGACCTATCCTTGTTTTTTATGAGGACCAATTATACTGGACCCCTGAAATCATATTCTAACACTAAATTGATGTTTGATTAGTAATATGATAAATTATTATTTATATTCATGTAAATGTTAAATTAATTATGTTATATATTCGCATTTGAAAGGTTAGTTACGCTTAATATTGTTATCTATGATATGTCCAAGTATATTATTGATTCTAATCAGGATCTTCCTGGTCGAAATACCCACCACATTTAAATTCAATCATATAAATTTATCAATTGACTTTTAATGAATTTTATAGTTGGTTCCCAATGGGAACTTCCCATCTATATATGATTCACTCTCATTTAATTTTGAAATAATTGATTTATGCATCTTAACTAAACCTTTTCTCTCTACTTATAATTCTCTCTAATAGATAATTATCTAATAATGTGATTATGATTACACTTTCTAATATTTTCATAGTATTGACTAGATACCTTAAGGGGGTATCCATCTACCAGTATTTCCAGAAATAATATCCTGACATGTTTTCTAGCAATTGCTAACTTAAGTTAACTACAATTGTAGTGGGATACCTCCTTACTTACCTGAAATATAGTAACTTTAAAGGGATATCCCACTACAACTTTAAACTTTCCTGAGATTATTTCCGATAAATCAATTATTATATAAAATATATTATCAAAATAATGTATTTGTTCAATAAATGTATATAACCGATAATGGGTATATAATAGTTTTTGAAAATAAATCAGTATAATTGATAAATCATAATTTTTAACAATGAATTGATTTCACTATTTACAAGATATTTTATTAAAAATATATTTATTTATTATATATATTAAATTAATTTATAAAATTAATTTATAATATGATATTATAAATATTGATATAATACATATAATATCCAAATGATATATTATTTGATAAAATGTATTTGTCTACATAATTTTCTTAGTAGATACGTATCTTCGATACTATTTATGACTAATAGATACGAATTCAAATACTTTTGGAATTTTTATAATATATACAAATACAAATGTATCTACAATACTGATTGTATGCCTTAATATATACTGTATCGGCAATACTGTCCAGCTACCCAACTCTGACTATATATATAAGGCATTTTTATAAATGTATGTAATAATCATAATAATAGTATAGGTATACACATAAATATATATATATATATATATAGTATCAAAGTTTCAAATTATGTTTAACATATATAAATATATATTATCATGGCCTAGGCAAGACCTCCTATAACCTGAGGTTATAGGAGGTCTTGGCCTAGGCCTTTAGCTTCAAGAAAAAGAAGGCCATGGTATTATACCAACACCTCCTATAACCTCGAGGTTATAGTAGGAGTAGGTCTTGATTATGCATTGTTATAAAATTACAACTGCCAGTTGAACTGGTTTACAACTGGGCAAATAGGCCTACGTTTTAATAACAATCATTAAAATCTAAAATTGTACAATAAATACATTATTATTTTGAAAATTAATATCACTTATTTATTATAATATATATATATATATATACATATATATATATATATATATATATATATATATATATATATATATATATATATATATAACTAACAAGACCTCCTATAACCTCGAGGTTATAGGAGGTCTTGCATCTAAGGGACGAATCCGTATCAATATATAACGTTTTTGTATATATACTATATATTATATAGTATCAAATTAAATATTATAAAATTACAACTGGGTTTTAGTTTTTTTATCCCAATAATTATATGATATTAAAAAAATCAAATGTATCGAAAGTTAATATTGCCATCTATAAACGGCAAAAGAGTGCATTTGATTATGACCAATCAGTGTATTAGGCTTATAATAATTGAAATATTTACATTTAATAAATTTATATCCTTATTCTTGTGATTTAATATATAATAAATACTCCTCTAAGGTTAGTTTAATATCTGAATATAATTTATAACTAAATATAACTTGCTATATATAATTCAGTAGTAATTAATATTGAATTTATCGATTATTGTGTTAAACAATATATGAATAATTCAATTTAATTTATGACACGTGTTTTTAAAATTATTTTAATAATATGAAGGTATTTTTATTTAAAATTTTATATATTTTTTCAAATTATAAATGTTTTGAACATCAATCATTGTGTATTTAATTACTTTATTTACTAATTATATAACATATTATTAATTTTAATATTCATATATTATTATTTATTATGTTAAATTTACTATCACAGACTTTGAGGGGGGTTTAACAGGGGACCCCCGTTAAGAGTGATTTTAGACATGATGTTGGTGATGGATTCGGCTGCTTTACATGATTCATCAACATTTTAGTATTGAGAATACCCAACAATTTTTTTTTGATTTAGGTCAATATTTACTGTGCGAGGGCATGTTCACTTTACAAAAAAGTTAACATGGGAATAGATAGTAAAATTCCAAAAAAAAAACAAATATGTATATTTTTCACATTTATAAGTAAGATATAATCATAAAATTTTCAGAATATGTGTAATGTGTATAGTTCCTATGAATGGTTTCAAATTTATAAACAAAATAATTTTATTTCTAGGATTTTTTCTTCAAATTATAGGATTTTCCAGAATTTTTGTTGACCTCTCATAATTTTGTACAGAATCGTTATATTTGATAAATTTATATTATATATAATAAAAAAACAATTAATTAATCACTATATATTACAATTTGGCCGAAAAAATAATAACTACCCTAGTATTTATTTAATTTTGTTAAAAATCATCAGAAAATGACCATTTTGTCTGTGGATTGGTACCTTTACACATTTTAATATTTTAATATTCTTTACCTCATCTTAAGATGTTATATTTTAACGTACAAGTATTATACATTTTAAAAAAAGTGGCCTAATTTTTAGAAAATTTGTATATATATACAAATTATTTTATTGTTTAAATTGATTATCTAATAACTAATATCGTAATTAGGGATACTATATATAATATTTACTATATATTAATGTTATCTATTAGAAGAATATAGTATTTTAAAAAAGTATGTTCTATTATCATAATAATTATGATAAATATGATAAATATTATTTAATAAATAATCTTTTATCTTCAAAAAGAGTTATATGATATAAAATAAAATATATATAACAAACTATTATTAAAAGATTATTAATTTTATTAAATATTTTATATATAAATATTCCTACATATATTAATATAATTGTAAGATTTTTTTATTTTAACAAGGTTTTTAAATACTTCCTGATTAACTTTACGAATTATTTATGTAAATAAAATTATATAAGTAACAATTTAATATCAAAATATTAATTATTTTTATGAAAATAATTTATTTATAATTAAACTGAAAAAACCCAAAAAAACAATGTTTTTTTGATTTATAAGACCACGAAAAAACCCAATCAACCCAAGTATATAATATATAAAATAATAACAAAAATATGTTCTATTATCATAATAATTATGATAAATATTATGATAAATATTATTTATTAAATAATATTTTATCTTTAAATAAAGTTATATGATATAATAGAAAATATATATAAATAATAGTTATTAAATATTACCTTACCTTACCAGGTCGAGCTTGCTCGGCATTTCTTGACACGTTCCATCCATCCTTTTCTATCGTTCATCGCGGTTGGAATCTCATCTATATTGCATCCGGTATCCTCCAGTAGTTGATCGATGTACGTCTTGGCAGGTCGTCCTCGTGGCCGTTTGCTGTGAGTTGGTTGCCAGAGAAGTACATCACTTGCTAGCTCATCTTTGCTTCGCCAACAATGGCCTGCAAATCGTAGGCGTTGTTTCCGAATAGAGGCTGATATTCTTGGGATTTCAAGATAGAGGTCTTTGTTAGAGATGTGATCTTTCCAGGATTTATTGAGTGCAGCACGGAGCATGCGAGTATATGCTCCATCCAGTCTTTTTTCCAACGTTGCTGTTAGAGTCCAAGTCGTCGCACCATACACTAGTACTGATTCCACCGCAGCTCGGAAAAAGCTTCTTTTGAGATTTTCTGATAGATTTGATTTCCACAGTATAATCATACTATTCAGTGCTGCCCAGGCTTTTGCTATTCTATTATTGATATCATTTTCAGTATTTGCAATGTAGCTGCCGAGATATTTGAAATTGTCTACGTTTTTGATAGAATTTCCATTTCTGCTTATCATGTTGTCACTCTTTGAATTTAGGCTCATATACTCAGTTTTATCTGAGTTTATTTTCAGTCCAATGTCTTCTGCAGCTTCTTCGATTTGATGTAGCATTTTCTCAGCATCTTTTATTGTATCTGCAGTAACTGCAATATCATCTGCGTAGTCAATGTCGGTAATATGTATAGCTGGATGTCGACTGCTTCTTCTTTGTGAAAGTGTAAAGCCTAGATTAATATTATCATCTATGGAGTGTTTTAGTATATAGTCAAGGCAGATTATGAATAAATACGGAGCCAATGTATCTCCTTGTAGGACACCGGTCGTAATTTCAAAATAAGGAGTATCTCCGTCAGGTGATCTGACCATAGCGCTTGTATTCCTATATAGCATCATTATTGCATTGACTATGTCCTTTGGTATTCCATATATTATTAATATATTTTCCATTTTAAGTCTGTCTATAGAATCGAAAGCCTTTGCAAAGTCAATAAAAAGCAGCGTTATAGGTAGCTGTTTGGCTTTCACGCCTTCTAATATGCGCCGAATTGTTAATATTTGTCCAGATGTGGATCGGTTTGTCCTGAATCCATTTTGATTTTTCCTTAGGATAGGGTCGATCACAGGTCTTATCCTGTTTAGTAACATCAGGTTGTATATCTTGGCAGCAATTGGTGTGAGTGTGATTCCTCTATAGTTTTTCGTTATTGATAGATTACCTTTTTTGGGGAAAGGGAGAATGCACCCTTCTCTCCATCTTCTAATACTTTCTTGGTTGTATACACAATTACAGGATTCTAGAAGAAATTCTTGAAAATCGTCTATTTTCCATACTTCAGCAGGAATTTCATCGAGGCCAACCGCTTTTCCATTCTGGATACTTTTGGTGGCTTTTGATAATTCAGGTGCAGTAAAAGGTCCAGTTTCTATATTTAGATGCTTATTGGTATTTACGATGCATTCATTTCCGCTGTTTGTTGTAGTTTGTATCGGTTTGCCGAGTAGTTCTTTGAAGTGTTGGTGCCATAGTTGTATGCGTTCTTTTTCGCTATTTGCTTTAATCTTGGCTTTTTCTGTATTCTTTCGTCCGCTGACTTCGTTGACTGTTTTCCATGCAAGTGCTGATTTTTTAAAACTGATTGCGTTTTTTATTACATCAATCTTGCGAGTAACATATTCGGTTTGTTCATTTTCATACATTTTGGTGAGCACATTTTGAGCATCTGTAAACTTTTTGATATTTTCTGAAGTTGGATCGCTGTTTTTGATCTCTGCCGCTTGATGGAGTATTTCACGCTTTTGACATATATACGGTGTTTCCCATGGTAATCTCTTTATCATTTTCGGTTTCAACGGGATTTCTTTTGTAGCTGCTTCCTTGCAGGCTTTTTCAAAATTGTTATATCTAGAGTTTGCAGTTGATTCGTTTTGTTCACTTTCTTGGAGGACTGTATATCCGTTTTTCACTTCAGTAATGAAACTTTTTCGGACATCGCTATCGTCTTTCAGTGTGGACCAATTAAAGGGCTTATTTTGACATAATTTCTTTTTATTGGCTCTCAGACAAAGACATATTTTAGCTGAAATTATACGATGGTCAGATGCTACACTAATAAACGAATTGAATGCTCTACAGTTTTTGGCGCTATTTTTCCACTTCTTGTTGATGATTAAAAAATCAATCTGAGATTTAAAACCATTTGGTGAGGTATGTGTCCATTTCTGTCCTAATCTTTTCTGGAAATGAGTATTTAGGCATAATAGATTATTTTCTTGAAGATAACTTTGTAACATATTACCGTTTCGGTTTGTTTCCCTGTGTAGGGAATATTTATGTCCATCATCGTATCCAAGGTGTGCGTTGAAGTCTCCTCCTATAATTAGTACATTATGCTTTGGGATGTTTCTTGTAAATGCGTTTAGATCAGTATAGAATAATTCAACCTCCTGTTCATCGGTAACGTTTGTCGGGCTGTAGCATGATATAACTGTTGTCATCGGGTTTCCTTCGAAATGTATTGCCATTATTCTGGGGTTTATTTTTTCAACGCTTGTTATTTTATCATATGCTCTCGAGTTCAATAGTATACCAATTCCACCGGTAGCAGCATTCATACTGTTTTTCCATGCAGAGCAAGTTATTAGTATCCATTTTCCGAAGTTGTGTTCTTTGATATCAATGTTAGGGTGTACGAATCTGTGTTCTTGTATGCATAAAACATCATGTCTGGTTTTTTCAGCTGAAGATACTAGTTCTGGTACCTTCCATTTTCTTTGTAAAGTCTGTGTGTTTAATGATCCGAAGATCATACTTTTCTTCGACACTAAAAGATTTGGTGTATTTTGTTTCTCAGTAGCTATTTTTTCGACTGCAACCTGAGATGGAATTGCAGGACGCGCTCCTTGTTCCGCGCGACGAGCGATGCGGGATGGGATATGTGATTGTGTCATTTAATTTGCTTTCGGTAGCTGGGTAAAATGTGCGGTCGCCACTCCATACACAAGTGGGGTTTGCACCGTAACCCTGGTGCGGGTGGCAACAGAGTAATAGGTCTTGCCAAAGGACGACTCTGATTTTTGGTTCAGGACTGCTTATTGAATAGATTATTCATGTATTCGCAGCTAACACTCCATATCTGGAGGTCTACTTCCCCTATCCACCACCTGGGGACCCGCTGGATGGGAGTTAATATCTCCACACCAGTAAAAAATATATATTTATAATATATATAAAAAACTATTATTAAAAGATTAAATTAATATTAATTTTATTAAATATTTTATATATAAATATTCCTACATATATTAATATAATTGTAAGAATGTTTTATTTTAACAAGGTTTTTAAATACTTCCTGATTAACTTTATGAATTATTTATGTAAATAAAATTATATAAATAACAATTTAATATCAAAATATTAATTATTTTTATAAAAATAATTTATTTATAATTAAACTGAAAAAACCCAAAAAACCAATGGTTTTTTGATTTATAAAACTACGAAAAAACCCATGTATATAATATATATGTGTATATAATATATAGTAAATTATTTATTTAAATTGATAAATATACTATTAGGCATTATCTACATAACCACATAGATAGAATATATTATATACTCTATATTGATCATTATATATATATATATATATATATATATATATATATATATATATATATATATATATTCATATTATATATTATTTTAATTCATTTTAATAAGTTATTAATAACCAATATTTACTATGAATTTATTGCAATACATATCAACATTATATTTTTAATAATTTTAATATTTAGTTATAATAAATTAATATTTATAATAAATTATTCATACCTTATATCATATAATATAATTTATGTGTTATCAGGTATACCTGTATATTTATATGTTATATATTCCACCGTTTATCAAGTAATTGATAGTAATTATTTTTTATACTATAGAAAACAGAGATTAAATCATAATTTATTTAATATCATCCAAGATGTTATTGTAACAATATATAAATATATATATATAGGGTTGTTCGGTTTTGTTGACTGTTTTTTTTTGGTTTTTTAGATTTTTTTGATTAATGCAAATACAATTATTGATAAATATATTAATTTCAATATTATATCATTTAAAATTAGTATAAATATTAATAATAATAATATATATTATGTACATTATATAAATTATACCTTATAATTTTAAATTATATAAGGCAGTGTTGTTGGTTTTTATCGTTTTAAAAAAAAAAAAATCAAAAAAACCAAAACAAAAATAACAAAAATCAACAACCCTATCAATATTATTAATAATTGTATATATTATTTGTATTATATAAATTTATTCAGTTAAGGGGGGAAGTGCGCTTTCATCTAAACAATGATCTAATATATACATTTTATAAAAATAACATTTATGAGATTAAGAAAATATAAAACTATTACTTTATAATATTGATTTTATAAAAATAACATAACGTACAAAGATTTTCCGAAGGAAAGATATAACACTTACGCGAAATCGTGTAATTCGAATTTGTATACAAAATACCCTGGTGCCACCTATAGCGGGTTACTTTTAGTAACTATGCGTTGTTTATAATGTAAATTCGTATTTAACTATACACTTTTAAAATGTTAAATAATATGCTTTAAATTAATATTTATATGATGAAAACTAAGTGTTCATTACTAATATATAACAAACAAATATGATATGTGTGTTTTAAATGCTATAAGTATATATTTAGTGAGTAAAAGCTAATTTATATTGCATGTAATTTAATAGAGCAATGAAAACATTTTGTATACAAACAGAGCCGAACCTAAATCTATTTCAGTGATTTCGATACTACTGCTAGCAGCGGTTGGAGCTATTACTAAATTACGTTGCATGCATAGGGAGTGTTATATCTTTGCTTCGCAAAATATTTGGTATGTATATAATTAGAAAACAAGAAATTTAAATAAAAATATCACATGATTTAACATTTCATATACTATTTCGCCATCTAGTGTTAATATTGTTTTTTCATTTTAAATTTACATTTCGAGGTACTAGAGATAGATAGGGAGTGCAATATCTTTCCTTTGGAAAATCTTTGGTATATATACATATATATATATATATGTAGATAGGCTACTATCGTATTATTGGCTTAACTTTAACATAAATCTATACTATATTAGCGAAAATGTCTGTCTGTGTGTCTGTCTGTGTGTGTGTGTGTGTAAGTAGAAGGATCTCGCGTAAGGAAAACCACAGGTGATAAAGTGGGGCAGCGGGGTTTTTATAGATGATTTACTTTTTTGAATATGTATTCGCGTGATACCAATAATCGTTAAATAGTGTCATTTTTTAGTCGATTTACGTAATCGAAAAATTTAAATTCGACGCAAATTTTTAATAACAAACTTTATCGTCGAGAACTTTATCGTAAATAATTTCGTAAAAATGAGTTTCTTTAATTTAGAATACATTACGTAGATTTACGAAATCGTACTTCCGGTTTGAATTTATGAATACAAATTTTTAAATCGGAATTAATGTATCCGTGTTATTGATAAAAAGTTCACGATCGAGTAAAATCGAGTTAATATTAATTATTTCCTATCTACGCCATGTACAAATAAATTATTAAACATATACGATACGATGATGTAAAAAATCAAAATCTACAATAATTATTCGATTTCAATAATTTTAACTTTATTAAATAGATAATTAAAATAGAATATAATTTTATATACTGGGACTTCTTATGTTTAATATTCTTCGAGCTACGGCAGAAAAAGTGAAAAATACATGATTTTAGAGTAGTCTATTTGACCAACTTACGGTCATATTTTCGTATAAATTATGGATTCATCAGATTAGGAGTACGAAAATAAATGTAATAAAATCAGAAAAATCATGAAAATATAAATAATAGGGTTTCCATCTCTGTTTTAATATTTCGCCAAATGTCATCATATATTTAAATAAAAAAATATAGATTTATAAAAAAATATTTTTTTCTAAAATCTATTCTATAGTTATATATGCATTATATACCGAGTGAACCTATAAAAGCATAAATATATATATATATATGTGTATGTGGTCATTGATATTTTTAGTTATAGTTATTGTCACTGTTGTGTTTAGGTTGGGTTAAGTTTTAATTTATCTAGGTTTTTTTTAGCTACATTACTTCTCGAGTGAGCCTATACAAGGATATTTTCACAGTTGTGGTTAGGTTGGGTTAAGTTTTAATTTGTGTAGGTTTTTTTTAGCTGCATTCATTCTCGAGTGAGCCTATAAAAGTATATTTTCACTGTTATGGTTAGGTTGGGTTAAGTTTTAATTTGTGGAGGTTTTTTTTAGCTGCATTACTTCCCGAGTTAGCCTATAAAAGCATATTTATTTATATTGTTATTTTCACAGTTGTGGTTAGGTTGGGTTAAGTTTTAATTTGTGTAGGTTTTTTTAGCTGTATTACTTACCGAGTGAGCCTATAAAAGCATATTGATATATTTGTTTGTGTGGTCATTGATATTTGGAGTATTAGTTATTTTCACAGTTGTGGTTAGGTTGGGTTAAGATTTAATTTTTGGAGGTTTTTTTAGCTGCATTACTTCTTAAGTGAGCCTATAACAGTATATTGCCACGGTTGTGGTTAGGTTGGGTTAAGTTTTAATTTTTGGAGGTTTTTTTTAGCTGCATTACTTCCCGAGTGAGACTATAAAAGTATATGTTCACTGTTGTGATTAGGCTGGGTTAAGTTTTAATTTGTGGAAGTTTTTTTTAGCTGCATTACTTCTCGAGTGAGCCTATAAAAGTATATTGTCACGGTTGTGGTTAGTTTGGGTTAAGTTTTAATTTGTGTAGGTTTTTTTTAGCTGCATTACTTCCCGAGTGAACATATAAAAGCATATTTATTTATATTGTTATTTTCACAGTTGTGGATAGGTTGGGTAAAGTTTTAATTTTTGGAGGTTTTTTTTAGCTGCATTACTTCCCGAGTGAGCCTATAAAAGTATATTGTCACGGTTGTGGTTAGGTTGGGTTACATTTTAATTTGTGGAGGTTTTTTTTAGCAGCATTACTTCCCGAGTTGGCCTATAAAAGCATATTTATTTATATTATTATTTTCACAGTTGTGGATAGGTTGGGTTAAGTTTAAATTTGTGGAGGTTTTTTTTAGCTGAATAACTTCTCGAGTGAGCCTATAAAAGTATATTGTCACGGTTGTGGTTAGGTTGGGTTAATTTTTAATTTGTGGAGGTATTTTTTAGCTGCATTACTTCCCGAGTGAGCCTATAAAAGCACATTTATTTATATTGTTATTTTAATTGTTGTGGTTAGGTTGGGTTAAGTTTTAATTTTTGGAGGTTTTTTTTAGCTGCATTACTTCCCGAGTGAGCCTATAAAAGTATATTGTCACGGTTGTGGTTAGGTTGGGTTAAGTTTTAATTTACCTATATAAACATATTAATACAAATTCCCAAGTATATCACAAAGTGAACGTTAGGCGCGATCACGGGCGAAGCCGGGCCCCGACCGCCTAGTAATATATAATACTTAATTTGAGTATAGTTTAAAAAGACTTTTGTGACAGTGCTAACTGTTTCCTGTGATTACTATAAATGGGGATCGTTATTTTAATATGCAAACATTAACATATAACGAAATCTACATCCAATTAGTAATACACAATTTAGTGATCATAAAGTGAATAACAAAAAAAATCATTAATAAATTAATATGATTTTATTTAATTGTATAGATAATTTAAAAAAAAATGGATTTATAATTAATACATAGATTTTAATACTGCTTGACATGGAATGTTAAAATTTAAATAATCATAATATTTGTATGTATAATATATTAATCTAATAATAAATCATGATAAAAAAACTATTAAATAAGAATAACATAAGCAGGATAATGAAAAATTAAAAAAAACTATTATTTTGTATTTCTATTGAATTAAGTTTATTTTATATATAGAGAGTAAAAAAATCAATTAATGTGAAACTTCAAGAAAATATTATTTATTACTGAAATTTAGGGAATTTTCCAAGATTACTATTCATAGTATATATATATATATATATATATATATATATATTTATATATAAAAATAACCCAATGTTCTGTTTAAGCCATTTTTCTTCTTATTAAATCATATCCATATACATATACATATGTATATATATATATATTATACACAATTATACGTAATACTAAGATCGATGATTCAAGGTGAAATGATATGAGACAATGAACGTACTGCATAGATCAATCGATTTTAATCACAATGTACCATATGTAGTCAATTCACCCCCTACATAATGTACTATATATATTGGAGGTACCCGTTAGAGATTTTGGTTTCGATAAAAATTGCTGCGTAATGTTAGTTACGCTAATGATTTAAAGTGACTACGATTTACTAATGTATACTTGTATTCACTTAAATTATACTCCTATAACAATATACTATAGTTAATTTGTTTTCTTCGTAATATCAATATATTAATAGAGGATATGCATAGAGTATCTGTATATTGCCGACTCGCTTTAACGTATGAAAGGATGGCATAGACCTTCGCGTAGAGCGAAGCAATAATGGCATATATATATAGGTTAGTATATTAATACAAATAGGGACTTCTTTATATTGCAACACTCGATATTACACAAAATGTGAATAATATCAAAATATTAATAGAGGATATGCATAGAGTATCTGTATATTGCCAACTCGCTTTCACGTATGAAAGGATGGCATAGAAATGCAATATTTTCATATATATATATATACGTTAGTATATTAATTAAAATAGGGACGTCTTTATATGGCAACATTCGATATTATATTATATAATATATTTTAACTAGTTTTCAATTAATTATTATGCAATATGGTATAGTGAAGGGATTATTATTTTATGATATCAAAGAATACATTTAGTTAATTATTATTATACTATATACAGCTATTATATTAAATGTACATGAATACATATATATATTTATTTATATATATATAAAAACTATATTGAAATAAATAATAAATAAATATAGACAACAAATAAGTTATAGATAATTTTATTTTATATTTGTATATTAATTGTAAATAAATAAGTAAAATAACATAATTTATAAATAAATTACAATCATTTCACTATTAGAAGGGTTAATTAAATAACTTCCTTTAATGAGCATATCATCAGCTGATACCTGGTTGTCTATATAATTTTGGAAATTCTGCATGAGCTCTTGGTTGTTATTCACGTATACCTGTTATATATATATGTGTGTATTTTTTGATATATTCAAGGATCCATATTATGTAATATTTTATTTTGTATTGTAAATAGATTTTCCAATTTTATTTACAATGTATATTGAAAAACAAACTATATATTATTGAATATAGTTATTAATAATATAGTAATAAAGCAATTATAATATTTATATTATATTTTATATAGGTATGTGTTTCTACTAGAAACTTTCTAGTATATCTATACATAGTAGATGAAAGTAGAACCTGGCACACTGATATTACAAATTAAATATAAAATGTAGTGTTACTTATCTATTGTTAAATATCTTATAATATAAATTATGCCGATCATAATTAAAATATATTATTCTACATTACTTTATCTCTTATATATATATTTATTTGATTAACTTATTAAACCTTTTTTTGAACTACCAACTACCAACCAACCGCGCCTTCATTTGAATACAATTCACTAACTTCATCGCGAATCTCTCTTGCGTTACCCGTACTTTCATTACAACTGAAAGAAGATAATTCGTTCATTTCTAGTCTACATATATTCTATATCATTATTTCTTTCATTCGGTATTGTTAATTTATTGTGTAAAAAATGATCCTGACATCTTAAATTTTCTTCTCTGAATCCACCCCATTACTCCATATCGATCTTTCAGAAAACTATACTCCAAATGCCTATACAGACAATCCTAGGATTGGCCAGGCCCTTCTCTGTATATATATATATATATATATATATATATATATATGTATTTTTAAACACCATCATTTAACCCTAAAGTACCTAAAACTCCATAATGAATACAAATATATGTTTACTAAAATATTGATAAAACTCTTATCACATGATTATCATATTTATAACAAGTATATTAGCCCCCTAGTATTTAATCCCATGTATCATATTTCATGTTATCACATTATTATGGTATATTGTAATTTCCATCAGAAATTTCCGGCGGAAATTTAATATCCAGTGTGAACGGACGCAAGAAATTTCCAGCGGAAATTTCCATCAGAAATTTCCAGCAGAAATTTCCAGCGGAAATTTTTGGTGTGAACGCACCTTAAGATAATATTTATCTTTATCTTTAGTGTTTTTATTTAAAAATGATCTAATCCATTTTATATAAGTAACTTTTAATAATGTTATAGAAAATGAACTGTATACAAGAATATAATGCAATGTTACATTGCCAATGTAATAAGGGTTACAAGTTATAAACTGTTTTATAATACATATGGACCATATGATAGCACACTCCAACTGTTAAATTTTAATTCATTCAAAGTAATACATTTATAATTAAATAAATATTATAATTGAATAGAACAATAGTTTTTCAATTATTAAATTCACTATACAAAAAAAACAAATTATTTTATTACTCAATTACTGGGAACAATTATTTTATTACTTTATAATAAATTAATAAAATCAATGTTTTTTGTATAGTGAATTTAATATCTATACAATGTAAATATATATAGATATAATAATATATACATATAAGTAAAAATAGGGGGGGTGGGCAAAAGATATACAGCCCCCCCTCTATATTTGTTCAGGGGGGGCCGCCCCCCTTGCCCCCCTATTCCGACACCCCTATATATATAAATGACTAATAATTCATATACAAATTATACGAGCGGCGGAATGAAATGGGTTTGATTTACCATTATTTATTAAGTTACAGCGCATTTCTATACATTGCTTATTATCTATATATAAATTTATAGATTTATATATAAATATAGGTAATTACTAGCGTTGTCATTCGGACCCGGACTTCGGACCCGGACTTCGGACTTTAGGTCATTGATACCGGACTGATACAGTATAATTTATGATATATCGGACTCGGACCGGACTTTAATATTTAACTCGGACTATTTCGGACTTTAAATATTAGATTCGGACTATTTCGGACTTTAAATATTAGATTCGTATTATTCCGGATTTTTATTATGGATATCTAAAATACATTCCAATGTTTACCTTTGGGATTATATTTATTCGCGCCATTTTCAACCAACATAGCGTTTCTGTGTATTTATCCGCGACACTATTACTCAGATTAGCGTCCCTTTGTGTGAATAGGCGCCAATGTCAATCAAACTAGCCCGCCCTTCGTATGTATCCGCGACACTTTTAATCCACATTGTATCATTTTAAAATTATTCATGCAACCATCAACATCATTATTTTAAATATTTTACCTGATATTTTTTTCACCAATTTGATACTCACAAATATCTCCAAGACCCGAACCAGTTTACATCACTATACGATACTTATGCTGTGTCAAACGATGCGGATACAATTATCAAACGATACTGATAGTGATACTTCTGTCAAACAATAATGAGACTTCTGTAAAATGATACTGATACTGATACTGATACAGCTGTCAAATGATACTGATACGATACTGAGACTTCTGTCAAACGATACTGATACTGATACTGATACAGCTGTCAAATGATACTGATACGATACTGATACAGCTGTCGAATGATACGATACTGATACAGTTTCGAACGATACTTATACGATACTGATACAGCTGTTGAATGATACTGATACGATACTGAGACTTACTTTTTAGAAAATTTGACAACACTAGTAATTACTAAGTAATTATTAAGTGAGTCAATATAGTAATTCTATATGTAATAGTGGTAGTTGGAGGTAAATCCAAATTACTGACCCCTAAATGTCTATTTGTAATAACTTATTCAATATTCAATATATTTATTTGAAATGTTGTAATAAGGGTAATATTATGGCAATAAATAATTATGGATTTTAAAATTTTTGATGTAATTGCATTGACAAGAATAAATAGAGGGGTCGGTATTTGGAAACACGTGCCACGCACGTCGTGTGTAAAACTGACCCACTTAAATTAAGACTTACCCCTATATACATATATAAAAAAAATTGTATATCAAAGTATGAAATAGTATAAAGTTTATAAATTATATTATATATATATAATTTAGTATTAATAACGCATTGTAGAGTCGCATGAATGTGGGTGAGGATTATTTTTCAGACATTTATATTTTACTTGTAATATTTCACTTGTATTTGCTTGTATAGCTCCTGTATAAAAGCGACAGCATCAGTGTGTTGTGTTTGCCTTGTGATCTCTCTTCACACTATACAGATAACCATTTCTATCACATAACAATGAACCCCTTTTAAACTAGCATTGTTAATAAATTCATATGTTAACTCCTGTGATGTTGGAATTATAGTTGGTGGTGAAATAAATGATGAAGCTGGTGGCTCTTGCAGGTCATTATTAATATTGAAATCACCATATTCTATAGCCCTTTTATTTCTATTTAGCGAAATACATACAAATGTCACATGTTCTATTCTTTCACTCATTTGCCTGTACAATTCAATACTAATACCACCAGTATTACATTATAAATGCACCCATTGATTGCATTGCTCACATTCTATTGCATTATCTTCATTTTCTACAATTAAATTACACCTAATACAATTATGCATTTTAAATTCAAAATGTTAACATTAAAATTATAAAATAATTCATCACTTATATAAAGGGAATATACACTATAGCCAGTGATAACACAAGGGGTGCGACTATAGGTGAGGCTATATCCAAAATATGGTAAATGTTAATTCTATTATATAATATTGTAGATATTTTTATATGATATATTTCGAAATGACACATTAATCTATAATTATATATTTCTAATTTATGAGGGTTAAAATCAGATCAAGTAATACTATTACTATATATAATAGTGACATAATTATTACTATTATATAGTAATCAAAGTAATATTATACAAAGCAAATATACTATGTACATATTAAAAATATAAATTATATAATATAATAAAACTACAGTAATAAATATATACAATTATGGAATATAATAAATAATATAAAATATATACAATTATGGAATATAATTAATAATATAATATAATATAACTATTGATAAATATATACAATTATGAAATATAATGAATATAATATAACTACAGTAATAAATATATACAATTATGGAATATAATAAATAATATAAAATATATACAATTTTGGAATATAATAAATAATATAATATAATATAACTACAGTAATAAATAGTAGTTCCACGTGACCGAGCAACCCTAGCTAATCTAGATTTGTGGTATGAGGAGGATTGCATTTTCAGGGATGCAGTCAATCGACATTTGTCTTGTGTAGATGATAGCCGAAGCTCAGAACTCTTGGTATCTATCCCCACATTATCATTGATGATACGTAGAGAATACTTAGCACCATAGTTGAAGCGTAGAATGGCAAGTGAAGTGGCAGCCTCAACGCTTAGATTACCGGCAAATTTACTCTGTAATTGTAAGATGTATTTTAGATTATTCTAATAATAAATCAAATATATCACCTTAGAACATTTATTCCATATCATATGATGAAGAGATTCTTTATTGTTTGGGGTACATGCTAGTTAACAGCGTTTGAGCAGATCATCATTACTCAACCTAACATATACCTCCTTGACTGACTCAGCCAAACTGCTAAGGATAGGTGTTCCTATCTTACCCTGATGACTGGGTTCAGTTCCTCCTATAATTATATTATATTATAAATTGTTATTTAGTGGATACTTATTACAATACCATTTTCCTGCCGTGCCTTATAAAAGCACCATTTAGACAGACAGTAGTCGTGCATATGGTTATTATCCGTTGAAATACCATGATAGTATGCTGCCAAGACAGCCTCTTTCATCTTCAACAGATCTCCAGCATTATCACGAATCTAAATAAAATAACCTCACTAATATGTAAAAAAAAAGAAAAATAAGACTAACCGCATTGCCGGAATAGAGTGCCAATTTCTTGATGGCCTTCTCTGTAAGTTTACCACCAGCACTTCGACCGCCAACTTTACGTCTGTCCTTGACGAGTTTCAGCAATGCTGATCTTAGTCGCTTAGAAACGTGATTTACACACTCCTCCTTCTCGACGGGATAGTTGAGTCCATTTACGGCAGTGAAGGCTTTGGAGTCTCCATCAGAAATCATGATGGAATACTGAAGGTTGTATCTAGAAATAGACCGGCTCCAGAGTCTGCGGGTAATTTCTGTCTGATGATTTTGATAATAATTATAAAGTGATTTTTATAGTAATTATATAATAATAACCTCCATTTGACCAGAAGAACCTGTATGATTTTTCATAAATTTGTTCCTTTGTGCTTCATACCACCGTTCCCTCTCCTCTCCAGTAAACTTGTTCTGAGAACATGTCTAGAAAATGTATAGAAATTAAAATAATGTAAAGTATATTTACGTATACTTACTTGGTAGTAGAGGGAGGATACTTCATAATCGAGAACGAGGCCACTTTCCCATTCAATGACGGCTCCTGCACAGTACAGACTAGAGAAACCTGAAATGTGTTTCAGGTAAGAATATCAATACACAAGAGAGTTTATTCAATATTTTCAGTTATAGAGTCTCTTTTCAGCCAATGATATCTATTTATACACACAGGTGATTTGTTTATTTATTTTATGCTGTTTAATCTATGATATGTGCCAAAATAAATGTAGATATTTTTAAATTAAACGATTAATTTAATAAATCGTAATATATGATTACATATTACAAATATTTACATAAATACAAAATATATTTATAAATTTCTTGTCAATTTCATGAAATTTTGAATTTGAGTACTCTCGTAAAACACTATATTGATAGAAATACTCAAAAATATTACAAAATATTTTAGAATAAAAAAATATATGTAATAAAAAAATAAGATTAAAATATTTAACATATTTTAACTCCAGCGCCTTCCCACTATTGTTATACGTATTCCATTTCTATATGTTTTTTTGTATTCTATTATAATGATGTTTATATTATGATTTTATATTTTTATTTGTAAATATTAACATAATTATAAATATTTATAATATTTATAATAAATAATATACCATAAAATAAAAAAAGATAATATATTAATCAATATAATACAAATTATGTTAATGAAATATAATATTTATATATATGAAATATAATATCTAAATGACAAAATATAAAAATTTCAATATAGAATTATTCTATATAATACAAATTAATTATAATAATATCAAATTGTTAAGATATGTATATATTGTTATAATTATTGTATAGAATGAATAACGTTGTGTTTAGTATACTAACCCATATGGGTCATATTTATTGACATATAATAAGCATTTCCATGCAGTGGTTTGATTATGAATTTATATAATACAATTAATTACAAGTTGTTTCCTATAGTAGTAGTTGTATCTGTTTATGTATCTGTAAAATAATAGGAATTATAATATGTATTTATATATATACCCGTATTTTTAATCGATTCCCCTTATTTTATATTAATTAAATTAGGTTATATATCGTGAATCTCGAGGCAGGCCGCCGATTATTATTATTAGAATGTCAGAGTTCAATTTTTATTTTAGGGTTGTGTGATTTCTTTGGTTTGGTTTTATTTTTCTATTTTTTTAGCTGCATTATCATAATGATTATATACCAAAGTGAGCCTATAAAATATTGTGTTACTATAAAATATCTTATAATGCGTATAATGTGCAGTAGTGCATATATAAGTACCGGCCACCTTGAACTCTGCTATCATTATAATAACTATCGGCGGCCTGCTTCGAGATAATTCATATATATTATAATATATATATCTAATTACCTTCTTTATTTGCAAATAAATCTTTTGATAATAAATTTAGCACATGGCGAACACATCCATGAAAGAATTTTTCTGGGTAAATTTCTTGAAGTATATTCCATGCTAATTATTTATTAATTTAAAATCAAACATTTTTATATTAAATATATACATTACTTTATTTGTAGCGGTATTATCAATTGTTGTCAAATGATGAACTATATCAATATTAAAATAGGATATGTTAATATATCTCATTAATAAAAATATCACACTCAAAATCAAGGCCGGCTTAAGCATACTATGGGCCCGGGCAACTAAAAATAATGAGCCCCCATAACATTTTTATAACATATCTATAACTATTCAATATATATATATATATATCTAAATATCAGTGCAAACGAAACTTGAGTAAACCGAATGACTGCTCTATTGCCATTCGTGCACTAGAATGAACAACGTTAAAATTCAGTTGTGCTGGTGTTAGATTCATTCCAGCATATGGTTTGACAATGCATGGCATCGTGGGATATGCAGCATCTCCCAATATTGCAGTTTTTTCTTCATCCTATTAAATTATTATTAGGTTTATATTATTATTTATTTTATTTAGGTTTATATATGTAATAATGAGTGGCCGAAATAAGTGTTTGCAATATTACATCACTCAAAATGATAGAGAACCGTTGTATTTAAAAATCATTTTATTAATAAATCAACAAAAACCATACACTAATGCTGTTAAACATATATACAACATTACAATATAGAATAGTACAATATAATGTGTTACGAACCTCCACGTGTCAAGGTCTAATCAAAAATGAAATAATATTATTAAATCTAATATAATTCAGATTATATTATTTCTACGCGACGGTTCATTGCGCAACCAATTCTATTTAAATAAACTAAATAACACTAAATAAAAAAACACAAAAATCAATAAACATAAAATCAATAAACATAAAATCAACATTTCTACTTTTATAATTATTCCATAAAAGAAAACAAAAATATAACTAATTAAAAATATATAATAAACTAAATAACATTAAACTAAAAAAAACTAAAATACACAAAAATCACTAGACGAAATTAACATTTATAATTATTACATAATACACAACTAATAAAATAACTAATTAAAAATATATAATATAAACTTAAAAACAACTACATTGAAACTATATTAGATGTTATAGGGGGTTCACATCAATTCCGTTTTAAAAAACATACGCGTAACTTCAACTTCAAATGATTCATTCACAGCAAATATGAAGTAACAGATTTTTAAGTGTTCACATCAATTCCGTGTTTTTTAGTCTGTCGTAAGGGTAAAGATATATCGCCACCTATATTTAATATTGCATCTTCTGAAACTATCTCGTAAATATGTCCATGTTTTTGATATTCGGTCCACTGTAAAGAGTTAAAATAAATGTTAAAATAATATAAATCTCGATAAAATAGAAGAATAATTAAATGTACTACTATATTAATATACATATTTCGTTCAACTTATTAGTATAATATAATAATTAAGTCATTAAATGTACCATTATATTAATATAATTAGGTCGTTTAACACACTACTATATCATATATATCATCTAATATACATATTTCGTTCAACTTATTAGTATAATATAATAATTACATTACATGTACTATTATATTACTATAATTAGGTCGTATAACATACTACTATATTAATATACATATTTCGTTCAACTAATTAGTATGATTAAGTCATTAAATGTACTACTATATTAATATAATTAGGTCGTTTAACACACTACTATATCAATATACATATTTCGTTCAACTAATTAGTATGATTAAGTCATTAAATGTACTACTATATTAATATAATTAGGTCGTTTAACACTACTATATTAATATACATATTTCGTTCAACTTAGTAGTATAATATAATTATTTCATACAACTTATTCCTATAATAATATTATTAAATAATTAAGGTGTGAATGGATTGATCTAATAGAGGCAGGGAGGGAATTCCATAGGGATGGAACCATATAACTGAAGGCGCGTTTATGGTATTTCAGGTATGAGACACGAGGGCAAATTAGGGAAATGTCAGCATTTGATCGTAAGGAAGTCAGTGGGCGTCTTAGAGTTAGTAGGGAAGTCAAATAAGGAGGAGAAGTATAATATATTGCTTTATGAGCGAGTGATAGAAGGTGTAGGAGGGAACGTTTTTTTTGAGGGAACCAGTTGGATATAAGTTGGTGGGAGTCGGTAATGGAATCGATTTATTGAGAAAATGGTTCGTATAGATGCACGAATTATACGATTTAAAGGGGATAATGAAGTATTAGGGAGATGATAAAGTAGTGAGGAGCAGTAGTCGATACGAGAGAGGACGAGTGCATTTATGAGGACAGTAGTAAGAGATCGGGTTAAGTCTTTTCTTATACGACGAATTTTGAAGAGGTGGTAGTTAGCTGATTTAGATATATTAGCTATATGGGAATTTAGGGATAGGTTATAATATATATATATATATATATATATATATATATATATATATATATATATATATATTTATTATAATATATTTATTATAATATAATATAAAGTAATATATATTTAAATTAATTTATTTATATT
Organism: Osedax fenrisi; assembly: GCA_964019155.1. Classification (NCBI taxonomy): domain Eukaryota; kingdom Metazoa; phylum Annelida; class Polychaeta; order Sabellida; family Siboglinidae; genus Osedax; species Osedax fenrisi. The sequence continues at coordinate 85,893,743 of OZ025240.1, read as the reverse complement.
CTATATATATTATATATATATATATATATATATATATATTTATTATATTATATCACAATTCAATAAATAAATTTATTACACATATAGTCTATTATAGTAATGTTATATATGTTATATTTACCGGTGCAATGCAATTCTTTTGATAGTTGTTCGGTCAACTGCACTCGCTTATATTTATTAGAATACTTTTTAAGTTTATTATTCCATAAACATGGATTGTTTTTATAGTATGTTATTATCCCTTCCCTTATTCTTTCCTTTTCCTTAATGTTATTAGAATTATCCATTTTAGTTTTTATTTAAAAATTTAATTCAAACTTTATGCCATGTGCTATAAAAATTTGAAATAAATATTATATTTAGAAATATGATATCATATAACGCCACCTATTATAATAAAAAGGGTTCATTCTGCTTATTAATTTATTCATTCTAGCTGTTCTCTCTAATTCTATGTGTTGTTACGTACAGAAAAATAGGATTAATCATATTTCAGAAATCGTTCAGAAATCCTAACTTCAAAATAGGAATGTGACTCATAACTTCACATTTGCTGTGAATTAATCATTTGAAGTTGAAGTTACACATACATTTTAAAAACGGAATTGATGTGAACCCCCTATTAGTCTGCTACATATATTAATTTTTTATATATTATTGCATTAATAAATCCAGTTTTTTCATTATAGTTATTAATTTCCTTGTTATTTCATTTATTAATAGTCGTAATTTCTCTATATATATAGAGTATACACTTGTTAATATATATTGTGGGTGTTAAAATAAATTAATAATAATATACTATAAATTATACCAATGGTTTACAATTGTGAAAATATATTTGTATACATCCTTTTGAATGGTGATCTTTCAAATACACGTGCATCATGTGCTTTTCCTGACATTGCGACACATACATCTAGAAATCTAAATTATTTATATCATTATATTAGTTAAATTATTATTCTCAATATAGTAATATGTTACCTTCTTTTCGCATCTGTGACAGCCTGCACTTTGATTAAATAGAAGTGTTTTCTATTAAAATAATCTGATCTTGAGTCTTTTTGGGCTATAATTGGAATATGTGTTCCATCAATATCTCCGGCACATTGAGGGTAAATCCCATAACTTCCCCTGGCTTCAAAACCCAATCATAATTCTTGAATTCCACTAGGGGTACTATCCTTTCTTATAAAATCTTCTTATTGAAATATATTATCATATGATACTATACTATATATATATACCAGATTAGTCCATATATCAGCGGCTGATCTGCTCATCCGAAATATCATGACTATCGAAGTTTATTCAAGATTTGTTGCCAATTATAATAATATATGGGTAAAATATGAGAATTATTATAATAAAGTCTCTTAATAAATACCTCCACAAAGTAACGGCAACTTTACATTCAATGCTGAGTTGATTGGATGTTCTTATGCTCTCGGATTCTATGTATGGACCCACATATCTACATAACATATGAAATGTGTCACGACTGAGATGAAAGTGACGTTTGAAATCTCTATTTTAAAGCGTTCAATATATTCGCTCCAAAAGCGTAATGTAGCATTTATGACAACTCCATGAAGTTGACGTTGCTGGTTTATGTTTTGAATCATTAATGAATTCATAATTTCTTCATCATATTCTTGTAATATCATGTATAAAAATCTGATATAAAATTAATATATTAATTATTTAAGTTATCTATAATTAATGCGGATTTACTAATAATTAATTATTATTAATAATATAAGTTACTAATAATTAACATTAAATTATTAATTATTTAATTTATCTATAATAATTATAATATAGTATAATAAATACTATATATTATAATTTTATACCTATCCTAAAATTACTAATTATTTAAGTTATTTATAGTAATTATAATATAATATATATTATAATTTTATACCTATCCTAAAATTAATAGTTATTTAAGTTTGGATCTTTCTTTTTATATGAAAATAATGAAGTCTAACCAAATATGCATCCAATTAGTGATACACAATTAGTAATACACAATTTAGTGATTAAAAATGTCAATAATAAAAAAAAAGTTATTAATTAAATAGTATGATTTTATTTATTTGTATAGATATACATTTAAAATAATTGGATTTAACATTTAAAAAAAAATGTTAATACTGCTTGACATGGAATGTTCAGAATTAAATATTCATAATATATATATATATATAATTATATAAAATATATTAACCTAATTCATTATTTATTTTGATTTTGTTTATTTGTATAAATAACTTAACATAATATAATTTAACATTAAAAAATAATAACTAATACTGCTTTACATGGAATCATTTAATTATTCATAATATATATATATATATATATATATATATATATATATATATATATATTAGATTGTTTGAATAATAGATAATAATAAATTAACAATTTAATTATGAATAATTGATGTATGATAAACAAAATATTATTAAAAAATGTATTATTTCATATTTCTACTGAATTTATGTTATTTTATAATTAAAACTAAGTCATTTAATATAACCTTGACAAAATATGATGTATTAATGAATTGTATGGAAGTTTCCAAGTTAAATATTTATAGTATATACAAAGCCCTTTGGGCTTTGGTATATATATATATATTATAATTGTATACCTATCATAAAGTTACTAATTATTTAAGTTATCTATAATTATTATACTATACTATATATTATAATTGTATACCTATAATAAAGTTACTAATTATTTAAGTTCAGATCGTTCTTTTTATATGAAAATAATGAAGTCTAACGAAATATGCATCCAATTAGTGATACACAATTAGTAATACACAATTTAGTTATTAAAAATGTCAATAATAAAAAAAAAATGATTTATTAATTAGTATGATTTTATTTATTTGTATAGATCATTTAAAATAATTGGATTTAACATTTAAAAATAATTTGTAATAGACAATTGCTTGACAGGTAATTGCTTGACATGGAATGTTCAAAATTAAATATTCATAATATATATCCACTATATTTAATTATTATATTTATAATAGGATATATATATAATAGATTATTCGAATAATATTGCCAATGGATTATGTTTTTTATGATAGCTTGAATTCCGTTAAATTGTCCAGACATATTGCAGGCATTCTCATAACTTTGACCTCTACAATGTTTTATATTTATATTATATTTTATAAACAGCTAATAACACGTTAGCTAAATCTTTACCAGTGTGAGAATGAATCTCTACGAACGTCAATAATCTCTCAATGATCATATCTGCCTTAATATTTCTGCCAATGATGGTTAACTGGTTATCCACATGTGATATATCTGGAGTTGAGTCCACTGATATACTATAGTATTTAGACGTGTATTTCTTGAATTATTTCAATTCTCACCTGTTCTTCGAGTATATTAATCTCATCGCATATATTCTTAGATAAGTAATTAATATTTCATAAAATTATTTTAATAAAGTTATATATATATATATATATATATATATATATATATATATATATATATATATATATATATATATATATATATGTAATACATTTATTCATATATATAACCTTGACACGCTTTTTTTTCTATATTGATTAACCAAAAATGGATCCTACTTTGATAATAACTCCAATATACCCAACTAGTTTCCATTGTAAATTGAGTCCAAATCTTGATTTGAACCTCTAAATCATATATCTCGTTCACATATAAATTTAATAACATCAATAATTATCCTTAATAAGTTTCTCCAGTATAGTTTCTTACTTTCGAGTTGATCAATTAGTTCTTTATCAATTCGTTTTATACTTCTAGATCTTTCCATCGGTGATGAGTGAGATGACCTATAATCAACATAATTGTTAGTTGATACAAATTTCAATGCCGTCAGAAATATATGTATTATCTCTATATATTTATTATCCTTATTATCTCTATTCTCTACATTAACTTATTTTTCGACTTCACTAGAATCATTTCTACCCATCAATCAAGATTTCATTTTAGTATTTCTCTGCAATTTAGAATAATTTATTAATTAATAATTAATTGTTATTATAATTGAGATTAACATTTAATAAATAGAAATATGTACATATCAATGTTACAATATTACTCTTTAATATTGTTATAATTTATTTATATTATAATTATATACAATAGAAAATCTAGTAATATACACTATGTAATACATAGTATGTATATAATACATAGTATAGTATATTATATGTATTATATAGTATATTATAATATGTATAATATACATTGTATATATAATAGTTATTATAATTGTTATGTTGTGTAGGAGGAATGTGGTAACGACAGCGTAGGCTTTAGTATATTTATTAGATAGAACGTAATACAATGTGAATCGGTACATGGCGATATTTATAGGCACGCGAGGTGTGTGCATTCAGCCGAATCGGTTGGACGAATCCATTATTGAAATGGGAGAGTCCATTATACATGGGGGTGTCATATTAGGATAACAATAATTATATGAATAGAGTACTATTATTACTATATTAATTATATATTATGAAAAAATAGAAAATAATATAACAACATATATATATATATATAGGGGTGAAAGAATGATTTTTTGGTTGGGGGGAGGGTGATTTTTTTAAAGAAAAATACTTCTATTAAAGTATTTTTATGTAATTGTTTATTGACTATTGAAGTAGTATAGAAACATTTGTTATACTTATTATATATAATTTATATATAGATTTTTTGTATGACTATTTTATTACGTATATCCTAGATAGAAATTTTATAATCGAATATATTTTATATTATTTTATTTTATATCTGTTTACCCCCCCCCCCCACAATCATATATATATATATATTTATTGGATAATATTCTATTTTTTTATGAAAATATTATAATTAATTTAAGGAAATATATATGTAGGAAATCTTTATCAGTAAGCCATGTTTCAATTAATATAATAATATCAGGTTTATAGGTGAAGTTATCCATATTAATAATAAATATTAATAATTTATTTCTATTTTTATTAAAACTTCGCATATTTAATAAAATCATTGATATTGGCTTGTATCTTATAATTTATTTCATTATATTCATCTTTATTTACATTTAGTTATTTTAAGACATTTTCGATTTTGTATAAGCTTTTCTATGATGTATTCATTAGAAATTCCTATTTTATTAAATGATGCATTTTTTTTATTTTGATTCAAGTATAATTTTCACCAATCTATTTTTAGATAAATGTGTTATATAATTTCAAGCCCTGCAATAAAATGGAAATATGAATACAATTAAATTATCTGTGTGAATTTTAAATGTAATTTCCTGCGAAATTGTAATCGCAAACGTATGTCAGGGAGATAATATAACACCATTTTGAGTATCCAGATTATTATATTAAATATTATTTTGATTAGCTTGTAATATCAGTTAGGTGCCGTTATATATAATATACTAATATATTAATTAATAATATAAATATTATTTAACTGCATATATTTTTCAGAAACCCAAATAATTTATAATAATTCTAAAATTATAAGATGTTATTAATTTAATATTTTATCGATATTTTTAATTTGAGAATTTATCTATTTTGTCTAGTGACATTATCGATAGTTGTGCTTAATGCAATAATATCTTTACGTATAATAAAAATATAAAGTTTTATGATTTTATTAATATAGTATAATGCAATATATAATGTAAATGCATTGTAAAAAATAATTGTGTTATATAATTACACTTCATATCATTTATTATAGATTGTGTACAACTATTAATTTACATTCTGAAATTATGATCATATTTTTAAATAAAACAAAAATATTATTTTTATATATAAAACTGCCTGTGTGGCTCAGTGGCTAAGGCGTCAGACACACAAGCAGTAGGACACGGGTTTGAGCCTCATCCGGACCTTAATATATAATACATTTGATAAAATATTGGGGTCTTAAAATATTATTTAAAGTGTTCTTATATAATTGTGTATAAATAAATGATCGGCTCTCGTTAAAACCATGGATGCCTTAACATGAGAGCGGCTTCGAAGGGACATTAGAGCCATATATGGTTATAAGTGAAAACTTCATCTAAGTTCTTGGATGGGATGAAAGGACTCCACCAAATAAAAATAACAATAACAATAATATCCATAATATTATTTCTAAATAAATTTTAAATAAAAATCCTAAATTAAAAATAAAATTATAAAATAATTCAGTTTGATAATTATTACAATTTATTGTATATTCTTGCGCTATTATCATAATATAATTTTCTTCTATTTCTGAAATATTTAATTCTTCATTTAAGAAAGAATTTTCTTGAAACTATTTTGTAGTATACACATTTAATTTAATAAAAATTCACCCGGATAAATATTGCAATTACTGCCTTCAATTGGTATGAATAGAGAAGCATCAGAAATTGCCCTATAGTCTGCAATAAATTCTTAGAAATTATGATTATCGAGATTTCCTATTGCTTCTTATTCTTGAAAATAAATTCTCAAGAAGATCCTGACTCCAACTCCTAAACTTAAATTGTTTATGCTATAATTTTATTTTAAATGATTAGATATATCAATTCTACAGTTTATATTAATATTCTAGCCAATAATACATTGTAGGGTAGCATGGTATCTAGTTCCACAGTATTTCATCTGGTTAAGGATATCACAAGATTTTTTATCAAATTCCATACTTATACCATTATCATTAAATTTACATTTATATACATTATTATAATCAAAATGAGTACTATTAAATATATCGAATACATTATTAAAAAAATAACAGAACTTTGTCGTATTCCTTGCATCTTGATCAAGTTCATTCGATAGAGTGTATACAGTTGAGATTCCTACCGAAACTGAATCGCTAAGAATTTGAGCTGTAAGATCATATGTTTTATCATCTTTTCAAATGTTATCGGATGAATATGTTTTTTTTTAAATATTTGGAGCTGAATGATATATATGAAATAATTAATAAATGGTATATATCACATGGATCACATATATAATAATTTATTAAATTAATGTATTTATTTATTATAATATATTTTAAATACAACTTACCTAATGGAAGATTGAGCTTAGTTTTTATATTTTAAAAATCTTCGATATGTTTCATATTTACAATATTTCAATCAAATATATATCCTGTTTCCATTGCGAATACTTTTCAATAAATGAGGTGGGTCTAACATAAAATATATTTCATGACTATTATATATAAAATATGCTTTATCACAATTAATATTTAATAGTTAGTGCATCTTCGATTGTTCACAGATTACCAGCTTCGGAGTCAAATTAATTTCATTTAATAAATCTATAGATTTTTTACTGTTAATGATTTTTACTGCAGACATAATACCTGAAGTAATACAAAATCCAATTGGTTGTTTCCATGAATAACACATGCTTCTAATCATGAATACAGTTACATAATTAGCTATGAAATGTGATGATTCATCATTTCCATAATCTTCAAATCCTATAACTTTATCATATATTTTGTTATAAGAGGCTTTTTTTTATTGAAATTTCATCATATTATTAATTTTTCTTTTGAATTAAAATTTTTTGCTATATTTTTTTTAATGAAGTAAAAATAACGAATGAAAACCTGGTTTCATATTAATTTCTTCATAAAATTTCGATGTGTAGTATCAGATGGTAAATTGAATGATGTCTTTAATAAGCGATTTTAACATTTTAGGCTTGAATTCCATAATTAAAGGGAGAACATCATAAATGATTCATTAATCTATTTCCATTTTATTTCTTGCATCCGAGTATTGTTGTTGAATAAATTCCTTTCTATTTCCAGATATCTGAGGTATTTGTTTTTTATTAGCAATATATTTTAATCTAAATTGATGATTCCTATATTTTTGATTATTTTTCTTTAATAAGTGTTTTTGTTTACTTAATTTTAATATATGATTTTGTTGTATAATTGATTCAGATTTTAGTTGTTTAACTTTTTCTAACAGGTGAGTAACTTTTTTTAAGATTTATGGTGTAAGTGATAATTCTGAGTTATCATTGATCCTTTCTTCAGTATCTAGTGCAACTTTTCCATAGCAATGTCATTGTCTTCTCTGAATATTTCCTTTATAGGTAAGGCATCAACAATTTAAGTATACCTTTGTATTTTGTTGGGGTTATATCATAGAACTAGATAGACATTTCTCTAGCTCTATGGGTTATATCCATATTTAAAATATATTGTAAAAAATAAATAAATATCACGTGACATCTATTTTAATACGTTACGCGAAATATAATATAGTTGTAGGGCTTGGATATACACTATGTATATAATATATAGTATAGTATATTATATAGTATACCCAGTAAGTAGCGGTATCAGTTAATACGTATATGATACGCTTTTAACACGTATCATTGATTCAAAGTGATTCGTGTTCGATACAGATCATGTGGCAATTTATTTGATACGTATCATAGATGAGTGTTCAGCATGTATCATGGATACGTGTTGGATACGCATCATGGATATATGTTGGATATGTATCATGGATGTGATCAGCTATGTTAAATAACCCGAATGGATCACAGTATAAACCGTAAAACATTTGAGTTATTTCTTATATCTTTTATAGATTTATTGAATTAAGTGAAAAAACAAAATAAACGGATTAAACAAGAAATCCTTTATATTAGAACAAATAAAGTGTATATATATTTATAGGCATCATCACCTAAAATTACAAAGGGTGTGTCGGTTGTTCTTCCCGGTAATGGTCTTGAAGGAAGTATTCCTAGTGGATTATCAATAGCTCTAACCATGGAACATTCACCAAAAATACCACCATCAGATGCCCTCCCATTGGTACCAACATCAATATAAATAAATTTACGATTGGCATCTACCAATGCCATTAGTACGCTACTGTGTGTATTTTTATAATTATAATACATAGAACCGGCTGCTCTAACGTGGTTGAATTCTATGTGTTTTCCATCTATTGCACCCAAAGTATTCGGAATTTGCCACCTTTCTATAAAATGGTTAGATACGTTTTCCCATTAGTCTTTTGTTGATGGGCATACTAGGAATTTCTTCAATATGCTTTGAAGAGCCTCTAAACATTCTTGAATTATTCCTGATATGGTGGATCGTCCTATCCGAAATTGGAATTGGAGACTGGCCATACTGTCACCTGCATTTTTTTATTTTATAAATATATTTATATATATAATATGTTATAATTTTATAATATTTATTTTTATGTATATAAATATATTATCAGTATCATCAATATGGTTTAGATTAATTTAAAGTTTAATATATATATTTATATTTAAATTTGGTATGATCATAATTCCACTTATATAATAATAATCAAAACGAATAATAGAGATATATTTTTTTTACCTTTTTACCTATCCCATAGCATTTGGATGCCGTAGGGGCGCAGTTGACTTCAATATAATACGTTTCCATCGGTCTCTATCCCGGGTCGCTCGCATCGCTTCTTCTATTCCAAGACTAGTCCATTCAACGATATTATCTTGCCATTGTGTCCTTGGCCGTCCTCTTCTTCTTTTACCTTCAATGGATCCTTGCAAAATAGTATTAGACATAGAGTTTGATCGTGATACATGACCAAACCACCTCAACTTCTTTGCAATGACCATCGCCAGCAATTCTGAGTGTTTGCCAATTTCTTTAACAACTCGACTCCGTACCTCAATATTGGTTATCTTGTCTCGGTATGATATGTTCATTAGCCTTCTTAAACATCTCATTTCCAAAGCTCTAATACGTCCTTGTAACTCCTTTGTTAGCGTCCACGTTTCGCACGCATAGAGGAATAGTGAGTTTACTAGCGATTGCATAAGTCGAATTTTTAGTTTCAGTTGAAGTGATTTGTCGTACCATATAACATTTAGTTTTGATAATGCAGTTATTGTCTGACCTGTTCTAGCTATTATTTCAGATTTGGAACCTTTATCGTCTATAATTGCACCTAAGTATTTAAATTTTTCAACTATTTTGAGTGTATCGTTGTTTATCTTTATTTCGGATGTGAAATTACCTTCAGAATTAGTCATAATTTGAGTTTTCGTAGCATTAATCTCCATTCCATATTTACGCGATGTACTGTCAATCTTTTTTATTAGATTGGATAGCTCGGATTCACTACCTGCTAGTCCGTCTATGTCATCCGCAAATCTTAGATTTGTAATTATTTTACCTCCAATATTTACTGTACCTATATGATTTTCTAATGCGTCATTCATTATTTGTTCCAGCATGATGTTGAAGAGTGTGGGTGACAGTAAACAACCTTGTCTCACTCCAGTTGTTGTGTGGAACCATTCACCAATTTGTCCGTCCGAGTAAACAGCACTTTCAGCTTTACTATATAGACTTTGTATAGCTTCTATTAATTTTAAGTTGATGTTAAATCTTTTCATAGATGACCACAATGCTTCATGCCAGACTCTATCAAATGCTTTTTTGAAGTCTATAAATACATGAAATAGCGGTTTGTTATGTTGGGCATATTTTTCCGATATGATTCTAAGGTTGAATATTTGTTCACTTGTACTTCGGCCTTTTCGAAAACCAGCTTGTTCTTCGGAGATAAATTCTTCAGTAATGTGCTGTAGCCTGTGTAGAATTATCTTTAGCATAATTTTACTCGCGTGTGTTATAAGGCTTATTGTCCTGTAGTTTTCACATTTCTGTTTGCTTCCTTTCTTATGTAGACTTATTATCAGTGACTTTGTCCATTCAGATGGCCATATTCCGGTTTCCCATATTTTATTACAGATATCCGTAAGCAACTTTTTTAGTATGTCACCGCCTGATTTAAGAAGTTCAGCGGGTATGTTGTCAACACCAGGTGATTTACCGATCTTTAGAGAGCGTATAGCAGCTTCCACTTCACTTTCCAGAATTGGGAAGCTATCTTGATCTGTAGGTTCGTTCACAGCGAGCACTGCATCATCTCCTTCAGCGTTATGTGAATACAGTTCTGAACAGTATTCTGTCCATCTTTTCCTAACATCCATTTTATCAGTGATACATTTGCCATGTTTATCCTCTATATTTACAGCGGCATTATCCTTCGGTTTAGTTAGGTCTTTGACAATTTGGTAGGCTCTCTTGGTGTTATTCCTGGTTAAACAGTCACCAATGTCTATACATTTCTGGTTAATCCAATTTTCCTTAGCTTTCTTCATCTCTCTTTTTATTTGAGTGTTAACCTGCTTGTAACTACTTCCTGATAGGAATTTTGTCTTTTTCAGTTCTCTTCTTAAGTCACACATATCCATCAGTTCTTCAGTGATCCAGTTTTTCTTTTTCTCTCTATGTTTACCTAGAATTTCAGTGGCTGTATCTATCAGTATTTTATTCATTTTTTGTAATATCTCTTCGTTGTTGAATATTTTTGTTAAATGTTGTGCTGATAACTTTTCATTAATTCTATGTTTAAACAGTTTTTCAATATCTGGGTTTTTAAGTTTCTCAAGATTAAATTTATTTCGAGTGAATTTTTCTTTCTTTGGATTTTTCAGGCGAAGACAAAATGTCATCATAACCATATCGTGATCACTACCTATGTCTGATCCAGGGAATGATCGAGTCTTGTTTATATTCACGCTTGTAGTAAAACGTTTACTGACTAGGATATAATCAATTTGATTATGATATAATCCACCAGGACTATGCCAGGTTTGTATTCTTGATTTTTTGTGGGGACCAAATGTATTTGCTACTATGAGATCATTTGTTTTTGCAAATTCCAGGAGTCGATAACCTCTCTCGTTTGTTGTTGAATTGCAAAATTTCCCGGAGGTTCTTCCCCAGTCTGTTATTGCATCCTTACCAATTTTTGCATTCCAGTCACCTTGAATCACCAGTATATCTTTCTTTGAAATTTTTGAGATGGAGTCTTGTAACTCGTTGTAGAATAATTCAGTTTCTTCATCTGTATGATCGGTTGTCGGGGCATATACTTGGATTATTGATATGTTAAACGGGGTTGCATGTAATCTTATAGTCGCTAACCTTTCATTTATTGGGTTGAAGCACATGACCATTCGTGTTATCTCACTGTGTATCACAAAACCCACACCATTAATATGTTTCTTATCGTTTCCAATATAGTATAATTTGTGGCCATCTATTGTCTGAATTTCGTTCACTCCACGTTTACGTACCTCACTCAATCCTAACACATTCCACCTGTATCTGTCCAATTCATGCGTAAGTTCTTCAAGTTTACCATCTTCTCGCAGAGTTCGTACATTCCATGTACTTATGTATGTCTCGTTTCTTCTTGTCTTAATCTTATATTCTTCAGTAGCTAACTTTTCGTTATTATCCTGATGAGCGATAAATGACGCGGACCTTTTTAACCCGGGCGACGTCCGAGCCGGTATGTTCTTTGTAATTGTATTTGAAATCATATTTGCGTATCTTGGGCAGATAAGATCAGCGGAGCCCATCCCTCTCTGAAATCCCCTACAGCATTAGCCTACTAAACGTAGTTTCCAGGGTGTGGCACGCGGAGCCTGCTGATAGAGTTGGGTACTGGGTCTAGGTTTTACCTTTTCACCAGAACCCCTTACACCCCTTAATTATTATTAGTAAAATTAAATTTAGATATATGTAACATATATTGGTATATTATATATATTAAAATACACCATTCAAAGTTACTATAATAGTATATATGATATACCTGTTGCCAGAAAACGTAGAGTAATTGCTAATCGCTCTTCTACGGATATCGCCTTCCTATAGTTTGTATTTCGTTTTCCTATCTTATCTTTTAATTCTTCACATAAATTATTAAATGTTATAACGTCCATTCTCATGATATTTTTAAATAGGCTAATATCTGTTTTCGCCAATCTACTTATTACACTAAATAAACCAGCGTTTTTTAATTTTCTCTCTTTTAACCACTCCTTTGTCCAACACGAACGTGTTCTATCCTCCTCTATTTTGCTTTTTAAATATAAAGCATATAATATTCTTTTTCTATTACTCATATTGTATAAAGATAATAAATGTATAATCAAAATAATATATTAAATTCCAGGATGCACCTCTTCCAACAATATTTAATCAAAACAAACAAATTCTCTAAATAAAATACCGGGTATATATGGACCAATCGCCTCTCCCCAGAACCCATCAATCCACGTATGTCCTATATGACTGCCAATTTTCTTAGTAGGACATTTTCTTCACACATATGTGATATAATGTCAAATGCAGGCCTATAATATATGAATGTATAATTTATATATAATTTGTATTAAAAGTTACCTTATCTCTTCAGATTTTAAATATGCCAATGACATAAATTTTCTTATTATTATGCGCATAGGCATATTTTTATTAAATGCGGTTTTTAATCCAATATCGCATACGTGTTTCCATATGCTTGAGAGAAATGAAAGTTACACCCTCTAAATTTAATAAGAGGGTATAAATCTCTTACGCATTTCCAAACGGCTTTTTCTAAATCACATGTAAAATGTGATATTTCTGGAAGCAAATCGCGAAACGATCGCATAACGTTTTTAATTTTATTAAATTTACCAATTCTATGGAATCTATTTAATTTACAAAGGGTTATAAAATATACACTTTTATACACACACCTACGGAACCAGGTCATTGTGATAGGTAGATGCTATGGGTTGTTGCATATAAGATTCTATACAAATAATATTGTATTAATTAAACACTATTTACAATTAATTAATATATTGACTTTACAGGGATTAAAAAAAGTCAATTTTCTTGTAGTTGTGGTAGATATAGGTTGTAAGGTTATTAGGGAGGTAAGATAGCTTGGTGAGTTATGGTGAATGGGAATTCTATTCATTTATATATGTGAATAATTTCCTCAATGGTAACTCGTTCATGTGTAATTGACATACTTGTAAATATAGTGTTTATTAAAATCATAGAATAAACTTGTGTAATTTAAATATATACTAACTATTTACATCATTTTTTTATTGAATGATTCTTCAAATTTTCTAATAATACCATTATTGACTCCAGTATTTACATTAGCACCATCACATCCAATAACTTGTAGATTTTTCATTATAACAAGTTTATTTATTATTGATTGGAATATATCTTCCGCATTTGATGTATTTGGTATCACATGCCCTAAATAAATGCTGCTTGGTTCTGCTATTAAGGTAATATGTTCTTCTCATATTATGTGTTTTGAGTTAGTGATAGTGTTGTCGCACCTTCCATCAAAATACAACCCTTTGATTTCATCTCTATCTATTTGCATTTTTTGATAGTTCTCTTCTCTCATTAATTTTCTAGATCTATTTATTTTGAATCTATCCATTACCTAAAATTACAACTGTTGCCAATGCAATTGCTGAAGCCTTTCGATCATCTATGTTGTATCTATCACAGATAACCGCCAGTTTTCTTATATCTAGGTTATTCCGTCCTATAAATATTATTTTGTTATATTAAATATTTTAATAATTGTATTATTATATATATTATTTTGTTTTAGAAATATAATAAATATTACAAATTTTTAATTTAAAATTAAACTAATATAAATTACAGCTGATAAAAAGTTATATATAATCAGAAAAGTGAATAGAGGATATGTTGAGGTATTAGGAGCCAGTGTAGGTTTATAAGGAGAGGAGATATGCTTTCGTGGGAGAAGTGTTCATTTTGAATATACATCTAACGAGGGAGTTTTGTAATGTCATCAGAATTTAATATAGGAGCCGGAGGTGGAGAGGGCGTTGGGGAATGTGTTAGGGAGGGCGTATGAGAGGGTACTGGAGAGGGCATATTAAATATATATTTCAGAAATGTGCCGTATAATAGCCTTATAAGTACCTTATAATATTATATGAATCTTCCATTGTATTAGCATATCGATCTCGCCACATCCTCTCATCTAAATATCCGGGCAACTTATCGTGCCTCACACCTTTCATTATTTTAAATTGATACTTTGTTTTAGCCCAATAGCTCTCAATGGCCTGTGATTAAAAATATAAACTTTAGTATATATATCATTGTAATAATAATTTAAAAAGTAACAAATCATTCGTTTTATCATTTAATATATATTATATAAATTAATAAACAATATAAACTTTAGTATGAGCAACAACAATTCTTTTGAGTATTATATTAACTATACTATAATTATAAAAATTAATTATAAAATAAATAAATTTTCTTTTAATAAATTACACGAAATGTGTTTTGATTTGTCTCTGGATTTTTAAATCGACGTACATCCTTTGTCACTCGATTCATCCTCCGTTATGTCCTCCGCTTACTTGATTGATCTCAAATTACACTAGTTTAATGTTTAGAATATATTTATTTTAATTAAAATATAATTATTAATATATTATTGCAAATGTTCATAATATTATTATATATGATAAGATCAAAGCATTTAATAAATGATTTACATTCTCTAAAAATGTATATTATAATATATTAATATAATTATATTATGAATGCATTTTTGTAAAATATATAAGGATTTATTTATATTTCATTTATCATTCTGTATTCATTTAATAAACATGCATGGACTTGATAACAATATTATTTGGATAGAATTTACTGTATAAATTACACTATAATACTTTTAATATAATATACATGACATATCTAATAATAATAATATAATTAATTAATAAATTAAAAAACCAATATTCTTCCAAAAAAAATCAAATAAACCGGTTATTTTGGTTTTTTTTAAAACCATAAATACCAACAACCATAATAGATATAATTCTTAATATGCTAAAAATTCTAAATGACTTAAAATAACATTAATCAATGTGTATATATATATATATATATATTATATATAAATAACACTAACCGTATAATATAGTATACGCCGTACTGCTAGAGAAATTTATTAAATTATGGTTCCCTTTAAAAGAAACACCTTTCATATTAACAAAGCAATTTATCATTGTTTTTGTTTTAGAAATATAATAAATATTACAAATTATTAATTTTAATTAAACTAATATTAATTACAGCTGATAAAAAAGTTATATATAATCAGAAAAGTGAATAGAGGATATGTTGTTATATTGGGAGCCAGTGTAGTTTTATGAGGAGAGGAGAGATGCTTTCACGGGAGTAGTGTTCATTTTGAATATACATCTAACGAGGGAGTTTTGTAATGTATACTTGTAATTTTATGGGATTGAAGGTGGATTAGTATGGAGTTACAGTAGTGGAAAATGGGAAGAATGTAGGCGGAGGCGATAAGTTTCGCGGTGTCGATGGAGATTTTTAATTAGTCGGAGTTGGTGTATTTTGTAATATATTGATTAAATAGTTAGTGAGATATACTCCCTGACATACGTTTGCGATCACAATTTCGCAGGAAATTAGATAATTTTTCAAATATTATTTGATCATTAGTCTGGTGAGTCGTACAGTAGCTGAACAAATATAATTATAATTATTAATTATTAAATTAAACTTTAAATAACTAACAGATTATGCATTGTCCAATTTGAGTTTCTAAAAAATATATTTTGTCTCTTCCTATTTTTTAGTAATACTTCCATACATCTCTGGTTGCCACCATCTCGTACATTTCGATTAAAGTACTTGCAACGTCATTGGTTTTACATTTAAGTAGTTGTGACATCTATAATTATAATTTTGTAATACATTTAAAAAATCATTATATAATTTTTTACAATTTACTGTATTTACTCTAATTTCCTTGTCATTTAAAGTTTTGCTAAATATATCAAGTTCCTCGACATTTTTGTTCTTTTTAAAAGTATGCGGATTAACACATTCTGTTGTTTTATTCTCCGCAGAGTTTCCTCTTGGTTGTAGTAGTAGTAGTCGTCAGGGTTGGATTAAAATCGGATTTTTTTTTAAAAAATCAAAAAAATCAGATTTTTTTTATTTAAATCGGATTTTTTTTATTTATATCGATTTATTTGATTTTTTTGAAATAATAATTTTTTTTTAAACTATTTTTTGAATGTTATAAAGGATATATATATATATATATTGTCCTTTAATTAAATAAATAAAAAAAATGTATGTAGAATCATTTATTAGTTATAATATTTATACAAGAACACCAATTTGGCAGCCTTTTCTACTCCCAGCCGATTTCTTAACTTTGTATGGATTAGACCAAATGCTGAAAACACCCTCTCCACTCCGGCACTTGATGATACAGCGGTCAAAAAAGCATTATATAATGGTTTCATCTCTGTAATATTTTGGGAATTCCACCATGTAAGTGGTGATATATTTTTGATTACTTGATCATCGAATAAGTATAATTTAAATGGCTTTTGTTTGTTTTTCATGTTCAATATATTAGGCAAATATTCAATTAATTCTTTTCTACAATACTGCATTGCTAATTCTTCTTCTTCTGCTGTAAGATTTGAACCAAAAAAACGAGGATCAATAATATTAGCAAGAAGATGAATTGGTGTAATCGCTTGTTTCTCTCGGATTTCAACTTTAGCTATTACATGTCTAGGTTGATCTTTCAGTTCTTCTTTGAGATTCTTCCAAATATTAACACATTCAGATATTGTACACGAGTCCCCTTGTATAATGTCTAAAGCTTTAGAAACAGGCTTTAAAATTTGTAAATAATCTTCAGCATTCCTTTTTAGAGAAATATCTTCAACTTTATACTTGATACTATTAAGAATATAATCTTTATGCTGTTCACATACTGATAAAAGTATGGACCAATTTGATATATATGACTCAATACAATCTTTGAGTGAATTCCATCTAACATCTTGCGGCATTACTAATTTTTTACCACCTGCTTGTTTATACCAGGCTCCAGGAAGATGGCAGTTTCTAAAATACTTCATGATGGTCACAATGTGAGCTTTTACACTATCAATATTTAAATCTTTTGCTAGTAAATTTAAATAATGTGCCGAACAGCCATATGATATAATAAAACAATCATCATTCTTAATTTTCTTTCTCATCTTTGTCATATTTGCAGCATTATCAGTCACAAAACTGCCAACTTTAACACCATATTTTCTCTGGGCAGATATTATCGCATCATTACTTATTTTCTCAAGATATTCAGCATTATGTGCATTGCCTGACGTATCAATTGTCTCGGAAATGATCGCTTTACCACCAAGATCAGTTATTGATGCGCAAATAATTGGCTCGTTATGAATATTGCTCCATCCATCTATGGCCATTGATACAGTTTTGTTATTCAATTCAGATTTCAGTTTCAACTTCACATTCATTATGTAATTCATCTAACAGAACTCCACCAATAGCCTTTCTTGTAGGTACTTGATATCCCGGACGTAACATATTTATGAGTATCACCAATTGCTCATTTTCAACCAATGAGAATGAACTATTAGTTGAATAAATCATTCGAGCAATTTGCTTGTCAATCTCATATTTTTGATCTTTTGATGTCCTAATAAAATAGTTATCTAATTTAACTCTCTTTAACTTGGGTTCATCATTAGATGGTTGAATTTCTACGTTGTTTGTATTCTTGTCTTCTGTGACTACTTGCATAGCTTCATCGGCATGTGCATCACTAATATTGATTACATTCACAATGTTTCTGTGGCTGAAAAATTTAATATTTGATTTAGAGGAATATAAATTAAATTTAAATGCTATACAGATATTATAGTGCAATAAATATAAATAATATATATATATATATATATATATATATATATATTATATATATTATATATATTTAATATATATATAATATATATATATATATATATATATATATATATATATATATATTATATATATAATATATATATTAAATATATATAATATAAATAATATATATATATATATATATATATATATATATATATATTATATATATTATATATATTTAATATATATATAATATATATATATATATATATATATATATATATATATATATATATATATATATTATATATATTATATATATTTAATATATATATTATATATATAATATATATATTATATATATTATATATATTTAATATATATATAATATATATATATATATATATATATATATATATATATATATTATATATATTATATATATTTAATATATATATTATATATATAATATATATATATAATAAATTATTAATAATATACATAAACGTATATAAAGTATATATTTTATATATACT
This sequence comes from Osedax fenrisi, assembly GCA_964019155.1. Taxonomy (NCBI): domain Eukaryota; kingdom Metazoa; phylum Annelida; class Polychaeta; order Sabellida; family Siboglinidae; genus Osedax; species Osedax fenrisi. The sequence continues at coordinate 85,874,470 of OZ025240.1, read as the reverse complement.
TATACAAATTATATATATATATACTTAATTTTATTAGTTAATAATAATTAACATTAAGTTATAACCTAAGATTAAATAACAACAAAGGATGCTGATGGAATCTACCCATTCATGGCACATTATTTACACTGGTATAATTTATAAGCCAAGGTGGGCGGGGCCTATAGTGGTACCTATAGGCACATTATCAGGATAGGAGTGGTTATATATTTACTAATTGATTATATAACAATTTATTTTTTATTATAAATGTAAAGAAAAACTAAATTAAACTATTAAATCAATTTAAGCTAATTATAAATTAATTTGTGTAATATAAAAATCAATTTATATTAAATTTAATAAATTATTAATTATAAAACTGTACATACTATATATATATATATAGTATGTTTATGTATTATATATTATATGTACATTATTTATAATTTATATATACATTACATATATATTAGTTTTTTTAAATTATATATATGAAAGGAAGAAGTTTGTTTCAATTTACTGATATGTTTAGTAAAGTCGAGTTTGTTAGTAAAGTGGAAACCTAAGTATTTTTTATTTTCAGTCGCTATTATATTTATGTTATTTATATGTATTAGTGGAACTGTAGTATTGATCGTGGAATTGGTTATAAAGTTGATTAGTTCAGTTTTTGTTGGATTTAGTAATAAATTATTTTTTGTAAGCCAAATTTGCAGTGAGGTTAAACATGATTGTAAGTAAATTGAGTGAATGAATTGGGCGTGTAATTCTATGTCGTCAGCGTAAAGATTGTGTAGTATAAGCATTTGACTAACTAAAATAGTATTTATAGAACACATTATATTGTTTATGTTTGTATAATTTTTATTATACTATAGTATAATATGTATAATATACATTGATATATAATAGTTATTAATACATAATTATTTATTATTGTTATAATTATATAAATATAGTACTAATTATTATTATAATACTATACTGAAAATTAAATATAACTGTTACTAAATTATAACTTATTATAAATTATAACATATTTTTAACTTTATTAGATTACAATTTAATACAATGAAACTAATAAATAATTGAAATTGTAGAAATTGACCTATCTTTGAATTAATATTATTTATTCATTTATTTAGTAAATAAATTATCTTGTATATTTCATTCAATTCAATTCAGATGTTTATATTGTTTTTATAGTATTACCAATTATTAAATAATATTATTATATTTATAAGTCAGCATATTATATAATTATGCATATATTAGTATCATATAAGGTATATATTAGTATTGAATATAGATATTATAGTATAATTAATAATTGGTATTAAATATATATATATATATATATATATATTAATATAACATGTAATATTAATTCTTCCGTCAATATTTTCTATAATAAAGGTGTTCTATTATTTATAAATATAAACTCTTGCTCATTTATATTAATAGTAATTTAATCCCTGATATCATCAATAGTTCTACGACGATATTGAATATCAATGAAATATTTATCCGCAAATTGTTCACGGTTTAATAGATATATTCCTTTATTCTTAAAAGCATTTATTCCTATGCTTGTATTTTTATTCAACTGGCAAACAGATTTTTCATAAATATTAACTAATTTTTTTAATAAAATAACTTTATTCAATTTTATTTGTTTTTCTAGTATATTGTTTATATTCTACTTTAGTGGTCCCATGAAAGAAATATCTAATGGCTGTAATCTGTGAGTTGTATGAGGAGGCAAACAAATGATATCAACTCCGACGTTTCTTGCTTTATTAGATCAATGTTTTTTATATGTGTAGAGTGCCCATCAAGTATAAGTAATATTCTATTTATACGTATATGTGGTTTGATTTATATTATAAAATGTTCCAACCAAATATAAAATATGTCTGATGTCATACACCCAGACTTATTGAAGTTGAAAATCAAATTTTCAGGAGCTCCTCGCCATTTCCTCGTTATATATAACTCTAGGAATAACGAACTGAGGTGGTATATGTATATCTTCAGCATTAAAGCAGACTTCATCTATCATGTATTCATCCCTTTCAGATGTTGTCATTACACCAACCTGTATATATATATATATATATATATATATATATATATATTTATATATAATTATATTAACTTGTCGTTGTCCTTTAATGGCAAACACTTTTCGATGTCAACTAGGCACTGTTTGAATATTCGTTTCATTGACGTTATAGATATTTCTACTTGGGTAATTATTCTTTTCATATAACGAATTCAATAAATTTAAAAACCGATTAACTGTATCTTTTTGAAATCCTCTTGTACCTATCATGGTGGAGTGATTTTGGATATTCCTTATATTAATTGGAATGGAATTCCAATTTATAGGGACATACATTTTAAGGATCTACCACCAAATCTCTTTTTGTTGTATGGATACGTTTTTAGTCGAATGGTTCTAGTAGACCTAAGTGAGTGAAGAGGATTAATAGGTTATAAAGGTAAATTGGTTGGTGCGTAAGTAATAATTTATGAGTGAGGCATAGAAGTTTAAATAGGCAATGATTTTTAAAAGTTAACCATTTTAGTGAGGAAAAAAGTGAAGAGACAGAGGTAGTATAATCAGAATAAGATAAATTAAAAGGAAGTCTAGTATAAGTACGAATAATACGATCAATTTTAGATATTTATATAATAGGTAGAGAGCAGAGATGAGAGTTACAGTAGTCAAGACGAGAAAAAATGAGTGAGTTTATAAGAATAGAACAAGATTTTTAGTTATAAATTTTCAAATAGAGCGAATATTATATATATCTAAATTAGATAATGATAGGATTATATAAAAATGTATATTTGTATTCAATTTATCAATTTTAAAATATAATCTACACTATCTAGATATTATTACAAACAATATTAAATTTATATAATACTAATTTGAATGAAGAACTTTACACTAATATAATATACATGCTGGAACAAATTAAAAATAATAAGATATATACATATAACAGATGTATTAATTATAACAAATTTTATTTGTTATCCAATATATTATCAATTTTAATAACAATTGTGATATTGTGTAATATTCATATCGTCTCCATAATTTATTCAATTTATTATCCATGTTCCTGTATAAAAGAAAATTTAGAAAATGAATCATATGTTAATATACTTACTTTCCTTCCCTTCTCTAATTTCTCAAAATAATACCATTTGATAATAGATTGTGTATTAAAGAAACTGCCTTTTACGATTCTTCCTTAATAATGGTAATTAAGCTATACATGTTCATATTTGGCTTAGCAAGTTTATTTAAGCGATTGTGGAACCCCTCATTATCATTATTGGTCCGTATAAAACTCATATATACGGACCAATCACCTGATCCCCAGAAGCCATCAATCCACGTATGTCCTATATAGACTGCGAATTTTCTTAGTTGGACATTTTCTTCATACGTATGTGATATAATGTCAAATGCAGGCTTATAATATATGAATGTATAATTTGTATATAATTTTTATTAAAAGTTACCTTATATCTTCAGATTTTAAATATGCCAGTGCCATAAATTTTCTTAATATTATGCGAACTATCATATTTTTATTAAACTCTGTTTTTAATCCAATATTGCATACCTGTTTCCATATTGCTTGAGAGAAATGAAAGTTACCCTCTCAATTTAATAAGAGGGTATAACGGCTTTTTCGAAATCACATGTAAAATGTGATATTTCTGGAAGCAAATCACGAATCAATCGCATAACGGCAGTATAGTCTTTAGTTGCTATAATTATAATATATATATATATATATACATATATATGCAATGTGTCTTATATATGTTTAATAATTAACAATAAGTAATAATATTTTAGATAAATATTATATTTTATTTAAATAATATATTAAATTATAAATTTAATAATTGAAATTCATATTTCTATTTATCTAAATAAATTTGAAAATATAGATTTAATACAATTCTTATATTAACATATTTAATAAGAAATCTACAGTCCAACATTTACGACTTACTGAAGTGTGAACCCACCTTTCACATATATCACAGCTAATAGCCTTATGACGTTGACTAATAATCGTATTGCATATTATGCATATATTTTCCATTATAAATTTAAATATATTATATGAATCAGAATATGAAACTAAATATGATTTTAATGGTTTAATGATAAAAACGGTTTTAATTTGAAACTTCAGCTGGTGGGATCAACGTATAGGCGTACACTGTACACCTATAATGTACATATAGTACAGTACACTGTACACCATATACGGTATACAGTGTACAGTATATGCACTATACACAATGAGCCACTATGGTATTTTTTTGGAATAAAAAGCTGTCTCTAAATATATACCTATATATCTACCTATATACCTATATATTCAATAAAGTTATATTAAACATTATTTAGAAACAATATCAGTAGTATCTTCTTGCATTGATTGCATTTTCAATAAAAAGTCTCCAGCATCAAGTGAACATTTGCTTCCCCAGTGAGTTCATCAATGCGATTGATATCTTAGATGGAACTTTGTTACTCCATGAAAAGTTTGCTTCGTTGGCGTTCAACAGACATGTGTAGTGAATTCGTAGACCGCATTGACATTCGAAAAAACCATCAGGAGAGGTGATATCACTTGTATCCAGAGACAGCTTACATTCGAAACAAGAACTCATTGTGTCTGTTGTATTAGGTTACCAGGCAGAAACACAGAATACACAGATTAAGTAGACGGTATTCTAACCTCCTTCGAGTAGTAGGCATAACCGACTACCTATTGAGCACAATCCCACGGGAGATGAGAAAGAAAAAACCCAAGCAGGGTAATGAATCAGAGAACTTTGGTTGGTTGTATCGCATTCTATAAAAAAATAGATAAAATATAGATAAAATATGGATATAATATAGTTAAAATATAGATAAATTTATAAAATATTAACCTTTCTAATATAGGTATGGCTGCTCTTATGAAAGATTCTGACTTTGATGGTATACTGAATGCACTCTTGTAGTCATTATCATTGTTGCCTGATCCATTGAACCATACGTCAAATAAATTATTAAAAAATGCGCAAAAGTTTGCTGTATAGATAGCATCTGGCGGTAGTTTATTGCTTAAAATAACGATGCTCCTTATTGCTGAGGCCACACTTTGGGATAGTACTTGGGTTGCGAGGTTAACTTTCATCTTGGCGAACGAGTTTAATTCGACATGGTTCTCTTGCCAACTTGGGAGTGATTTCTAACTTGTTGTGCTTCTTTATCTGGTATAGCATCCGAATAATTTGAAAATATACCAGCTCACCTTCGTAAAAAAAACCATGACTATATAATCCATTTCTTATACTCTTGAGTAGATGCGGAGGATCAAACATAAAAAAAAGTATATCTCCTTTAATGATCAAACTCTGGTCAGTTCGTACACTTAGATATGATTTGCATCCTCTATTGCCCGGTCCCTGGTCACAGATAACAAGTTTTGGCATCAGGCCGGCTTCTTTCAACAGCTTTGTTGCTTCTCATAGCTTACAACATATTGTTTCACATGACATCGGTCCAGAGGTTGTTTCTACTAATAAATTTGCTGATCCTATTTGTTTGCAATTGTTAATATACCACCGCATAGATCCATCATGGTATATTGGTATATGTCCATGGACACCTTTACTTGTATATATATCGTTATTTTGATATACGGATACATCACAGCGTTTTGTACATTCCCATACTAATATGATATATTACATGTGATCAACTTTGTAGGTTACTTGTTAAATATGTAACAAAATATATTGTATATTGTATAAAAATTTCCCAATATATTTCCCATTTATTTAATTATTGGCAAACCTGTGTTATGTTTATTTATTCTTTTAATTGTATATGAATATCCTTGAGGGCATTCTAAAATGGATCCTTCGAATGCTCCCAGAAGTAATTATTGTCCATGAATTAGTATCACTTTCGATAACAGATATATCACTCGCGATTGACATTTCCTCAGGTAATATATCGAGTGTTGATTGTTCCATACTAGGATTATTATATATATAATTAATAAGTGAACATAATAGTAAATAGATTATACTCTATAAGTATACTACACATGATAAACTGCTCACAGATATAATTACCAAATGATGCCATCACTGCAGGTGATTGTTCCTCACTATGTAGTATTTCATAAATAATGTTACAATTATATTATAGATTGAAATTCTTATTTAATATTATTTATATTATATACTGTATTATACATTCTGTATACAGTGCACTGTTCGCCTATAACGTGCATATATACATATGTACACTGTATACAGTGTACGGTGTATAGTGTATGCACTATACACAATGAGCCGCTATGATATTTTTTTGGAATAGAAAACTCTCTCAAAAGATATATCTACCTATATACCTATATATTCAATAAAGTTATATTACATTTTTTTTTTAATTTTTAGTTGCTTCCCAGGAATATTTAAATTTAACATTTCAGAGATACAGATTTAAATGAGCTATTAATAGAATTGCATAAAGCCATATTACTAGTAATTATATTTATTTTATTACATTTTTTTTAATATGTTATTAATTATATACCTATATATTATAAAAACAAGTTTTTAAATTTTCCCTATAATTCATGATAATATTATCTATTTTTAGATGAATGAATGAATATATATATATATATATATATATATATATATATAATTAACCTTTATATAATGTTACTTATATTATAATATTATTAATAATACAATAATGTGTATTATATTTTATATTTAATTTTATTGAAATATTTTTAAATAATTCAACGTTTTATACTTGTCTATTATCATTCTATATTAGGCTTTCACCCCATAATGTATAATATCGATATTTTGATCTTCATTTGGTATAAAGTGTTTATTAACACATTAACAGCTGCATAAATATGAATTCCTGTTGTTAGAGCGCTGTGCTATTTTGTATATTTTTCATATTTAGTAGTATAAATGTTCAAATACGCATTTCTATATGAAATATTGATTTCTTAACATTACAAGTTATATTTATTTTAAAGATAATAAAATACTCTTTAAGAATATCTCAAAAGTTTTAAATATAAATCAATAACCAATGATATATATTTAAATAAATATGGTTTTTTTTTTTTGAAAAAAATTAAGGTCAATAAATAATTTGTAATTATTTTATTTAGTGTAATTTTATAATACATATATATTTAATAAGTTATAGTAATTATATTACTTAATAATAATCTATAAGAAATATATTATTTTATAAAGTATTCGATAAGTTATCTACAATATAGTATTTGAATATTTTAACATTTTTGTGTATTTTATATATGATTTACATTTAGCAGTATAAATTTCCAAATATAAATTTATATATGAAATATTGATTCAGCCAAATCTCAACTTTTCCTCCCAGCCTATCTTCCGGCTGCCAACTGTCCCACAGTCTCGAGTGGGCATTCAAGTCACCCCCAACTATGGTATTCTCAGCGTACGGTAGTTCCCGAGTATCGAACTCACTACCTTGCTGAGATCCTCTTGTGGGGAGACAGTACACGTTGGCGCACGTCGTTTTGCTGAGATATACTAAGTTGATATTGACTAGCAGAATCTCCAACAGCGACCCCTCCACAGCTTCGGTGTGGGTCACCACTGTGAAGGGGATGTAATCATTGACGAATGTGATGAGTCCACCATCTCTTCCAACTCCGCATTCCTTCCTGATCGTAGTGTAACCCTTCAGCTTCGGGTCTGGGTCAGTTGCTCTAAGCGATTGCCCTTCTTCGATACAGAGTCGATGAGCGTGGGGTTCGTCGGCGGACCCTCTGTGACGATCGCCGCACTGCCTCCGAACGCGATGCCGCCGACTGCAGAACAATCGGTGTAAATGATCATTAGAGACTCTCTGCGTCGTTTATGGACCGAATCGCGTCCGCCAGAAGTTCCACAGCACTGTTCTTCTTCGAAGAGCCGCACACCAATGAAGTCCTAACCGACCACAACGGAGAAGTGTCCCACTTCCACGGTGAGGTGCCATTTTTGGAATAGCTCGCGAGGAATCTCGTCAAGTCCAACTCCTTCGCTCTCGGCCTTGCCCATGCAACTGAAGCAGTTCCTATTCTTCCATCTGTGCTTTACAGGAACACCTCAGGTTGTCTGGGGGGGAGTCTTGTCGACTTCTCCCATGCGATCACGCAGTTCCTATGCACCGTTGTTTCGAATGACGTTATCCCGGTCTCATTTCTAAGGCATTCTAGCGGGGTGTCAGCTAATTGGCCCGTGAGACACCTGAGCGCGCGATTCTAGATTCGCTCTAAGATCTGCAGGTTGGATTTGGCTTGCCAGGGCTGCACTACAGAAGTGGAAGACACTATGAATGGTAGCCATGTATATGGTTCTAAGACTATGTCGGCTCCAGCCCCATTCCTTCGATGCTAGCGACGCCATGATCCGTATGCGGCCCATCACTCTCGCCTTAACAGCTTCCGTTTGAGGACGAAAGGAGAGCGTCCGGTCATACATGACCCCCAGGAAGGTGGGGGTTCTGTATAAGGCGAAGACCTGTCCGTTGAGCTAGATCAAAGGGGACCAGTTCGCTTCTGCGGGGTCCATGGAAAAGAAGGCCACTTCACATTTGGACAGGTTCAGCATCAACCTATGCTCCTCGCTCCATGCACCAAAGTTGTTTACCGCTCTCTGGACGGCCTACTGGGCAATCACTCTGTCCTTGTGCTGTGACCAGACCGCAATGTCGTCCGCGTACATGCTAATGATCGTTCCGTCCGGAACCGCTTCCCGAATCCTGTTGATGTAGAAGAGAAAGAGGAGAGAGAACCGAGCCCTGTGGGACTCATTTCCTGGCGCGCCTTTGACTTTCATGCTTGTGATCGTGTTAGACATTTCTGCGGCGTTACATGGGATGGAACTCGGGTCCTCAACTATTGGGCCTATTAGGGAGCGGCGCACTGAATTCTTAATGCGGCATGCCTTGGGTATACTCAACCTACTGGTCGCAGCGTACCTTTGTAGGAAGGCGTCTGCTTTGGCCTTGTTTGTTACATATTCCCTCTCCTCGTGGACCAGTGTCTGATTCCGGAGTCTTCGAGGCATTCCTTACATTTGTTCTGCTTGCTCTCTCTGATCATATCCCGCACTGTCATACATGCCTCAATCCATTCAGCCCGCTTGTTCGTAATGTCTCTCCTTAGCGTGTTTTGTCTCTTCACAACTTCTCGTATGTCCCTAGACATCCACTCCTTCCCATTAACACTGCATTTGACTTTGCCAATTGCCTTGTTGGCTGCGTCAATCATTGCTATGGTCAGGAATTTGGATCTGGAGACTAAACAATAGACTAAGCGATATATTAAACAATAAACTAGTAATAATTTGTAGAGGATACGTTGCCTTATTGGGAGCCAGTGTATGTTTATGAGGAGAGGAGAGATGCTTTCGCAGGAGAAGTGTTCATTTTGAATATACATCTAACGAGGGAGTTTTGTATTGTCTGTAGAAGTGTAATTTTATGGGATTGAAGGTGGATTAGTAATAAAGGTCATATAAATTTATCTCTCAATATCGATGGTCTGCCTTTATTCAAAAGTTCTTTATCATCTGTATGGCCAATACTTATGTCTAAGACTAATGATATTGTTTTTCCACTTGCTATGACTTATGGTAAAAAACCAAAAAATCTTAATTTTCTTTCAGATTCAGTAGATTTGATAAAAAATGTACTTAAAACTGGTATGAATATCAATGGTTTTATATATAATTTTAGATTTAAGTGCATAACTTGTGATGCACCGGCAAAATCTTTAGTTAGAGTAACTAAATTATACAATGCCCTACATGGATGCGTTAAGTGTTTAATACTAGGTAAACGAATTCAAGGTTCAAATGTATTTATTGGTACAAATTTCATTAAAAGAACTAATTCTGATTTTAGAACCAAACAATATCCTTTGCATTATAATTGCAATACCCCCTTAAAGTAATCTTCCAATAAATATGGTAAAGGCTTTTAATGTAGATTATATGCACTGTACATTATTAGGCGTTATGAAAAAATTACTCAATATATATATGTCAAAAGACAAGGCTATAAATACACGTCATAAACTCTCAAAAATTAATGTTAACGATATTAATTCTCGTTTAGAATAGTTGAACGGTGTATACCAAATACATTCTGTAGAAAATTAGGCCATTAGAAAATATTGATAGATACAAGGCTATAGAATTTCGACAATTCTCATTATACATTATCACATTATATAAAATTGTTTTAAAGGGTATATACATAATGATTATTATAATCATTTTTTATCTCTTAATATAGCAATATCTATTATATGTTCAAAACAATTATATACAATTGATATATATAGAATATACAAAGCAATTGTTGGTATTTTTTGTAGAAAAGGGTCAATTCTTATTCAGAGATCGATTCTGTATATATAATGTTCATAGTTTACTTCATTTAGTCGATGATGTTAAGGAATATGACCCATTAGATGACAATTCTTCATTTAAATATGAAAACTACCTACAAAATATAAAAAGAATGATAAGGAGTGGAAAATGTCCCCTCACTCAAATAATAAACCGACTTGATGAATACAATGATAATATATTACTTAAACCAAAGTATCTCAATAGCCGTATTAATATCAAAAATCTTAATAACTATTACTATCTAAAGGATTTAAGTTTTTGTAAGATAATTGAATGTATTGAGGATGATAAAATTCGTTATAAAATATTTGATTTGTGTATTATTGGATGCATGATAGTCGATTAAACTTGCTTTACGATACAAATCATAAATATAAATTTATTGCAAGGAAAATGTATATGTATTTCAAATATTCCTTTTTATTTAAATAAAATTACACCATTAAAATCATATTTATATAAATTTGTATTAATTATTTTGTTTATGTTATATTCTGTTTAATATTTTATATATTTAATGTATCTTATTTTTTCTATTTATATATATATATATATTACTGAATTTATTTTTATGTAATCTGCAAAAGCGGCACATTGTAATACTTGTGATATATTTATATATTAAACTTGTTATTTAATTTGTATATTTTAATTAATAAATTATATATATATATAATTGACTTTTTATTTGAATATATATATATAATAAATATTATATTATATATATATATAAATTTTAATAATATATGAAAATATATGATTATTTTTAATTATATAAATATTTTTGAGTTCAAATCGGTACACCTGTGACGATACCATCATGCTATTGTTCAACGAGGGAGACTGCTACAATGTCGACAGTAAAGATGAGGAAGTTGAACTAGATGTCAGCACCACCTACTGAATGGATCACATCGAGAGGTGCCTCAACCAATCAGAATCATATGATAATGATGACACACCGAACAGCTATCTTTGATAAAGTAGGCGCAGAAACCAGCTATCGCTAAGGTTAACAAATGAAATATTATATATATATATATATAATATACATATGGATGTTACTTTTTTTAGCTGCATTATCAATCACTAATCATTAATTTAGAAGGTATTCTAAGTGAGTGTTATATTTATGATGATTTTACAACAACATAATAAAATATAAATTGTATATTTTAATTAGTTGATTACTCCTTGCTGTTAAATTCAGAAAAAAATTATTTATTAAATTGTATATATATTATATTTTAAAATAATACTTTATTATATTTAAACAATAACTTATTATTTTAAAAAACAAGTTAATTTAATTTTATTATTTATCAAATTTATGCCCAAGCCTAATGCATTAATTTAATGGAGATAATATAAATTTTACAATTATTAGTTGTCAACTAATGTCTAACAATTATTAAATAATTAATATTATTACAATTAAAATCACAATTTCAACACTATTAATATCACCGATAACAGAAACGTAGAGAAATGACAGGAAGCATAGAAGAGTATGACACACACAAAGGACTTAATCTGCTGTATTTCCGCATGATTAAAGATGAACCATTAAAGTTAGTATGCCTCAATTTAGATGCCCATTATTCAAGTTAACCTATAAACAATTATTTAGATGATGTTACGATAAATATAACACAATTTTATTTTTAAATATATAAATTCCTAAATATATTATAATCAAATAATAGAACATTTTATGCAAACTAATGAGACTCTAATAACTCATAACATTTATTTTCGTTGTAAAACTTGACATCTTATAGTGATTATATTATATATTTATAGAATTGATGCATAAAGATTAACTAGATTAATTCTCAATACTCATTCACGTAGCAAAAAGGAACTAAATTTGATCATTCCGAAGATGATCTCCATGATATCAAGGAAATGTCCTTGATGATATCATTGAAGAGAAACCTGGTTAGTATATGTGTTATGTGTGGTTATGTATGTAATAAAATAGTGGTACTGGATTCTTGTATATAAACACTAGTTAATAATCATCAAGTATCAATTTATAATTTATATTCATGTAAATTTAACTTAATTGAAACTAATTTAAAATTAATATTTATATATATATATGTATAATAATGTATATAATTAACCAGGTGTATATGGCAGTAATTTAAATCATTGGACATTTGGTTGAAAAATATGCGACAGAAGTGCTTCAATGGTTAATAATCTATGTTTGGTTCTACTTAATTATAAATAACAGCTGTGACCTGGTGTATCTATTTATTACTTACATTTTATTAGTATTACTGCATTACATATTATAGATTAAATGATTATCAATTAAATCAGTATTGTAAAATACTTCTTAAGATCCTTCATATTTTATATATATTACAAGTCTGAACAATACGACTTAAAATGTAATATATTGTACTAAAATAATGTATTACTGAGCTATTTTAAGCACATATTTATTATTACTTAATATTAATTAAATATCTATTTCATATATTATTATCATGACTGTATTCTTTAAATTTAAATTAATAAAAAACGTAAAAATGTTATGCCTATTGATTGTTAAATTATTGTAAAGAATTGAGAATTCCATTATATTTTTAATGTAGTACTATCAAAAATAAATATTGATGTAAAAAATACTTCTGTTTCCTATATACAGTGAATGAATATATATTATATTATATTATTATATACTATTTATTAAATATATATATATATATATATATTTAAAATACAATCATCTAATTAAATATTTTATACACACATAATATATATATATATATAAATATTAATTTTGTTATTCGGACCTGGACTTCCAGATGACACCTTAATTAATGACGGAACGCACTTCCAGATGATCTTAGATCTATATCATAGATAAATATATTCAAAACGAGAATTAAGAATCACCTATTACACATGTAATATTGATAGATATATTATTATTTGAGAGTTCTCCATATCACGCTTGTATCCTATAATCACCGCCTAGATCCTTATAGAACCTTCTAGAAACCTAATCATGCCTCTACAGATTTACATCCGTAATGCGCTGGACTTCCTGCATCATGAAATCCGTAAACACAGCTGTAGAATGTCCTCTGTCAGATAGTCAATGTTAGTGTGGATAATAACAATGATTCTAATGTGTTATGATTCCGGTATTATTGTTCTCTGTACATCTATATTATTGTACTATATCTCTCTCCTCTATCTTACTCTTTCTATTCATGTATGTAATCTATCTATTGTGTAATATGCAATATACTATATATTATATACTATAGTATATCAAAAACAACATCACATCTGCTTAGGTATATATGTAGAATATTTTATTGTATAATTTAATGATTTTACCAATAACATTATTGTCTAGGAGTACATATTGTATTGTAATGTTAAAATAACTGAACATGTTTGCAAACTCATTTTATATAATGAATATATATATATACCGATATATGAATATAATAAACTCTACATATACGCCTACGCTACCATACACTTGAAGCCACACTAATAACGCCCACACACATCTGCCTATCAGCCCTCCCGATACTGATGTCCATCTCCCTGAACTACATCGTCAACAAGAGTGCCGATAAATAACTGCTGTACAATGTTAGTAAAGTTAGACAAATAATATATATAAGATACTAATGATTATAGATGAATGAAATGTGATCCGATATTTTCTGAGTGAGTGCGTAGTTCTAAGGGTGCTAGTGTGTATGTCAATATGTTGGTTTGTATGAATGTATGTGTGAAAGAGATAAAAGTAACTCATGCAGATATTAAACTTATTGTGTACACTATTCAACTATCAATTATTTAACATATAACATAGTAACTAAAAACATGGTATAAGTTGAATGGAGAAATTATATATATATATATAATATATATTATATATATATATGTTATTGCTAGTAATTATTTAATATCAGTATATCTTAATAATCTATAATTAGTCAATATTAGTTAATCAGTTTTCAATAATTCATACTAATCAGATGTGTTTTTTTATCAGCTAAGTCACTTTCATAGATATTCATATATATATATATATTTATTTTGAGTATATTAATTTCATTATATTTATTAAATATATATATATTTGTATATATATGCATTAATTTATTTATAAAATTATATTTTAAATTCATTATTAGATATTAGTTGAATAAATAACCAACTAATATATATATATATATTGTATATGTAATGTTGTTCAAATAAAATATACAAATTGATATACTTTAAATTTTAAATATATATATTCATTTATAATTAAATTAAATTATTTGTACATTTCATTCTATTCATACTAGCATATATATTTTATTTTATAAATATTCTATTCAATTTTTTTAATTTCATTATTGCTTAATATATATTAGTTATAATTCTAATATTTATTTATTTGATTATAATACATATCAATACATATGTATTAATATGCATTGATATTTATATTTGTGTTTATGTTTATATATGTATATATTTGTATTTAATTATATTTATCTTTTGATATAGTTATTAATACAAACTTATAGGTACCACGAATAATAGTTATGTGGTTTCATTCCTGTTTGTATTATACTAATATAGTGTATTATCATTATGAGCAACGTGTGTCACAAGTGCAGCACTGATTGTGTATCTGATTACATTAGATGTATCAAGTGTGATTCTTTTCTACACTTCAAATGCATGCATGCTGCTAGTATTATTTACTCCATGGGGTAATGGTAATAAGCCTCCAGCTTATGTATTATCTATTCTCAATTCTGAAAATATTATATATTTATGCAATTCATGTAAGCCTAACTTCACTACTAATATACCTACTCCTATATCACAATTGACATCTAACACCCTAAGTGATATCACTGCAAAACTAGATGAAATTACAAATATAGTTGGCAATACTTATACAATTACTGATCACTAATATAACTATATAATGGCATGTAATTATTCCTATATATCCTTAGTAGAATTTCACTTATTCCTAATTGTCATTCTTTATTAGGATGAGATGATGACCTTCATTGTCTGTACTTAGAGATCGATACGACCTTCAAAGCTGCATCTAGATGATCTTCAGACCGCGAACTAGATATCTAGGATGATAAGCATAACGAAACTAATAATTTATCTCTGAACGCAAAATCTATTAAATATATATATATTTAATAGAACTATTATACTATTCACTATCTATCTATTAAATTATCAATGTATAACTATTACATGTATCACTATTGAATTACTTTGAATTACTAATTAATAAACTTTTTTATAAAAATAGACAATTACATTATTATTTACATTAACATATGTTTATATCTATATATATATTCTTTCATAATAACCAATCTATTAGTTGAATTTCTTTACATATTTAATAATTAATGTCCTAGAATGTGAATAAGTATATTTAAAATTAATATTATTATGTCATGATTATTTTATTTTCTTTAAATAATATTCTCGTAATTTTAATTTGTAATAAAAATATGTTGTCTTATTTAAATAAAAACCAAGAAAAAGATAATTATAAACAGAATATATACTTAAGCTCATAATTAAATTTATATAGGTATTATAATGTTATATAAAATTATAGTTGTGAGTATAGTATATTATTATATCCTCTCTTCAATTATTTATACAAAAATTTGATTCCATGAATGGTGCTAGAACATAAATTTATACAAATTAGACATACTTTTTCTATAGAACATGATAAACATCACCAATAGTTATATTGGATTGTATCAGTATTAATATACCTATATACTTGGTGGATAAACTGTTCTATATTATGGTTAATTGAAAATTAGAATATATGTATTCACAATACTATGAATAAACATCACATTCTCGCTGTGTAAATAATTTGTAGGTTAGTATTTATTAAATGATAATCACAGAATACTACCAAGGACATTGATAGGTCATTGATGCTACATAGTATGTATGGTTATAGCTGTTGGTTGGAAGCTAATAATACTTAACAAATATAGATAATATAATAATAATAAGAAAATATAATAATGGTGTAATACAAGAATATTATTATCTAATAAATACATTAATAATAGTGCGCATAATAATAATACTTATGTACATAAAATACAACAAAAATAATATTGTAAAAGTGATACATTTTTAACAGTGATTACATGATATTAAATATTTAATTTTTAAACAAAATTGGTTAAGTGTGATGACTATTATGTGATTTTATGTGTATTGATAGATATTTGAAATAGAACACCATTTCTAGGTTATTGGAAATAAATAAAATACCATTACATAGTTACATTATAAAAATACCAAAGGTTTAACTTCAATAGTAATCATCAATTATATACCATTGATAAATATCACCATATTATTAAAATATATATTATACAAGTATATATACTTTGTAAAAAATGTGTTCATACTACTAATATAGCCTCATAGAATGATACAATTGTATCACTTATATCATTTAATAGGATCACAATTAATTTTAATATGGATATAGAATAATGGATACATTGATGTAAGGGCACCCTTTTTATATTTTAATATACATGCAACTATTTTTCACTTGTGAAAAATATTTGTAATATTTGTTCCACAGTTAAATGAACTATGCAAGGTAAATATTCTGATAGGAATATCCTACTACACAAGGAAATAAAATATAAGGTTACAGAATATCTATCAAATTTTCAGCTAAGAAGTTGATAAAGCAATTTTAATCAGATTTTTCGAACATTCTGATTTACAATCTGCTTTAATTCAACCGATTTAAACGTTTTTAAAACATGTTTTGAAAGATATCTTTCTACTGCTTTAATAATTAAAGCCAGATTTAATTCTGATTTAATTCTGATTTAATTGTTAATAATCTCTAATATCTTAAGATATATTTAAATCTGTCAACATTTATTACTGCTTTAAAAAGTATTTAAATCTAATATTATTGTTTGCTGGGAAAATATATCTTATATGTAGAGATTATTAAATCAGAATTAAATCAGGCTTTACTACTTAATTATTAAAGTAGTAGAAATGTGTTTTAAAAACGTTTAAATCAGTTGAATTAAATCATATGGTTATAGGAGGTCTTGCAATATATCATGATTCTTCAGATAAATAATACGATGCTACGCTTATCTGATCCTTCTTTTATAAGTGTAGTTCCTAAATAATAGAATGAACCTACATATATTAATTATAAATATATAACTGCTTTAATTTTAATGAATATTAAAAATAGATTTCATTTATTATTCACCTACTAATATTACAAATATATTATTTTTATTTATTATTTATATTTTTAAAATTGTCTATATATTTATTACATATTAGTTTATATAACACGTTATTATTTTGTATATAACATAACTTACAATGTCAAGACCTCCTATCACCTCGAGGTTATAGGAGGTATTGATAATTGTTATAACCCGGGTTATAACATTAATATTCATCGATTTTTAGTTTAATGTTTTTATAGTTTTATCAGGGAGCTTCCTAGTTTTAGGTAAATACAATTATATGTGTACCATAGATATTAAATATATTAGTCACATATTTATAATGATATGCCTGTGACATAAACATCTAAAGGACAAAGCAAGAGATATATTTTACTTATTTGGACATTGTTAACAATATGTTATTAGTAACAATAATTATTAGTCATAAACATTAGAATTGGGTGTCTGTAGCTATTATAATGTCTATGGTTATTAGTGGATTCTAATTATTATCCGATTCTAATATCTATGATCAAAGATTTTCTGAAGGATGATTTGCAATATCTTTGTAAATATTGTTAATATTATTTTTCAAATTTATTAAATTTTATTTTCAATTACTAAATCATTTTTAGTTTGGTATAAAATGGGGAATGATACTGAAAATGAAAAAAGTAATAATCTAAATGATGAACCATCAACATCTGATATAAATAAACCAAAGTTAACATATATTGAAGAACCTATAGATGACGACGAAGTTCCATATATACCAAAAACAAAACCATTAAAAGGTATATCATATTCCGTTATTATAACGCCGTTATATAACCGTTATATAATAACGATTATATATTATATATATATAATACGAATATTTTTCTTTTATTATATTATATATTATTTAATTAAATATATAATATTTGTACTTTATTATACAGTTTATATAAGGGATTTTATACTTTATATATGGCCAAAATCTTCGCGATTTAAAAAATAAGCTACGACCTGAACTACCAAATAATTATTTATTCGAATTAGTGATTATATTAAATTAATAATTAATTTATATATAAATATTATAAATATATATTATTCATGTTTTTATATGATATAATATTAGAATAATCGTCTATAATATTTCGAGTATTAATTGTATAATAATTATCCTAAAGAAGACTACCGATTATTATATAATAATTGCAGAGTTAAAAGTAGGCGGTACTTATATATGTCACTCAAATAAATTACTTAAACACTACTGCACAATTTTAAATTGTGTTAAATTGAATTTAACATAATTTTACCGATTAATGCATTATAATAATGCATTACTCGGTCAAATTATTTTAAATTATCCAGTAGTGATTATAGGGTCACTTAGCGATATAATGCAGCTAAAAAAACAGAAAATATACTAAACCAAAATTTCAAATTAAATAACCCCAACATATCAATAACCAAATATGTACATTACATTTTATATAAATAAAAAATATGTTGTTTCTAATTTCATGTGGTACGTATATCATATGGAATATATCATACCAGTCAGAATATTTTAAATTATGAAGTAGTGTCACACTACTAGTAATGTGTAACAGATTTATATTACTGACATATATAAGTACCGCCCATATTGAACTCTGAAATTCTAATAATAATAATCGGCGGCCTTATTTGAGATTCTCGATATAAGCATACTAATATATAATATTAGTATATGTATTATAATTATTATATTTATAAAATATTAATATGTTATTTTAATTTAAATTATACTATGACTCAAATTCTCGTGATTGAGATATCTATATATATATATATATGTGTGTGTAATTACTCTATTATAAAATCACTAATTCGAATACAGAATTTTGAGGGCATTAAAATCGGTAAACTTTTGACCAGTACCTATGTACATTTACATTACATAATAATGAATTAAAATATATTATTTGTGGTTTATCGAATATGTCCCTCGTTTGTTTTGATTATGTTTTCCGAGTTCAAATTAAAAAATATATTACATGTATCGCTATATAATTTAAAATTAGAATAACAACTACTTTATATACATATTACAATATATTCAATATTTTCATTCTTCACACTAGCGTATCAAATACCGAAACGAGTATTTTAAATGTTACCCCATAAATCGTAATCAAAACAAACGGGGTCCATATTCGATACAGACTATATAATTATTTAATAATTATCAAAAGATTGTAATTTTATTATACTTATTATTATAAGAGTTATCGGAGTTATAGTCGCAGATAGTTAAAAATAGAATAAAAATAGCCAACTAAATGGTGAAAACGGTTCTAAATTTATTACGAAATTGCAATATCATATTGGGTTTATCATAATGATTATTGCTTTGTATCTCGACAAGGCAACATTTGTAAAGAGTACTACAAACAAAGCAACCATATGACATCGAAATAATATCGGAATATATAGTAAGCGATTATAATTTAATATAGAGTATTACCTCGTCTGTATATTGTATACAACTCACGTATTTATATTTAATAACGGATATTTTTATATAATCAAGTACATATTCTACTTTTAGTAATATAATAATATAACGATTTGATATCTACTAGCGCCACCTATAGTTGAGATATATAAATGCTTGCCTTTAGTTAGCTGTAATCATTACCCTTTACATAATCATTATCATGATGACTATGGTCAACATCTTCATAATTTTAAAAATAAGCTACATACTAAACGTCTTTATTATAAATATTATTTATACAAATTAGTGATTGTATACTGTAATATAAAATGTAATATATATATATATATATTGTTATTGTTATTTTTATTTGGTGGAGTCCTTTCATCACATCCTAGGAACTTAGATTACATTTTTTACTTATAACCATATATGGCTAATATCCATTCGAAACTATTCTCATATTAAGACATTTATGGTTTTAATGAGAGCCGATCATTTATTTATATATATATATATTAGAATTAGATGTATATAATTCTATATGATCACTTCAAAATAATATTTTAAGACCTATTTTAATGGTCCGGACGAGGCTCGAACTCAAGTCCTACTGCCTGTGTGTCTGACGCCTTATCCAATTGAGCCACACAGGCAGTTTATATATATATATATATATATATATATATATATATATATATAGTATAAATATATAGTACATGTTTAACATAATTTTGTAATTATATTATAATAGTAATTGTGCATCATAATTATACATCTATACTAATAGTTAATATTATATTATATATCAATCAGTTTGATTCAAACTTATAGAAAATGATCAAATTATATAATTTTTAACACATAGTCTAGTGATTATGATGCCTATAAATCTAGATATACCATCTATATATAGATACACCATTATTGAATCACTAATTCTAATAAATAATTATGTTAGCATTAGTAGCGTATTTAAAAAAATAGCTAATCTTATAACTAGGTAACTCAATCCTTATGTGTAATACATTTTATGTGTTCACAAATATTATGACTGGTAACTATATATTTATAGAATGTCAGATTCAATCTGCGACATAATATTGTGTTAAGGGGGTATCCCACTACAAGTATTTCCGACAACTCGCCGGAAATATTGTAATTTAAAAATGATTTTATATCAAGTTAACTACAATTGTAGTTGGATACACCCTTACTTTCCGGCAATTTGATTGAAATATAGTAACTTTATAGGGGGTATCCGATTACAACTTGATAGAAAATGGTTTTAAAGTTACAATATTTCTGGCAAGTTGCCGGAAATACTTGTTGTGGGATACTCTTTTTAGATATTTGTGAAATAGTTATGAATAAATTATAAAGAATATACATATAACATGTAACATGTAATGCAGAGATCTCTATAGAACCGTCGCTCGTTATTAATAACCCTCACATGATTCTGTTTTAAATAACTAACTGATACTAATTATAATATTAAGTATTATTATATTACTTATCATTCTGTATCTACTAAAGACAACAATTTGTAAATACTATGAATAGTTATATCTATAGAGGATGCTAATGATATATTGAAATTTATAGTAAACAATTATAATTTAATATAGAATTTAATCTATGCATGTTTATTATGTATATACATTTTTTTAGTATTGTATAAACATAATATTATTTAATGAATTAGTAATAATAACTAACGAGTAAGTATTAGACTAGCAGTACAATAATAATTTGATATCAACTAGCCCCTATATTTGAATTATATGAATTATTGACTTAGTTATCTTTAACCAGGGTTGGCAGTTTTTTTGGTTTTTTTGGTTTTTTATAATTAAATGTTAAGATTATTAATTAGAAAATATTATATATACCAAGATCGATTATTAAATGTCTGTGGAAAACATACATATATAGAGTAAGTATAAAATATACAACAATAATGAATATTATTTATATATATTAATTATATATATATATATATATATTATTAAAATTTCAATAATATATTATCAATATTAAATGTTAATAAAATTATTTTATTAAAATATATTTATTATAAAAATAAAGTAAAATATAATAAAAAAAATAGTTACAAATTGTAACAAAATAATAATTAAAAAAAATAAAAATACAGTAATTAGAAATATAATCAATATAATTCTCGTAATAAAATTACAAGTTACAAATTGTAACAATATAATAATTTAAAAAATAATAATAATAATAATAATTAGATGATTTCTAATAGAAATATAATCAATATAATTCTCGCAATAAAATAACAAGTTACAAATTGTAACAATATAATAATTTAAAAAATAATAATAATAATAATTAGATGATTTCTAATAGAAATATAATCAATTTAATTCTCGAAATAAAAAAACAAGTTTTGCAGCCTTATCATTGCCTAATCGATTCCTTATTTTTGATTGAACGCTTTTATAATGTTAAAAAAACCGTTAAAAAAACCGACCAACCCTGTCTGTAACCATTATTATTATACTATGATTATACTACTAATTATTATATAATAGTGTTATATACTAGTGATGTAAATGATGATCAAATCTAACGCATTGATGCAGTCTCAGTCTCAGTTAATTAAAGGGGTATCCAACTATCAGTATTACCGGAAATAATGTCCGGAAATGTTTGCTATAAAGTGATTTTCTACCAAGTTGTAGTGGGATACCTTCTTTAAATCTACTATATTTCGTCAAGTTGCCGGAAAGTAAGGTAGTATCCCACTTGTAGTTAACTTGCTAGAAAATCACTTTCTAGCCAACATTTCCTGACAATATTTCTGGAAACACTGGTAGTGGGATACGAAAGAGAAGTACTAAATCAGACAAACTAATATAATAAGAGCTAAACAACGGCAACATTTAAATAATGCTTCATATACATAGTCTTTGTAGCATTTCGATGAATGATATAATATAGACTCAAGATTATTATTACGTTGAAAATAGATTGCTTACTCACTAAATAATTATATTGAATATCGGTGCGTCAATTTCGAATAGAATGTATGATTAATATATAGATAGATTGAAGATTTACTTAGACACAAAAATAACAAAGATAGATCTTATTTGTGTTTTAGAAAAATAATATTAAATAAATAAGCGATATTATAATATATAAGTAGGAAATAATAGGAATGTCAGATTAATACGTGAACAATATAAATACAAGCTAAATTAATACGTATCGATTTCTTTGAGTAAATCTTTTACGGATACCATCTTAATTGGCTATATATTATATTTAGCTAATTATATATAATATACTAATTCAAATTAAATGTAGGCCATTATTGTTAGCGTTTATTTATGTGATTAGTTTTAATATAGTTGATTAGCATTTCATACTATGCTATTTTAGTTATATAACCTTATAACAAATATAGAGTTATGTTCCGTTAATACACATAACTATTTGTTTATTACTTTTTAATTTATATAATCGATCTACTTGAATTTAAATATTTTACGAATAAACCAACTATATGAAATATTATAACTAGAGTTATAGGCATTATAATATCATTATTTATATTAAATTTACATTATTATTTATGATTATTATTATGTATATTAAATACTACTATATATATATATATATATATATATATATATATATATATATATATATATATATATATATATATATATATATATATATATATATATATATATATATTTATAATTATATATATTCAATATTACTGTATATATTAAAATTAAGAAACATATGTTTATTAGTATTTTTAATGTATTAATATACGAATTATGTTTATTTTTATTAAAATCTTATCAAACTACTATTTCAGAAAAAGAAAACAGTACAAAACAGAAATCAGAGGTTTTTATAATTTTAAAATTGTCAATATTCTAAATCCGTTATTCTCTAGTCATTGCGGTACACTACTTTTTAATTGGACGGATATAACATATCAAATAAGCCACGCCCTTCCATACGTACAGACTATGTAACTATCAGACATCCTCGGATTTATAAAATATCTCAGGTTGAGATTTAATATGGGCTGTAAGGGCATGAAAGGGGGGCGTGGCTTATATCAATCATATAATGTGTACAATGATTTCCATCCAATTAAAACGTAGTGTACCATGATAACTACGACATTAATTAGTTATTATAGATTTTTTTATATTATCATTGAATATTCTCAATGACATTTTACAATATGAATGAATCAACATTTTTATTTGTTTATGTATATATACAATAATTATAAATATCATTTGTATATATAATCAATTTAATATAAGTTACATTTATTATATTATATACAAATTAATTAAGTTGGTATCCAATCATTTAGGTACCTACTTCAAATGGTTCCATTAAAAGTGGAATTCCTTCCACCAATGCCTCGAATAATGGACTCCCTACTGCCAATGCTGCGAATAAAGGAGTTATTTCCTCAGATGAAATGCAATCTAATTTTGAACAAATGTTTGGTGAAAATTTTAGTACCGGAGGTTTTCAATTATTAATCAGGAAACATTGATATCATTAATTTATTTTTAGATATATTATTATTTCAATTAATTTGTTTAACGATGATATATATATATATCATGGTTATATATCAACTTAACCAAAATAATATAAAGATTTTAATACTATTATATATTTTACAATATTATTGATTAACAAATTTGATATAATTAATTGGCATTGATTATATTGTATACATTATTTAACTGCATGTATAGTCCAATTTTGTATATTTCAATATCCTGCAGTATCTATTCCATAGATTCTATTGCAATTGTCCTTTTTATCTATTGAATTAGTATACTTGATTAGATATATTAAAAAGTCGCATGACTTATTTCCATTGAATGTAGAATATGAAACAGTTTAACAATTAATACAATACCACAATCGTAGAATATATCCTCACTCTCCCCGATTACTATTCTCTTTTCTTCCCTTTATGCAGCGAACTCGAAATTGATGGACGATATCATGGCACAGATGGGTCCCGGTGCATTTCCAATGGTTAGAGGTGAACCTATCCAATTAGAGGTCAAGGTCAAGGTAGCAATACGACTAACTACTACTAGCATTAGTGATCTCTGCATCTTCACATTCCATACCACTAAGTTTTATATCTATGTATGTATGTATATATATATATATATATATATATATATATATATATATATATATATATATATAAAATTTATATATATTTTAAATAGAGTACATGAAATGTATACTTAATTTTAAATATAACTAGATATTTATAGTACATGATACTAATGTATACATCAAGCTAATATATCGGATGTAACATTGTTTATACAACCATAATGATAGTTTATTTAGAATATACATTTATATAACCTAATTTGTTTAGAGCTCTAAGCACATATCTAAACGTTATTCCATATTGTATGAATAGCTCTACTATTGAATATGTAGTTAATAACTACTAGTTATTGATTAAAATGTGTAATAATTAATTATTAATTACTAATAAATGAACAAGTTTCTCTCTGTGAAGATATTGTATTTTGACATAAGTTATATTTGATCATTTAAATAAAGGTAATTCCTAGTAAAGAATATACCGAATATGTGGCGGGGGTACATTATTATATATTGTTATTTATTTTAATTGTTAAAAATTGTTTTATATCGACGCAGTCCTTTCATCCCAACCAGAAACTTAGATGAAGTTTTCACTTATAACCAAAAGACTCTAATGTCACTTAGAATCCATTATTATGTCAAGGCATGCATGATTTTAACGAGAGCCGATCATTATTTTATAGACAATTATAAAAGATCACATTTAAATATTATTGAAGACCTATTTTAATGGTCTGGACGAGGATTGAACCCATATCCTACTGTGTTTCTAATGCTATAGTCAACTGAGCCATACAGCCAGTTTTATATATATATATATATAACTGCGTTTTCATTCATTGACTTAGATGATGTATATAGCGCTAATACTACACGCTATGAACACAATGACCGTCACTACTTAGGACGGGGCCAGGGATAAGCTGACCGATAACCTCCTCTCAGACAATCTGATCTACGACAGAGATCACCTGTACAACCCGATCAAGCACGTCACCACTAAGGTAAGGCTGATAGACTAAGGTAAGGTTGACACTGTGTGTGTGTGAGATATCTAGGTGATGATAACTAGGTGATAGGTAATTGGTAATATTGTTACTTAATATCTATGAATATCACTTTATATTTGTCCATTTATTAATTTTTTCTGTATTCTAATTACTAGGTGATTGGTAATTGGTAATATTGTTACTTAATATCTATGAATATCACCTTATATTTGTCCATTTATTAATTTGTTCTGTATTCTAATTACTAGGTGATTGGTAATTGGTAATATTGTTACTTGATATGTAATAATATTACATAATATCTATGAATATCGTCTTATGTTTGTCCATTTATTAATTTGTTCTGTATTCTAATTACTAGATGATAGGTGATTGGTAATATCGTTACTTGATATGTAATAATATTACATAATATCTATGAATATCGTCTTATGTTTATCCATTTATTAATTTGTTCTGTATTCTAATTACTAGATGATAGGTGATTGGTAATATCGATACTTGATATGTAATAATATTTCATAATATCTATGAATATCGTCTTATGTTTGTCCATTTATTAATTTGTTCTGTATTCTAATTACTAGATGATAGGTGATTGGTAATATCGATACTTGATATGTAATAATATTTCATAATATCTATGAATATCGTCTTATGTTTGTCCATTTATTAATTTTTTCTGTATTCTAATTACTAGGTGATAGGTGATTGGTAATATCATTACTTAATTTATAATAATATTATTATAATATATATATATAATAATAAATAATAAATATGTATATTATTATTATAATATTACATAATATCTATGAATATCACGTTATGTTTGTCCATTTATTATTTTTTTCTGTATTCTAATTACGGTAATAAAAGTCTTCCTAAAAGTCTTCCCATTCTAATACTCGAGAATGACAAACTAAAGTTATAATTTGTAGATTAGTAATACTGTTTTAAGAATGTTTGTCAATGTGTGATTATGTAGTCCGGTAACATCGATAACAATATTGGCCACTATATCAGTGACATATGATTAATTGTACAATTCATCACTAGAGTTACACTAGAGTCTATAATCCATCACCTTCAACCTCGTCAATATCGTTACCTTCAGCTTCATTCTCATCGTGTTAGATAGATAGATAATAGTTTATTGAATAGATTCAAAACTATGGGTAACAATAAATACTAATGACAGAAATATATAAATAATAGTTAGTAAATATAAATAAGTTGTGATTTACACACACCGAAAGGTTTATCATCGCGAACTTCTCCTATCACCTTTAGCCTCATTATTACCAACCGTTATGTTTTGTATGATATATCTCCTCACCTGTTTCTATCTTCCTCATCCTCATACTATCTACCTATACCCCCCTCACCTCATCTCTCCTATGTTCACCTTCCCTCCTACCTTCCCTCTTACTTTTACCTTCCTTCGTATCCGCACCTACTCCACCCTTACCCTCACCTCAACCCCCCTACAGTATCCGGGATGACTGAGAGATAAAATTACCTAACCCTGCTTACCATACATTACCCTATACCCCCTCTCCTCCACCCCACTACAGTATCCGGGATAGCTGAGAGATAACAGTACCTAACCCTGTTTATCAAACATTACCCTATACCCCTCACCTCCTAAACACTACCACTACAGTATCCGGGATGGCTGAGAGATCACAGTACTCAACCCTGCTTACCACACATTGCCCTATATCCCCTAACCCCTCACCACCACCCCACTACAGTATCCGGGATGGCTGAGAGACAACAGTGCTTCCCTCAGTGCAGAAGACCGTAAGAAGTATACCGAGCAGTTCCGTATCCTAGTCTGCATCTGTATGCAGTACGAGAAAACAGAAAATGATGATGAGGTAGAAATAGAGGTAGATGTAGAGGTAGAGGTAACGTGTCCTTTTACCGGCACCACCTTGCCTTTATGCGCTTTTTTAATTTTTTAGACATTTATAAAATTAATTTTAAATAGTAATACTAATCTTATTTTAATTTATAATTGTTGTATAAATATTATAAGGTATGTTATTTAGCAGAAGGTTTTTCAGGTAGACAATCAATTGATATATTGGTAGTCCATACATCTGTCCTATGACATCGTTCATACTTTGAAGATTACAGTGCTATTTAGTTTATAATTTGAGGATATGATATTGTTTTTATCGTGGTGTAGAAACCACAAAAGTAAAGTTTATGTATTCGTTACGAGCTTTGAAATACATTTATCATATATCACTTACATTTCCCATCTCGTACATTTCCCATCTCGTACATTTCCCATCACTTATATTTCCCATCTCGTACATTTCCCATCACTTATATTTCCCAGCGCGTACATTTCCCATCACGTACATTTCCCATCTCGTACATTTCCCATCACTTATATTTCACATCACTTATATTTCCCATCTCGTACATTTCCCATCACTTATATTTCCCATCACGTACATTTCCCATCTCGTACATTTCCCATCTCGTACATTTCTCATCTCGTACATTTCCCATCACGTACATTTCCCATCTCGTACATTTCTCATCGCTTATATTTCCCATCTCGTACATTTCTCATCGCATACATTATGATCGACATCGCCAGGTGGACAAAGAGAAAGTGAAGAAGCTGGTCAATGAACTAAACGACCTCGGTGACCTTCCCACCGAGGTCCTCCCCGCTGATGACACTCAAGAGGGATACAATAAACACGTTATTCCTCGGCTCCGTACTAAATACTGATTATTATAACACAATATATAGATATATATTAAATAAATATATATATATATCATCGATATAAAGAAAGTGGATAAGCAATTGACGCACGCAATGCATATAAAAGATAGATACGTGAATGGCACTTTTATCGATAAATTAACAAAATGGTATCAGTGATTTTGATTGGATATTAGTCATATTGTATATGTCAAATATTAAAACAGTAGACTTTTCGTCGAAATAGATTAAAGTGACTTCTATCTATTGCAATGGATTTAGATTATAAATATGAATAAAATAGTATGATATCTTCAATTTAAATACAAAATTACGAGGAATGTTGATATGATGTATTTTAAATATATCATTTTATTTTTAGTATAGATAGTACATTAAAATTTGTAGTAATTATCAATATATATATATATATATATATAAATAAATAAATAACATATATGTATAAATATTATTATAAATAAAAAGTAGTGGGCCAGATAGTGGGTTTCGACTGCAGCGCCTGTATCGGATAGTGCCATACACTACATTCAATTGCTTAACCAATTTCTTTATATCGATGATATATATATGTAATATTAGTTGTTTGCTAATGGTTTGTTTGTAAGAAATTATGTACGATATTATGGACTAGATTTGCAAACGAGGTAAAATAAACACAATATCTGAGAGTGGTATTGACTCTAATGAATATATACCTCTATACAGAAGTTATAATTATTATCATACATGATTTATATTAACACTCCCTACCTCACCACTTTCCTTCCATGTCTTTACTCTACCTCTAATTCTACATACTACGTATCTTTCCTCCCTTGCCCTTTCCTTGACTCCCTATCTCCTTCACCTCTCACTTATCTCTCTATCGATGTCGCTGACTTCCTCACCACTCCTCTACTCTCTCGCCCTCACTTCTTACACTCACTCCCTTCCCCATTCCTCACCCCTCCTCTACTCTCTCGCCCTCACTTCTTACACTCACTCCCTTCCCCATTCCTCACCCCTCCTCTACTCTCTCGCCCTCACTTCTTACACTCACACCCTTCCCCATTCCTCACCCCCCCTCTACTCTCTCGCCCTCACTTCTTACACTCACTCCCTTCCCCATTCCTCACCCCTCCTCTACTCTCCCTTACTCCATCACCTTCATCTCTCCTTTGCCACTCCTTTACCATCCACTACGACCTCTAGGATGATTTCGAGAAGACCCTGGACTCTATGTTCAAGAACATGATGGCAGGAGGTGACGTACCAGCTGAAGGTAACGGTGACCCCAACGACCTTCAGAATATGCAGCCGATGATGCAACCCATCCTCAATCAACTCCTCTCTAAGAAGATGATGTACCAACCCATGAAACAACTCACCAAAAATGTTACTCCAATCTCCAAAATATATTAGCTTTGATTGAAATATATACTATATAGTATATACTATATACAGTATATAGTATATTATATATACCCATATATATTATATATCTCTGAAACTCCACTGAAACTGATAAGTAACACTGACACCATATCTATACTGTCACTATATTGGCACTTGTATTCTCACGATACTGACACTGACAGTATATTGATACTAGCTAGCTTATTGACTAGAGACTCTAATACATTAACTAGAACATTGACACTCCACAATGACATAACATCTCTGACACATGTCAGCATAGTCTTGCGTGTGACACTACAGTTATATTTTATTTCTTTGTATCAACCAAACATATGAACTATATTTCATTATATAATAATGCTAATTTATTAATATATCACGAAACAATAATTGCTTTTGATAATATCTTTGTTTTATAATTGAGCGCGACTCCTAATATAGTATAAAATAAGAAATGAAACAACAAATTTAATAACGTTGAAGACATTCTAAAATTAAATATAAAATAATTAAGTAAACATTAATATATTTATATATATATATATATATATATATATATATATATAAATTATATATCACTTATATTGATATTAAACAACATTACATAAGAACAAAACACCCGCCGCCGCATATTCCGATGTTCTCTGCCATAACACGGTGAACCCGCGCCGTATACACACACACATATCAATAGTTCATATAGATTATCTATATCTCACAGCCTATCACATGCAATACACCACACATCGCATGCAGCACACCCCCTATCGTATTACGTTCTTTATAATACGCGTAGGTCCCCACCGATAACCCGCAATAACCCTGCTTATATTGCAGCACCGACACGTTCATATTCATTTTGTATACTGGTTCACTGGGACAGTTGTATACTAGTTCACTGGGACAGTTGTACACTAGTACACTGGGACATTGTACACTGGTTCACAGGGACAGTTGTCCACAGGTTCACTTGGACAGTTTTACACTGGCTCACTGGGACAGTTGTACACCGGTTCATTTTGACAGTTATAAACTGGTTCACTGAGACAGTTGTAAACTGGTTCACTGGGACAGTTGTATACTGGTTCACTGGGACAGTTGTACACTGGTTAACTGGGACAGTTGTCCACAGGTTCACTTGGACAGTTTTACACTGGCTCACTGGACAGTTGTACACTGGTTCATTTGGACAGTTGTAAACTGGTTCACTGAGACAGTTGTAAACTGGTTCACTGGGACAGTTGTATACTGGTTCACTGGGACAGTTGTAAACTGGTTCACTGGGACAGTTGTACACTAGTACACTGGGACATTGTACACTGGTTCACAGGGACAGTTGTCCACAGTTTCACTTGGCCAGTTGTACACTGGGACAGTTGTGCACTGGTTCACCGGGACAGTTGTACACCGGTTCACTGGGACAGTTGTACACTAGTTCATTGGACAGTTGTACACTGGTTCACCGGGACAGTTGTACACCGGCTCACTAGGACAGTTGTACACTAGTTCACTGGGACAGTTGTACACTGGTACCATTTACAATGTGAGAGTATACCATTTGTATACATGTATACAGTGAATACAAGTGGTATACTGGGATACTTGGATGGTGGTATTTTTACAAAAAAACTTATTCTTAAGGGGATATCGTCATGCTTAAATAATAACTTTTTTTAAATTTTATGATTTTTTTATACCATATTCAGGTTTATTGATATGTTATTTGTATTGTATCAGTTTTCAAAATAATAATATGCATTATAAATGCTATAAAATAGTGTAAAACATTTTATATGGGTATATAAAAATATGCATTATAATGTTATTTATTGTTTATTATTAGTTATTATTGTATATATCTACACATATCCATATATATATATAATAATATCCAAGTTCATATATACATATATGTATTCCCAATATAGATACATATATAACGTTATAACCTAAATATAGATATGAGTATATTATGCAATAGGCAATCTTGTTATTGTGCCGATAGACCGTGACCAGGTTCATGACAGGAATGTCTCTGCCGCATTATGCTCCTTATATATAATATATTATAATACAACTATTGAGATTCGTTATATATATATATATATATATATATATATATATATACAAGTGCAATATTTGTGTATATTTGTGTCACCTAATAATTCGATATTGCCATCTAGCGGTATTATTCAGATAATAAGAAATTTCTATATTTATTGTAATAGTAAATAATAAATTATATACAATATACATGTATATTGTATTATAATATGTATTTACATGATTTTAAAATGATAATATAATTATATAACAATAGAATACACTGATTAGTTATATTTAATATAAACAAATAAAATAAATGATAAATATATTGTTATAAATCTAATATTAAAAAAAACTACATGTATTGTATTATATTGTAATGATTTTAAATGTATGTATATAATTAGAAAACAAGAAATTTAAATAAAAATATCACATGATTTAACATTTCATATACTATTTCGCCATCTAGTGTTAATATTGTTTTTTTCATTTTAAATGTACATTTCGAGGTACTAGAGATAGATAGGGAGTGCAATATCTTTCCTTTGGAAAATCTTTGGTTGTATTATAATATATTATATATATATATATATATATATATATTTATATATATATAAATATATATATATTTATTATATTTGTATTACTCTAATAATATAAATATAAATAAACTTATAATAGTCTATTTATTACTCTAATAATATAAACTTATATTATTTATTTGTTATAAATGAAAGTGAGTGGAATATGTAAAAAAAAATATTGATAAACTTTAGACATGATTTTCTCATAATAATTATTTTAATATACATAGTGTTATCAAAATTATAATATTTTTTCAATCGTATTAATTTTTTTTCTTTTACTAGATATTATGTATAAACTATATTATCAGTATTATATATATAAAACCTACTTAATTGCTATATATATATATAACTTTATACCTATTTTTTTTTGAATTTTCATAACAAAAATAAATTTTATTTCAATTATAAATTATCTATGCATATATAATAAATATCAAGAAACCTTAAAATATGATATTAATGGTGACATTTTTTTTTGTCAATATTCCAAATATCATAGAAGATACTATGCGAGATGTACTGCTACCTATATCCTATCATTTACATGTAAACGCACGTCATTACACTGCCATGACAATCTCCCCTTAAGGGCCGAAATATATGATTTTTTATATAAATATATTATTTATATAAATATATTATTTATTAAAAATGATATTATATAAAAATCAATAAATATAATATATTATCTTTAAAATTATATATGGCATATGAAATGAAAATGATATAATGCATACGATTAAGTATAAGAGGCATAAATAAGCATTTGTAAATACAAACATATACAAATAATCATAAAAATGATAGTAAAATATTTATAATTTAAAAAAAAATATATTACTGTTCTTATTTTTAAACTTTATTTTTAATATTTGAAGCTCCATATAGTTTTATATGAAATCTTCAGATCTTAATGATGACCTTTAAAATTGAGAAATAAAAATTATGTATCAACTTTTTTTTTAATATGATATTAAAATACTAAATATTATCTTTAAAATGATATAAAAATCATATTTTTACGCAAAATATAACTTAAAAATACCCACTTTTAAAATATAACATTTAATTTAATAATCGTCATAATTTAATGAATATAATATTGTTTTTAGAATTTTAAAAGCACAAATAAATAATATTATATATAGATTTAAATATTCTGTATTTACATGTGTTGTATTGTATAACATAATATTGTATTATAACGTACGCATATTTGATTTTGTTATATTAATAAGGTTTACTGTTACTATCATTTCAAACTTTTTATAATAATGTTATGATATGACCTATTATATGATATTATTTATACAAAAATAACTATTTAATAATCCATTAGAGTAATATAGTAATTCATAAGAATTCTTATAATAATAATATACTATACAGTAGTATTTAAAATTCATATTATATAAAATTAATTATTTTGTAACTCTTTTATAAGTATTAATAATAAACTTGTGACTTAACAATTAAAACTTAATGCATATTTATCAATCAAGTAGATCACATGTCTATCTAATGCTATTACTGTATACCTATTAGAGTATGATGCGACTATCACGTAATCATATCACTGAAATAGACTCGTCGCTAATAAACAACTTATATTATAAAGAAGATAACGAATGCGATATCAAACTTGATAAACCACGTATTTTTTTTATAATAAATAATAATAATAGAAAGGTTTATTGACTCAGTTGAAAATGATGAACTTTTAAAAAAATAAATAATTAAACGAATAATAATAAATTTAAAAAGAACAAATTATAATGATAACATGTATGAATATAAGCGACATTTAAAAGTAATAAAAGATAGATTTATCATAAGTGTTATATCTTTAAAAAAAGTACATCACTTTTCATTTATAACAGTAATATATTATACAAATTGACATGTAAACAAATATAAACTAAAATAGAATTTAAATAAATAGTTATCAGTACAGGAAGCGCAATTTTTCATTAATTTCACAAATTCATTAGAGTGACATATCTTTCATTCGAAAAATCTTTGATAGTATATTGTATAATTATAATCGATACAATGTGATTCTATTACAAAATATTATAGTATATTGATGATTCATAAAAGTATAAATTTTCATTTGATACTTAAAAATAATTTATATATATATATATATATATAATAAAGTGAGTTCGTTTATACACTTTATTCAAGATAAAGACAGGTGTAATAACATAAATGAACATAATAACAATATAATAATAATAACGACAATGACAATATGTATCAACCCGGTGAGACGCGGAACCCAAAGTGTCTCGATCTCACCGAGCGGCGTTCCTTTTATAGGAAACGATACAAAATTGACAGACGATAACAAATATAAAATACAAAACGAATAACGAATTATACAAACGATTTTAAATACGAAATAGAAATATACACATGGCTATAACCGAGAGTGAAACCCAGAACATGCATATATATCGACTAGGTAATAACGAGTGTTATTTTAATGAATGAATTCATTTCACTTCACTCAAAATATTATATGCAATATTTATATTAGTTATAAAGTATAAATATTTGTTTGTAGTGATATTATGCTATTTCAGTCATTGAAACATCAGTATTTTTATATCATAATATCATTATCCTTCAAATTTACATTGTCGAATACAATCGTAATATGCCATCATTAAACATGTTCATAGTGATGGTATATTCATAATTAATCCCCTACCCTACACCCCTTAACTCCCCCGGCACACCCACAGTTCCCCGGTTGATTGAGAGAGCACCTACCCGATACCCCCTATCCTGTCCCTATCCCCAACCCCCCTTAAACTCCCCTTATCCCGTCCCTATCCCCACCCCCCTTAACCCCCGCCCTACCCTCACACACCCACGGTACCCCGAATGGCTTAGAGAGAACCTACCTTATACCCCTTATCCTGTCCCTATCCCCAACCCCCCTTATCCTGTCCCTATCCCCACCCCCCTTAACCCCTGCCCTACCCTCACACTCACACAGTTCCCCGAATGGCTTAGAGAGAACCTGCCCACAATGGATCAGGATGGTAAGGACAAGTTCAGCAGTCAGTTCCGTCTCCTCACCAACATCTGCTTGGAGTATGAGAACACTGAAGGAGATGATGTAGGATTCTTAGTTTATACAATCTAGTATTGCGTATACATATAGTATACATATAGTATCAATTATTAGTGTATACAACCTAGTATAGAGTAGATATAGTATACATATATATAGATAATATTAGATATAGTATATATATATATATATACATATATATATATATATATATATATATATATATATATATATATATATATATATATATATATTTCTCTATATATATATATATAGTATCTATGATTAGATTATATCTGATATATCTATATATATATACATAGATGATATCACTAGTATCTATAAATAGAGTAAATCTATACATAAATAGTATTTATTAAATGCTAGCAATAACAACGATAGTAAATGTAAGTCGAGGAGCTCATTACTAAATTCTCTAATATTAAAACTTAATGTTAAATAGCGAATTCTAACCCATTTCAAATTGTAACTAACATTTCTAGACTCGTAACCACAACAACATGATGATCATCTATAATCATACACAAGGTCAAATACCTCGAAAGTCTTCTGACTATTTTATTTGTCCGTTTATTGTTTTTCTTTTATAATGATTACAATAATAAAATGTATCTTACCTTACATACGGCGATATCACATGGTGATATTACATGGTGATACTACATGACTATACTACTGATGACTACACTATATTATTATATTATACTAGATGACCGCGTTACCCGCCAATAGTACATGACCTATGACCTATCACCAACTTCTCCCCGTCCAACAGATTCCTCAGGAGGGTATCATGAAAATCTCTAAACTTCTCGAAGAGTTGAACGAGTTGGGCGAAACCCCGGAAGAGATTTCCCCCAACGTAAGTTACCCCTAAGTACTACTCGTACTCGTGTAACTACTTGTACTTGTGTAACTACTAGCTGTAACTATGTAATTACTCCTTCAACTTATGTAATTACTGCTTGTACTCATGTAACTACTACTATTAAACATGTAAATATTACTTGTATTCATGTAATTACTACTTGAATTGTGTAATTGATTGATAATTTATTTAAGCAAATACGTAGTCGAAATATATAATTGAAAATATAAAGTATGAATATTTGCTAACGATAACATACGTTATAGAATTAAACAAAGAATAATACGAAATTAAAAAAATAAGGAAATATAAACGTTTTACGTAAAACAATAAATATATAATAATCGAAAATAGAAATAAATTATATAGTAAAATAAACGTAAAATTATCGAAAATAGAAATAAAATACATTATTTTGTAAGTGGCATCGAAATATTCAATTTCTATTTTAACTTTATTGAATTATTCTTATCTTAGTACACTGTAATAGTAATAAATTATTAGTTATATAGTTTAATATTTAAATGATACATTTTAAATATATTATGAACAGAACATGTAAAAAAAAATACAGCAATACTAGAATAAAACAAACAAATAATGTAATACTTATCAAAATCTGTAATAATGTTACATTATATAATAATTACTTCTTATATATATGTATCTACCACATTTACTTATGTAACTACCACTTGCACTATTAATTATATTCAATTTATTATGCAACGCATGTAAAATATAGATACTCGAATAGTACTTTTTTGGAAAAATAATAAAATTTCATCAGCGATTTTGATTGGATATTAGTCATATTATATAGGTTATATTGTTAAAAAGTAGTATTTTCATTGACATAGGTAGAACTGATTTAGATTATATACGTCAATAAAATAGTATGATATTTTCAATTCAAATACATT
The DNA here is from genome assembly GCA_964019155.1 of Osedax fenrisi. Classification (NCBI taxonomy): domain Eukaryota; kingdom Metazoa; phylum Annelida; class Polychaeta; order Sabellida; family Siboglinidae; genus Osedax; species Osedax fenrisi. The sequence goes on along the minus strand of OZ025240.1, from coordinate 85,836,358 downwards.
TAAATACCAAAATTATAAGAAATGTTGATATATTGTAATTTATATATATATATATATATATATATATAACTATTATTTTAATACAGAAAGTTAAAATAGATTGTACAAAACTTGATCGTAATTATCAATATAATATAAATGAATAATAATAATTTGAAATTTAATAGTAGGTTTTTACAACAGCACCTCTAGTAAAGTCACCACATTCAATATCTTATACACTTTATTTATGTCGATGTTCTCAATAGGCTATTCAACTAAATAAAAACAATCTTTTATAATACCTAGTATTCTAAATAAATATAAAATATAAATAAAGTAGAATTTATATTTGTATACAATACTATCTATAACTATTATTTATTTCTTTATTTCAAATGGGTATTAATTATCATATATCTATCTTATTATATAACATTTGTTTTGTATTATAAAGTTAAAGTGATATATTATAATTGTGTTTTTATTTTTTATATTTAAATTACATTGAAATATTTCATTCTGAACCTGATTTTCTCAGCATTTTGATTTTCCAAATAATACTCTATTCATAATAATGCAGCTATGTTATTGCTGATTTCTTGCTGAAATTTTCAATAAGTATAGATTTAATTCACATAAATCACATTTCGAAGGTGTTTATTTTATATATTTATAATAATAATTAATATTGCACATTTCATACGTAATTTAACGAATACGAATATAAAAGCGACTTTCTAATATTTCTTCAAATTTTCTAAAATAAACACATTCGATTTATCATAGAGTATCGATCTAACATCACTTGAAACTGAAATCACATTAACTTAAAGTTACGACTATTGTGTGTACATATTTCCCCTATGTTTTACATGTAAACGTGCAAATGTATCCACCACCTTAAGAACGCCTCATTCTAACACATCTCTTTCCATCATCTCGTAGGTAAACAACATACCGTTTCAGAATATCGGCGCGTCGATGTCCAATGAACAGTGTAATATTATGTAATCCGTCCCGTCCTTTCTATTAATTATTTTTAATAAAATATGTTTCAAGCCGTATTAATCGGCTTCTAAAAGTATTATACACTTTTTTTAATATTACAAACGTATAGTTGGGCTATACTATACTATAGTATCTAGTTAATTCGTATTGATTATATCTATATATATATAGATATAATCTAAATATATATATATATATATATATATATATATATATATATATATATATATTAATTTGTCATCGCTACATATATAAGTTATACGATTATATATATATAAATATATAAGACGATAACATATAACAATATATTTAGACTACGATATATATACAAAGTATTACTACGACGTACTTGCGTCGTTCTTGAGTTCGAGTGACTTAACTTTCACTTCACCTATTGCTATCACGACACCTGGAGAGAATGCGATGTTATAAGAGAGGTGGAGAGGAGTCTCATGAGTCCTAATGAATTTAAATTATATATTCTCTATAATATATATTCTATAGTATATAATAGTATAGACTCTAAATTATAGATTAGTAAATTAAATTATGAAAATTAAATAATTTAATGGTTATTTATTAAATATATATTATGCACGAATTTACGATAAATTGGTGCATTTTTGTATATAGAATTTGTTCAAAGTGCACGAATCTAGAGAGGCCTGGTCATGGATACTAGCAGGGTTAAAACAAAACTCAAGCATAAGTAATATGGACAAGCTCAATTGTAAATATGTCGATTCGGTATAGAAACCGTTATTTTATATTAGTATCATAAAATATAACTTACGTAAAATATTCAATTCAAATTGTTTATGTAGTTGGATGTTTATCATTTGCTTAAATCTTATAATAATAATAATAATATAATTTATTGAATATAGAAAATTGATATTCAAAATGACATAAAACAGGAGACAAAACTAATAATGAAAAATAAATAAATGTATTAACATTATTGATTTACATATGCCATATACTTATACTCGAATATAATATTTCCTTGCAAATCTAAATAATACAAATTAACAACACATGTTTAGTTAAGCAATCAATTGACTCTAATTTAGTCTTTCGCATTCTAATTCATTATTGTATACAGAAGCTTAATGTTGATTATAATAATTTATTGAATAAATATTGTATATAATTGGGGACATTAACAGAAAATAGCTAAATTATTGTGAAGCCGAGAATATCATGAAGTAAAAGCATATTAATATTATAAACTAGAAAACTTAACAGAAAATAAAATTAAAATTATTCTAATAAATATTATTATATTGATATAAAATATAAACGACGCTATTTATAGCCCTTTACAGCCCTATTATAAAACCTATGGGTTTGTAAAGTAAGCATTATCTCTATTAAAATAGTGAACCTAGCAGGAACAAGCACAATTAATTATGATTATTGAAATAAAGTGAATTCATAATGATACGGTTTAGTATAGACAAAGATTTTCTGTAGGAAAGATATAGCACTCGTGTATATTCGTGTAACCTAATAACTTGATACAGCCATCTAGTGTTAATATTTATATAATAATAATGTTCTATATTTAATATAATTATTATAATTTCACATTTCTAAATAAAAACATCACGCGATATAACATTTCATATTTCGTCGTCTAGTGTTAATATTGAGATTACGTTACATTTCTAGGTACTATAGAGATAGATAGGGAATGCTAAATCTTTGGTATAGATCAGTGTACAAGAGTGTAAAGAGAATAATTATTTAGTATCATTTTATATCTTGCACTAATTATAGAATACGATAATGTACTTAATTAAAATAATCAAACTTATTATATAATTATGTAATTATAAATTATAATTGATATGAAATTCAGCTGTTTTATAACATTTATATAAAAATGTACGGAATTTATTATAATAAAATCACATTATTTCAATTAAAAAATTCCTTCTATATATATATTTCAACTATTATTCCTATATTATTTATTTATAATTATATATATATATCAATATTTATTATAACGATGTTGTCAAATACTTTTGTTCAACCTACAAATTTTCGCTACCTAAAGTGTGAGATAATAGAATAAGGTTTAGGTGATAGAAATAATTTATATTTTCGTTCATCAAGGTCAACCCTTTACCTAATGATTTACGACATTCCAACCGATAATGCGAGATATAATAATATTTGTTATACAAATTTTATTTATTTTCTAGTTTATCATATTAATATGTCTTTTCCTCCTAATGAACTTCAAATAATTTAGCATATGTTCTGTTATCGTCGCCAGTAAAAATAGAGGCAGAGAGTACGATAGACTTCTACATGGATAAGATATGTCTTAGTGTTTGTTGTTGTTGGCGGCAGGCGTTCACACGGGCTAAAACCGGTGTTCAAACGCTAGGACAGTCTCGGGTGAAGTGACCAAGACTGATAGTTGGGGTGCCGCCTCCCCAAACAGACGTATACGTTTCACGGCTGTCGCCGGGCATTCCTGGAGTCAGTGCTCGAGTGTCTCCGATTACACGTCACAATGGAGGCAGAGTGGGGGAGAAGTTTGTCTCAACTTAGTCGTGGTCTCTATCCTTCTAAGTTAATCCTCGATGTTTCCGGAACCTATTTACATTTGGTGTATAGATAGACGTGTCGCATGGCTATAGCCATATAGACTATACGGCAGAGATGGGCAAATTTCCAAAAAAATCTATATTAGATACTGATAAAATATTTTGGATAATTTATATAATAGATACGGCTACTGATATTTTTAGAAACTTTATAATAGATACTGATACCGATACAGGTATTTAGATACTTTTTTATAAAATAAATTATAAATACATTCATATATATCAATTATAGACATTTTAAATTTATTTTATTATAAAAGCATTATAGTAAATTATACTAAATTCATTTAGATCAAATATTTAAGCATAGCAAAGTATAACTATATAGGATAAGCCTACAATATAAACGAAATGATAATAATATAATGAATATAAAATAATAATCATAATATAATACAAATTAAAATAAATGAGAATTGGATTTTAATATTACCAGATTGCTAAAATTTAAATTTGACAAACGACCTCTTTTCGGGTTATTGATTTTCCCAGCATATGAAAAAAGCCTCTCTACATGTGCAGAAGAAGGCAATGGTGTATTAAATTTAATAAATATTTGTTTAATTAAATCATTACTATGAAGTTGTTCTATGCTATTATTATCCGATTTTAGAAATAAATCAAGTGGATTTTCTTTATAAATATTTTCATTTTTTTCAAATTGAAAAAAATTGTTCTCGTCATCAATATCTATATTGATATCTTTATTGACTGCATGTTTATCTCATCGATATAAAGAAAGTAATGCTTTATTTAGCAAACCTTTAACTTTTAAATGAATGTGTTCGTTATTAAATTCTTTTTTAATTGTTATCCACAGGTAAACTCCAAATAGGTTTTTGATTATTCAAAACAAAGCACCAATGAATCATCAATATTAAATATAAAAAAATATTTTATATGTAAACAATTATAGTTGAATATTAATAGTACATCAAATAATATTGTATATAATTATTATATTGGTTTTTAATTCTTTTATTTAAATAAAGTACCAATGAATTCACCAATTCAATGATGCGCGTATATTTAATACATATAATTATAGTATATAGGATATTCATTACATTCACATATTCATTATATTCAATAGAACAAAGAATAATTTATAATAATATACAATAATATAATAATTTACAATACTTATTATTAGAGATTGTTTGATATATATATGTATTACTATGTTTTTAATCAATATGTATTTACCTCTATATATAATAATAATTCGTATTAATTAATCCAATACATTTTATATATATATATAAAATAGAATCTTGCATCATCATAATAGCTATTATTTAAAATACATTTAATTTAATACTCTATTATAAATTATAATTTATAAAATACATTTAATTTAATACTCTATTATAAATTATAATTTATAATAGATACCTATATTAGATACAATTTTAGCTTTAATAGATACAGATATCGATACTTTAATAATTTCTATAATAGATAGTGATATTAGATAATAAAATATCGGCGATACTGCCCATCTCTGCGTATAGTATACATATATGGCCATTGTATTCATAACTTTGGTTATTTATACACGTAGCGATGATAATTCTCGTTTGCGATATAATACAATTGTGAAATACATAAATAAATAAGTGATATAATGTGAAAATAAAATTAATATGATTGTCGGATTAATAAATGTTACAAATATTATATTATTAGTTTTTCGCATTCAGTATTTTATTCAATAAGTTTTAACAAATACATAAACGCATGCTTATATATTAATATAAGTTAATATAGCTGTATACACATGTTATAAATATACATAACATGTTAATATATATATAGTCATATATAGTCCGTGCATCATATACTAAAACTTAAGTAAATTTACTATAATTAATTTGAATGAAGCTATAATTTACTGAATTATAATATTTATATGTAAATATTAGTATACAAAGTGAATATAGACTATTCTAGCAATAATATAAATATACTTCAAGCTAACATGTAATAACAAATCTTTATAATTACAGCAATACGATATTAATCTATACACATATTGTAGTGTACATCGATTTTGATATAGGTTTAGTTTCTTTGCAATCACGAGCTACTCTTACATTATAATGACTATGGGTAATACCATATAAGAAAAATATAAACACTAATAATATGATTAAATAATTTAAATCTTTTAATTTAATAATCATTAAAAAAATCTCATTAGAGTTTCAGTCCGACTCGACTCGAGCCGGACTCTGGCTCGACTCGTTTGAATCACTAATGGTTATGCTTAAAGATTAAAACCCCTTAAATAATATATATATAATAATATAATATTTATTTACTGAAATAATGCTATGAATATATACACCACTCCTATTATTCCAGGATGACATACATCACTGTTGGTCATTAAGTTTAGTAAATGTTTACTATTTTTTTTCTTCAAAATAATTTAAATTTTTATAAAAAATGTATTTGTTATTAATTCTATATTTTCATGGGGTAACCATACTTTTTTTTCTGTTTTATTTTATTTTTATAAAATTGAATTATTATAATATGTTTGAATATTTTTGAATAAGATGATATATGGAACTGCACATATTGTCAGAAGGTATCAAATCAATTTCACAGTTCCTCCTTAGACTTTGTCTATAAACTGATTTCATTCATTCATATATATATATATATATATATATATATATATATATATCAGATACAATAAAAATGAAGCTATCAAGACGTAATATAATTATACATGTTATAAATGACCTTGAGAAAACCTACTTAACTCTGTTGTTTATCATCATGCTTTCGCATTTATTATTGTAATTGTTTACCAATATTTGTCAACACCTGTTTTCATTACAATCTAGATATAGCTACTACCCTGATAACACTATAGTAATAAATCTATAGCTTTTATAATTCTAATGTTGTATAAAAAAATGTAAATATTACATGCAAGCTAAATAATAACCAATAAGTCACAAATCCTAAATAATCTGTTATTTATTATTCGCCATCACATTACTAGTGAGATAATACCTATAGGTATTAACGTATACATTGAACTCAGCTTCATTGACCTCATTAACATGCTGGTAGCAAAGGGCTTTGCTGGTAGAGGCCTTCTATTGTGCAGCTACATGTAAAATTAGTTCATCTAAATAAAGGACATATTATAATTCAATACATTTACATTATTAAATATATTAAGGACATGTTTATTATATATATATAACTAGTTGGCTACGGCCCGGCGTTGCCCGTGTATTATACTTAGGGAATGATAATGTCTGAAATTTTGCCCTGCCTATTTACATGAATATACCCAAATTTGAATGACATTATAATTATTACGAATTTTATTCATATTTCTTTTTTTATAAAACATATATGTTTTTCATATAAGATTTTCATATATATATAAAAATCTTTGGCCAGTATATATCATTTATTTTCTTTGCGTGCTCTTGAACAGCCTACCACAATACATAATATATATATATATATATTATTTATTGTGGTTGTTGAGTGAAAAAGTGGTATATGAAGTTTAATATAATCTGTTAAATAATAAGTTCAGTTATAATAAACAAAATATTCAATACAGGTGGATTTTTAAGTTATTGAGTTATTTGAAAAATATTATTATTAGAGGAAAGAAAGTATTACATAAATATATTCAGTTTCTAATTATTTGTAAATAGTATGGGTTACTATCCTAATTATGTTTATTTATTAGATAATGTAACTTGTATTAAACATTATTACATATATTAAATATATCTATATCTATAGATTAAGTAGTTTAAGAAGTTTAAGCAGGAACATAAGAATACATAAAATATTCATAATATACATAAATGTATATATATATATATATATATATATATATATATATATATATATAATATATATATATTATATATAAATATATATATACTATATGTAATATGTATACATAATATACATAAATTATTAATTTAAATAAATGATAAATATAATTACATATAGGATATATTACATATGTTAACATATAGGTGTAATAGTGTTGTAAATGTTATCGAGTGGTGTATATGCTGAGGTATGTACACAGAAGGGTTTACCCAGGGCCGGTGTCATATAATAGATCGTCCCCATCCCAAAAATCGTCCCAGATTGTCACGTGACAACAAAATCGATGATATTTCACTAAATACACATATGAATTGCTTCAAATTTAAACCACATATAAATAGTATGTATATACACACATTTGGAAAAAATCAACGTATAATTATGCTTTAAAATAAAGTAATACTCAAATATATAAAGTAGAATTGAGATGACTTTAAATATACCAGATTAAACGATAATAAATTAATATTTTAAAATTCTGAATCGACAGAAGTTATTATTTTTCAATTTTAAGTTTAATACTATAAAATCGTATTATAAAATCGTCTCTATATACCATTTTAATTAAAAAACATTATACGCATTTTCAGTTAATTATTGAAATAGTTGTAATTTGAATTTAATGCGGGTGTCGAGCGCGCAACACCCGCATAAAGTTATAAATAGAGTATAGGCAACGCCCTTTGGTATATGTTTATATTCACAAATATAAATGCGTATAATGTTTTTTAATTAAAATGGTATATAGAGACAATTTTATAATACGATTTTATAGTATTACACTTACAATTGAAATATAATAACTTCTGTCGATTCAGAATTTTAAAATATTAATTTATTGTCGTTTAATCTGGTATTATCAAATTTATCTAAATTCTACTTTATATATTAAATATAATATTTGAGTATTACTTTCTTTTAATGCATAATTAGAAGTTGATTTTTTCCAAATGTGTGTATATACATATTAGTTATATGTGTTTTAAATTTGAAGCGATTCGTATGTGTATTTAGTTGAAAATTCCAACTCCCCTTATATTCCTGTAATATCAACTCCATCTATTGATTTAAATAATTCCACCATCACAAATGTCCCAGTTGTTGATTCACTAAAATCTAATCATATATCTACACCCTCTCTAACTAAATCTGCATGACTATCTGAACACATTGCCCTAATAAATATTCGTTCTCTTCGTTCCAATGCCTCACTCTTATTACCATTCCTTAAAAAGTGCAATTTCAGTATTATTGCTTTAACGGAAACATGGATCTCTCAAGATGATTCCGACATATTTGCCCTATTTCACAATTTTGGTTATACATTAATCTTATCGCCACGATTATCAGGTCGTGGTGGTGGGGTTGGCTTCCTCGTAAAAACTTCTCTACCTTTACCATGTATATCCATATCCCATAACTTCTCCTACTCTGACTGCTTAACCATATCATTCACCCAAAAACACAAATCTATATCCATTACTGTCATTTATAGACCGCCAAAACCAGAATTCGCTTCCTTTCTAAGTGAGTTTAACGATCTTGCTACTGATCTCATTAGTTCACCCACATACCACCCTATTATACTTGGTGATTTCAACTATCATTTTAATGCTACCTCAAATCCACATATTATGTTCACTAATTTAACACATTCATTAACCCTATCACAACATGTCAATTTCCCAACTCATATAAATGGCATTATTATTGATCTTGTATTCTCCAGTTCTCTCCATTCTGAACTCGTGGTGAGTAATATTTCTAGGCTTGATCTACTTTCCGATCACTTCCTTATCTCATTCAAAACCAACTTTACTATCACTCTTAATCAGAAAACACGTATTACATACAGACCCATTAAGAAAATTAATTCCATGATATTCTTAGCTGACTTACATTCTGCTTTAGGTGACTACTGTTATTCTCCAGTTGTATTAAATTCCATACTATCCCATCTTTTCGATAAACATGCGCCTTCAAAAACTATATCAGTAACTCTACATCCTGATACCCCATGGTTTACTTCCCACCTCATGTCCTTGAAACGATCACTTCGTAAATCTGAAAGAACATACATATCCTTGAGATCTTCATCTTCTAGAGCTTCATTCATTGAGCAACGTAAGATCTACAAGTTAGCAATTTCCTATGCCAAATCTAGCTATTACACTCAGGTTATAAATGATCTTGCTTCTGATAACCGACGACTTTTCAGACTAGCTAATAAGTTGTTATCTCCCCCAAAACCAGCATTACTACCATCTATAATTAACATTTCTCCATTACAATTAAGCTGTCTTTTCTCCAAAACATTTTCTAATAAGATTGACTCCATCATAATAAAGATCAATAACCATACCCTTACTGCCAATTATCCTTCAATCATAGTTACCCCACCTATATCTGTTTTCTTAAGTTTTTTTCGTCCGCCACATATATCTCTCATATCTAAACTACTAAATGCATCCTATTCGATATCTCCCTCCGATCATGTTCCACTATCTATTTTTAAACTTTACTCCGATTATCTATGTCCAACTATCTGTAACATCATCTCATATTCCCTAAATTCCGGTACTGTCCCTTCAATTTTTAAACAAGCAATAATCACTCCCATTCTTAAAAAACCTTCACTCGATCCTGATTCACTTCTCAATTATCGCCCAATTTCTCAGCTACCTTTGGTGAGTAAAATTTTGGAAAGAGTTGTCTCTCGTCAACTAATCTCATATTTAACCGCCAATAATCTCCATATTCCTCAACAAAGTGGCTTTCGCCGAGGACACTCCACAGAAACAGCACTACTAAACGTAATTGATGTAATCACTTCTACCCTTAATACTAAAAACTGCTGTCAACTAGTAATGCTGGACATATCCAGTGCTTTCGATACGCTTGATCACAAAATTCTACTGTCCCGTCTACACCTGCTTGGAGTTAGAGACCTTGCCCTCTCATGGTTTACTTCATATCTATTTGACCGTAGTAGCAGTGTAAAAATATATAATTCTTTTTCTTCCCCTTCTACTATGAAATATGGTGTTCCCCAGGGATCAGTACTCGGTCCTTCACTTTTCTCAATTTATTTATACCCATTACCATCCATAATATCTAAATATCCAAATATATATTACCATCTTTATGCAGATGACATACAACTATATATGTTTCTTCCAACTAATTCATCACCAGGTCTCAATAATCAACTCTCTAATTGTGCTAATGACATTAAAGAATGGCTTATTTCTAATAATCTTCTCCTTAATACTTCCAAAACTACATTGTTGAATCTTTCTCCATCACCAACTTACTTCCCTCCTTTTCTTATTGATAATATTGTAATATCTCCTTCTCCTACTGCATCTAACTTAGGTGTACTTTTTGATTCTACACTTTCCTTCATTCCTCATATTACTGCCATCACTAAATCTGCAAATTATCATCTATTTAGAATTAGAAAAATACGAAAATCAATTACTGTATCTCTTACTAAAACTCTAGTTAATTCCCTTGTACTCTCACGCATAGATTACTGTTCCTCAATCCTTATAAATATTCCATTATCATCTATCTCTCCCTTAAATCGAGTTATTCGTTCATCAATCCGTACAACATATAACCTACGTATTCGAGATCATTCCTCTACTTCCTCATACCAACACATATCTCCATGGTTCACATTTAACAAACGCTCTGCTTATCGCATATTATCTATTGTTCATTCCTCAATATACTCTTCAAATTGCCCTTCATATATTTCTGCTTCTCTAGTACAAAGAGCTCCCCTTCCATCACTTAGAAACCATGCATCTCACCTTCTATCTACCCCTATTCTACGTCCCTCAAAAATGAATACTCGGGCACTGAGTTATATTGGTCCTAAGCTATGGAATTCACTCCCGCCCTATATTAGATCCATAAAATCGCATAAAACATTCATGAAATATATACAACAATTGATCTCAGGTGGTAACCTGAATTATTAATATTGTTTGTCATTATTATTTTATTAATTAATTTCCGTACGGCTTATTCTATTTTATTGTATTATTATTATTGGTATTTATTGTTTACCTACTTTTATTATTTGTATTCTATTATATACACCTTTGAGAAATCATTTATGATTTATTTAAATGTCTAAATAAACATTCAATCAATTCAATCAATATTATTTTTATTTGTTTCATTAGAATTAATAATATATAAGAACATAGAATGTATAAACAACTTAATTTTTGTTATATAAATAGTAAAAAAAATGTTTCTCAAATAATTTATGGGCCCCCTAAAATGTCGGGCCCCGGGAAATTGCCCGGTTTGCCCCCCCCCCCTTGAGCCGGTGTCATATAATACTTCATCCCCATCCCAAAAATCGTCCCCGATTGTCACGTGACTACAAAATCGATGATATTTCACTAAATTGATTGATTGATTGAATGTTTATTTAGACACTTAAATAAATCATAAATGATTTCTCAAAGGTGTATATAATAGAATACAAATAATAAAAGTAGGTAAACAATAAATACCAATAATAATAATACAATAAAATAGAATAAGCCGTACGGAAATTAATTAATAAAATAATAATGACAAACAATATTAATAATTCAGGTTACCACCTGAGATCAATTGTTGTATATATTTCATGAATGTTTTATGCGATTTTATGGATCTAATATAGGGCGGGAGTGAATTCCATAGCTTAGGACCAATATAACTCAGTGCCCGAGTATTCATTTTTGAGGGACGTAGAATAGGGGTAGATAGAAGGTGAGATGCATGGTTTCTAAGTGATGGAAGGGGAGCTCTTTGTACTAGAGAAGCAGAAATATATGAAGGGCAATTTGAAGAGTATATTGAGGAATGAACAATAGATAATATGCGATAAGCAGAGCGTTTGTTAAATGTGAACCATGGAGATATGTGTTGGTATGAGGAAGTAGAGGAATGATCTCGAATACGTAGGTTATATGTTGTACGGATTGATGAACGAATAACTCGATTTAAGGGAGAGATAGATGATAATGGAATATTTATAAGGATTGAGGAACAGTAATCTATGCGTGAGAGTACAAGGGAATTAACTAGAGTTTTAGTAAGAGATACAGTAATTTATTTTCGTATTTTTCTAATTCTAAATAGATGATAATTTGCAGATTTAGTGATGGCAGTAATATGAGGAATGAAGGAAAGTGTAGAATCAAAAAGTACACCTAAGTTAGATGCAGTAGGAGAAGGATATATTACAATATTATCAATAAGAAAAGGAGGGAAGTAAGTTGGTGATGGAGAAAGATTCAACAATGTAGTTTTGGAAGTATTAAGGAGAAGATTATTAGATAATAATTATAATATAATAAATTAATTAAATATGAGTCATTTAGGAATATGTGAAAAGTGAATTTTACAAAATTTCGAAATGTACACGAAGATATGGTGACAACATGTATATAAAGATGTTGGAAATAATACTAATAATGATCACATAGACCACCTGACATATATCTGATTGTCAGATAATATAGTATGAAACGAATTGATAAATAATAAAAATTGATAAACTAAAAGGCGATAAAAGATACTAGAGACAAGTGCTACAGGAATAGATTAAGAAAAATTCACCTATAGATTAAGAAAAAAAGAAAAAAAGATTAAAGTTTTAAAAGTTTTTTATTAAAATTAAATATGATTCAGATATATTTTAACTATAATTTATGACATATTTAAAGAATTATATTGATAATAAATTACAAAAAAAACGATATTTTATATAGATGTATAATAGTAATTAAGACTAATTAGTTATTTTCGATATTATTTTTCTCAAAATAATTGATTTTCTCTATCTACGCCCTGGTATTAAACAAATATTTAGGTTCCTATCTTCTCATAGTGCATATATTTTTGTAGTATATATATAGTTTTAATTCAAATATGAGTATTCTGCTTTATAGTTTTCTTAATAATGACTATTGATGAAATTGTGTAAAAAAATGATTCTCTTTTTTACTAGACTATTTACAGATATAAATTATATTTATATTTATTGAAATTGATATTATTTATATATATATATATATATATATATATATATATATATATATGTGTATAATCTAAATATAATACTAAATGATTTTTTTTTCAATTAGCCAACTTGTACTTATACATTTATGATTATATTGACATCACCCACAGTTATATATTTACATATAAATACCCACAATGGCGATATTAGAATGAGAACAGGTGAGAACTAAATAATTCATGAAATACAAAATTCTAAATAGTATAATATACCAGTTGAGTCTACTGATTAGATTCAAGTCCAGGCATATCACATATAGATCAGTTAACAATCGTATAGTCATCATATATAGGTACTCAATTAAGGTATTCTTATTTAAGATTTATTGATGTATTTATTAATTATCACATTGATCAATATTTAGCTAATGATTTATTAGAATTTTTTTTAAATAATAATATAAATATAAAATATTATATAGCTCAAGGTTATGATAATGCCAGAAATGTGTTGGAAGATTAAATGAAATACAAGATATTATAATAAACCATAGTCTCATCAGCAATATGGACCCCCCTGAGCTGCGCATTCATTAAACCTGCCCAGCAAACAGTAAGAGCAGCATAATAGCAGCATAATAGATATTTAAAATTAATAGCAGCATAATATCAGCATAATAGCAGCATAACAGCAGCATAACATCAGCATAATATCATTACAAATTAATAGCAACATAATAGCAGCATAATAGACATTTAATAGCAGCATAATAGCACAATGTAAACATTTGAGGCTCTAGCATTTGCTGTTATGCTGCTATTATGCTGCTCTTACTGTTTGCTGGGTGGTTGGGAAAAATGCCGTTGAATCTTCTATAATTTCAGCAATATTTTTGCTTTCATACTAAATCAGTATAATGTATATAGCTAACCTAAATATATATAATATTTTAACATATAGATTTAAGAAAGCATATACTAATTTTTTATGAATTTGAATCTTCAATTTTATGAAAAACGTGAAAATAATATCTTTGTAGAATAAAGTCGATAAGAAAAGTGTTGCAATTAGTTTCATTTGAGATAATAGAAGTAATAAAAAATATGTATATACTCCCTAAATATATAGTCGAGAAAAGAAATGATTATGAGGAGTTGATTGGAGTATACAATCAAAACAAATTTCATATAATTATTATAATGTTAACACATGATCAAATTTGGAATTTACATCATATAAGAAGTTCAACATAACTATTTTCTACCAATATTTGACAATTTAATTGATAAGTATATAAAAAAGATAATCATGTAGTTATTACTAATTATATTATATAAATAATTAATATATATATATATATATATTTCATCTGACATCAGAAATTATTGATTAGTAAATAAGATAATTCGTTATTAAAAATATATTATACTGTATTAATATGCACCTCAAAGGAATGGAATATCCGAATATTAATATATACAATATATGGTAGACTAGATGTATATACAAATGTAGAAATTGTTATCAGAATATATCTGTATTAAATGGCAAATAATTACACTTAAGAGAGAATCTTCTAGAAACTTAAATTTATAAATAATTTTCTATGAAATTATCTGACACAATAAATACTTTTAAATCTGGATACAAATTCTAATTAAATTAATACTTAATACATAATACCTATTTTGTAGAATAATAATAGAGTAATATAAATATATTTATAGTAAATATATTTAATTATACTTATATAATTTTTATTTTGTATTAATTAATTTTTAGATTAACTTATAAAATATTATATTGCAATGGTTTTAAGGGTGCAACTTAATACATATGTTCATCCATGGAGTGAAGGAGACCCCCTCTATAAATTATACATATCTTAAAGGGGACCTTCACACGAAACATGTAAATAGATATTAAAAACCTACATTTTTAAAACTCAATATTTAAAGATTTTAAATATTTTTCCATAATTTTTTTTACATGTATAATAATAATATATCATTTATTTATATACATTTAATAGTGTTCTATATATGTAAGTAACCTATATATGTTAGTTATTGATAGAATGAGCCTATTAATATGTTATAAAATTAGTATTGGGCCCATGCGTTTTTTTTGCCCGGGGCCCATAGTATGCTTAAGCCGGCCCTGGGTATACCCTTACACTATAAACTATAGTTTCGGGTACAACAAAAATGATTTCAGTTCGTGTTTCTAATATGTTCATAAGGATCATACGGATTTTGTCTCTAGTTTAGTCCGGTCTATTCTGGGTTTTAATTATTAATAATAATGTATTATCAAAAGTGTTATAATATATCATTATAGTGTCGGTATTTGTATACCTTCCACTGCATAGATTTTCCATATTTATTAGAATGAAATAATTAGTAGATAGGGGAAAGTAACCGTAAGATAAACTTAATATAAATACGAACACTTTGACAATAAATGGTCTTAACATTTTATGACTCATTATTTTTATTCAAAAATTACAATATATTAATATTATATGATTATTAATATTATTGTGATTTTAAAATTTTATTTAATCTATTTATTTCATAGATAACGGGGGTGTCCGAATACGGACACCCTGTGTTATAATACGGAAATACTATATACCACTATATAACATATATATTATTGATGAATCAATGAGACAAATTACAATTACATTATTTATAATCAATATTATGAAAAATGTATTCTAATTTAATTAGATAACAATTTATTTATTTTTATTATTTTTTTAATTAATAATACAAATTAAGTATCTAAATAATATAAAATTTAGATTTAGCTTTATTGGTGGTATTAATATTATAACGCACGCGATTTTTGTGAAAATCAGAATAGTTCATACGCTGCGCGCTGATTGGTTATAGGGTATCCGTATTAAGACATCTAGAGTATCCGTATTAGGGACTTATATGACCTCTATATATATGCTTATAACTTAATGAATATTTGATAATAAATATAGAAATTATATATATAATTTTAGAATGCTTTATTTGTTAATAATATAGTGTTATATTTATATCGATACATTTGTATTTTCTAGAGAAGGTTTTAAGTTGAAATTTTTTTTCATAAATTTAAAAACGTAATAAAAAAATCAGTTTATTGGATATATCAGCACTATTTTGAATAATTAAAAAATTAAAAATAATTGTTTAGACTATTTATATTATTATGAATATTTTATTCATTACAATTTTGTTTGTAAGATTTATGGTTTCTGAGATACCGAGAGTGTCCGTATTCGGGCACTGTCCGTATTCGGTTACTTTCCCCTATATGGTTGTAGCCTATATTAGCAATATACTGCTAATTATGATTATTTAAACAATCATATTATATGTATACACTTTATATTAATTAGAGTACATATGATAATAATTATACATTACATGTAATTTAATATAATTACATTATTTATCTAAGATTATAATCTTAGAAATCCTATAGGAAATACTGTATTTAATACAGTATGTAAATTTATCTATTTTATCTAGATGATGAATATTATATATATATATATATATATATATATATATATATATATACCATTCATCAAATTGTGCAACGTATAGTTTGAGGTAAGATATACGGTATTTAATAGTATGGTACATATATTATATATGTATATTACATATATTTGCAATATATGTATTATACTATAATATATACTCTATACAGTATATAGACTATATAATATAGTATATAGTATATACCATATATAGCAACATACATTCACATCGGCAGGTAGTATTTGTTATAGGTACTATAGTAGTAAGCAATACCGTATTACTGGTAAGCAAGATACACGTCAGCTTACTACAGTCATACCTAAGGGGTTCACATCAATTCCGTTTAAGTTATATCCTATAGGGTATAGTATTTATTTTAACAAATGCGAATTGCGCGTGCCTGGTGATTATTGAGTATCGAATATGTTTACACATGTATTCATATGCTTGTATACGCTATTATATGTATATATATATATATATATATATATATATATATATATATATATATATATAATAAATATTATATATGTATGCATAATACATCTTATATACATACATACCAACACATACATTTAACAAACATTTACAAACAACATTATTAATATTCACACATACGCACACGCTCAATGTGCGTCGCACATACACATATATACACTCCTATATTGATATATATATATATATAAACACATATAGACAATAAGCCTACAGGCGACGCCTGTCAGGCGTATACGATCTATACTTATATACAAGTATTCTATACGAAGAAAGGTTCTATCTTTACTTCGATGACACAGATACGTATGACGTAACGCAAGACGCCCGCCACGCGCGCGTCTTGCTCACTAAAGAATACTATAGTATTACAGGTATTATGAGGAATTGCTTCTTGAAAAGCTTTACCAAGAACACGTTTACATCGCTTTACTATAACATAACCAATAATTCGTACAGGTGTTTAAAGTTCCTGTATTGTATACTATAATATAAGATACATAGGTAAGCAAATTAGTATCCTTATATATTTAGTCTCAACAGGTATACTTGTTGATCATATTATACTGGTTTATAATTATAAAAGATTATAATCTATATAATGAATAAACCCCTTTAGTAGATGCATTGTGCATTGGATTAATTGATTGATATTACATATGAATATTGTACAATTATAACATATATACATAATTATATATACATTATATATACATATTTATATATATATATATATATATATACATATATGTACATATATATATATATATATATATATATATATATATATATATATACATATATGTACATATTAACGTCAATGGAGGGTAATGTGGCCACCTTAGGGGAAAGTCTCCGATTACCGACCCCTAAATGATTATTTGTAATAACTTATTCAATATTAAATATATTTATTTGAAATTAGGGTAATATTATGGCAATGAATAATGTGGCTATTTTAAATTTTTGATATAATTATATTTACAAGAATAAACAGGGGGTCGGTAATCGGATACATGTGCCTAATATCGACCTCATTCTCCTATTACCGACCCCTTAAAATAATAGTGGTATAAATAATTGTAGTATTATAATATCCAATATACATAAATATAATTAATTATAACATGCACGCAATTTATTTTTTATTGAATTTATGTTTTAATTGTAATATTAAATTTAAATTTAAACTTTATAGTAATTATATTAAAATAGTGTGTATTATTATTTAATATTTAGTTATTTAGTTAATATTTTTATATTTAGTTATACAACTTACGACATATTTTAAAGTAAAATACTGATCTATTTTGATTGGATATTATAAATCACATGAGGTCAGTATTATGGTAATTTAGGGGGGTCGGTATTAGGAAAATCATATGGGTTGCTACAATTAAGATATTTTGGTTAATAGTTATTCAAAGTGAATTATTTTTATAATAGTTATACAATATTTACTGATCTACAATATTATGTGCAGTATTAAGTTTACTTTTAATTAATAAAGTATATACAATGATTTAAAAAAAGTTATTATTCAAATATTTAAAAAGTAGGATATACTAAAAACTATATACCTAAAAACAGAATATTACATTTTATCAAATAACAATTGTAGGATTGAATATTTTGTAAAACAATTGTTTTATATAAACAATTAGTATATTAATATACTTATTCATTTTATCATTAAATTGCTAACAGTTAATGTATATATATAATTATTTCAACTGCCCGTGTGGCTCAGTGGCTAAGGCGTCAGATACACAAGCAGTAGGACACGGGTTCGACCCTCGTCTGGACTATTAATTAATTTTATAAAATTGGTCTTAAAATATTATTTAGAAGTGATCTTATATAATTGGTTATAAATAAATGATCGGTTCTCGTTAAAACCATGGATGCCTTAACATTAAAGCGGCTTCGAAGGGACATTAGAGCCATATATGGTTATAAGTGAAAACTTCATCTAAGTTCCTGGATGGGATGAAAGGACTCCACCAAATAAAAATAACAATAACAATAACAATATATCTTATAGTTACTGAAATACGAAAGGGGGTCAGTATTACCGACTCGGTATTAGAAGGGGGTCGGTAATCGGAGACTTTCCCCTAATACTTTCAATTAGATACGTTAAAATGAAAACAAATATGCGGCCGTTCTCTTATATATCATAAGATGTATATATATATATTGACAAAATTATCGAATTAGAACTAATAATTATAAAGTTATACAACATTATCTAAAAATGGCCACATTTTCACCTACCCATCTTTCCACTATATATACAAAATTATATATTGATATGATATATAATATATAATATACAAATCACTAAGAAATAAACCTAAATATATAACTATAAACATATAACATTAGTGTAACCTATCGCGATCATACAATATTATGTAATGTTTAGGTCAAACCCATGAGGTGCCGAATATAGGATAAATCACGATTGAAGTAAACATTATTATCCGCAGATTACAATTATAATTATATACACAACACACAATTGTAAAGCACACACACATATAAATACATATATATATATATATATATATATATATATATATATATATATATATATATTTATATATATATATATCTAGGTATTGTCGTAATTGTATATTCGTGTGTTATAACACCACAATAAACCTTCACAATTCTCATTCAATATATTATATATATAGGTATACCTATAGGTACGACTAACGACGTGCATATAAAGCGTGCATTATTATAGTCATACATATAGGTCGTGCCCGGGGTCATATCCGGGGTCATGTCCGGGGTCATATATATATGATATATAGATAGAAGTATTGATCAGTCAACAAACGTGTACTATATAAACATTCTACTTGGTTTATGATATTCATATTCACTTTTATATTAACGAGCGATAGTCAACATACAATACAAAGGTTGATGTAACATTTACGTATTATTATTATCATTATATATATATATATATTCATATATATTCATATATATTTATTTATATATATATAACCATTCCCGTTTTTGTAGAAATTATCAGTATAACATTACTCATTTCGTAGACTTGCTTATTGGTAAACAATTTCGTATCCACACAATATTGATAACAATAATGTACATCGTATACGTCACACGGTATAACTTGTACGTCTAACAGCCTGGTTATAAACAGTTTTATCATGTATATATTTACTCTATTTGCATATTATTAATAATAATTTTGAAATCTATAGAATAGGTATACCCAGGGAGATCCCTGGTATACCTTATAAGTTTAAATAAACATTCAATTAACACTCTATATATATATATATATATATATTGGATCAGTAAATATAATTATTAAGTATAATTTATATATAGTATACTTTCTATAGACACACCATTTTCAATGAAATACATAGTAATATTTCATATATGTGTATAGGATATTGGTAGGCTCACAGTTCGATGTTATAATACTTATGTATAATATATGATATTAAACAAAGTAAAATATTATATTTATAAACAATATATATATATATTTTATTATTTTATTAATTTATATATATTAAATAATTTCACATGAGAAAGCTATGTGTATTAAACAGATGCATGTGCTTACTTTTTGTTTACCATTAATTATAGAAAATAGTAAAGTTAGAGCAAATGCTTTATTCAAAATGTCCATAAATAATAAATCTTAATAGTGTCAACAAATTCAATAACTTATAATAATATATTATTATGTGTTTATTAGGTATAGGTATTATTTAGGTATATATATAATAATTATTAATTATTAAAAAAAAACCGGATAATATCACATATTATATCATAATTAATAAATAGATACATTTTTATATTATACTTAATAACAAGTGATTATATTTTGCATTGTCTACCATCTAAAGTATGACTATATATATATATAGTATTAGTTATAACTGTCTGTATAGCTCAGTTGGCTAATACGTCATACACACTAGTAGTAGGTCACGAGTCTGATCCTCATCCGGACCATTAATACATTTTATAAAATGGGTCTTAAAATATTATTTAAAGTGATCTTATATAATTATGTATAAATAAATGATCGGTTCTCGATATCTTGATGGCCTTAACATGTTATGCATCGGCTTCGAAGGGACATTAGAGCCATATATATGGTTATAAGTTAAAACTTCATCTAAGTTCCTGGATGGGATTAAAGGACTCCACCAAATAAAATAACAATAACAACAACAATAAATATATATATATATATATATATATATATATAATATATATATATATATACTTATAATAGTAGAATTTATATAAATAACAAAATAAGTACATTTATTTTTACATATAATTTAACCTAATTTACTAATATTTTCCAGAAAGATGGGTTCCGAATTCAAGCCAATCTTAGTGTATTTCCAAATAAAAGGAAAGGGGGAAGTTACAAGACATATGTTTGCTTTAGCCGGAGTTGAATTCGAAGATAAGCGATATTCTTTCAAAGAGTGGGGAATGATGAGAGCTACTGGAAATAAAATCGGTTTTTAATTAAATACCATTATTTATTTATATAGTTAATATCATATATTCTAGCTGATCGTATATTGTGAATTCAAAATATAACATATTTTAAATAATAAATTGTAAATATGAAATTTTTTTAAATATATAAACAGAATATATATATATATATATTATAAATTAATTTAACATTTAGGACACTTTAACAATAAATGGTCTTAACAATTTATGACTCAATATTTTTATTCAAAAATTACTATATATTAATATTATATGATTATAGATATTATTGTGATTTTAAAATGTTATTTAATATTTTTATTCAATAGATAACGAAGGTGTCCGTATTCGGTACCCATGTCCGAATACGAACACCATGTATTATAATACGGACACCCTATATACCACTAGATAAACTATATAATATTGAGATTGAGATTTAGACTATAACGCTTTTTTATGAAAATCAGAATAATTCATACGCTGCTCGCTGATTGGTTATATATACCCTATAGGGTGTCCGTATTAAGAAATCTAGAGTGTCCGTATTATGAACTTATATTACCTCTAGATATAAGCTTATAACTTAATGAATATTTGATAACAAATATAGAAATTATATATATAATGTTAGAAAGCTTTATTTTTTAATAAAGTGTTATATTTTATATCGCTATATTCTTGAGAAGGTTTTAAGTTGATATTTTTTTTCATAAATTTAAAAACGTAATAAAAAAATTAATGTATTGGATATATTAGCACTATTTTTAATAATAAAAAATACTTAATTAGACTATTTATATAATTATGAATATGTTATTCATTACATATTTTTTGGTAGGATTTATGGTTTCCGAGATACCGGTTATATTCCCCTATACAAGTATATTTGTGAATTAGATTCCGATTAACACACAATATAAAGTGTATAGTAATTAATAATTACTAATTATGCATGCTTTATTAAACAATAATATATTTCCAGACACTCCATTTGGACAACTTCCAACCTTACAAATAAGCGAAGACGTAACCTACTGCCAGTGTCATGCTATTGAATATTACGTGGCCAAGAAATATGGTAAATGTGTAATATCAATTAGTATAATTATAATAATATATGTATATATATATATATTATATAATATTAATATATATATTGAATCATGTAAATATAAATAGCTGATACAAATGGACCCATAAATAAGTCGTAGACTCAATCATATTATAAATAAATGCTAGAGACCCAGGACAATATACACAAATATATATATAAAAATATTGTTTTTATAAGTTCTTAATAAACGCAATATAAAATAATATAATGTTAAAAATAGTAATTATGTTATAAAAATGATTTTTTATTTGTTTATTTTATGATAATATAAATATTGTTACATATATTATGGTTTTTAATTCATTTAAAGTGATACATAACGAGACTGGTATGTTGGCCCAGTTACTGTCACCCGGTTATGATATATTATGATGATATACATTTTAATATCTTTATTTTAATAATTTTATTATCTAAATATATGCCGAAATTAATTTTATAATAATCACAAGAATATTATATATTCCTAATAATATATATATATATATATATATATATATATATATATAAATATAGATATTATTTATATTATATATTATTTAAATTTATAGGTTTCTTAGGCGGTAATATATGCGAAGAAACTCGTATTCAAATGATCTCTCATTGCGTTGACGATGTTTTAAAAGGGGTCGTAGCATTATTGCCACTAAAAGGAGACGAAAGGGTAAGTGAACTGTAGAACATCGTATATGATTAAAGACCACACCCATTGTAGTTATTAGTAACTTAATATCGGTTTCATTCAATATTATTATGTTTATTATTTTACATCTGTTTAGGAAACTGCAAAAATTAAATATCAAGATGAAATGATGCACGACTTACTAGAAAAACTAACAAAGATTGTAAAACAAAATCAGGAAAATTCACAATTATCTACCGGAACAAAGGTTAGATTAAATTAAGAATATTAGTAGGGGAAAGTAATCTAATACGGACACTTTAACAATAAATTGACTTAAATTTGTATGACTCATTATTTTTATTCAAAAATTAAAATATATTCATATTATATGATTATAGATATTATTGTAATTTTAAAATTTTATTTAATCTTTTAATTCCATAGATAACTGGGGTGTCCGTATTCGGTACCCATGTCCGAATACGGACACCCTATGTTATAATACGGACACCCTATATACCACTAGATAAACTATATATTATTGATGAATCAATCAGACAAATTACAATTACGTTATTTATAATTAATTTTATGAAAAATATATTGTAATTTAATTAGTTAATATTTTATTTATTTTTATTATTTTTTAATTAATAATACAATTTAAGTGTCTAAATAATAATTTTTTTAGAATTAGCTTTATTGGTAGTATTAATATTATAACGCACGCGATTTTTATGAAAATTAGAATAGTTCATACGCTGTGCGTTGATTGGTTATAGGGTGTCCGTATTAAGACATTTAGAGTGTCCGTATTAGGAACTTATATGACATATAGATATATGCTTATAACTTAATGAATATTTGATAAAAAATATAGAAATTAAAAATATAATTTTTAGAATGCTTTAGTTTTTAATAATATATTGTTATATTTTATATTAATACATTTATATATACTTGAGAAGGTTTTAAGTTGAATTTTTTTTTGATAAATTTAAAATCGTAATAAAAAAATCAGTTTATTGGATATATCAGCAATATTTTGAATAATAAAAAAATAAAAAATACTTTTTTAGACTATTTATATGATTATGAATATTTTATTAATTAAACATTTTTTTTGTAGGATTTATGGTTTCTGAGATACCGAGAGTGTCCGTATTCGGGCACTGTCCGTATTCGGTTACTTTCCCCTATAATGACTCATTATAATCTAAATATAGATATAATAAACTTTTAAATATTATATATTAAAAATATATTATATATAATGTCATTTATAAATAAATATAAAATTAAACAGATCTCTCTCGGCGATGTAAGAATTCTCGCCCTATTTAATGCATATGCTGACTTGGGAGTCACATACGATGCTTCTAAATACGCTGAATTAACTTATATAAAAGAACATCTATTGGCTGAACCAAGCATGAAAGAATGGATAAAAAATAGTCCGGTTCCGGAATTTTAAATATATTTAAAAAATATTTTCGTATTAATTAATTATTATAAATTTTAATTTGATATATTATAATGTATTATTAATACCATATATAATGTGATACGATGTATATGTATTCATATATTTATAATGTTAGTCATTCGAGTAGTACATAATGTTTAATAAAATATATTATGGTAATCGATTTTTATTAAATATTGAAATAAAATATAAAATTCATGTTAATTTTAAGCACATCTAACTAAATATCTGCTGCTCTTTAATTTTAACAGCACTTTTTGATACATAAACCATACAACTTTTAATTTATTTCATTAACAAATATAATGTTTAACCTAATGAGGTTGACTTACTCTCTATTGAAACTTGTATTTAAATATAAATGAATTTATTCCTTATTAGACTAATATCTGAATCAAACAAATATCCTGTTCCTGGCCTATAGAAATATTATAAATATTATAAGTGTTTGTATAGGAAAGTTCATTTAAATAACATACTCACAAATATATCTATATAATGATATATATATATATATATATATATATATATATATATATATTTATATATTTAAATTAATACATAAATTAATACCTATAAATAATGTATATTAAACTATATTTCTGGTTTTATATAATTGTAATATTTATTAGTAATACACGAATACTGTGATACATCTGGTTAAGATAAGTAACATAATATATGTTCCATTCGGGTATTTCAACATGCCTAAATTACCACATAGGAAATGTATTCTTCGGTATTTCTGACACAATGTTATCTCAAATAGCATCCCTTGTTTCCAGACAATCCTAATTGATCAATCATCTGCTTTTCACACCCTCACTTGACCTTCCCTTGCTAATAAGTTACTAATATCGCGGCTTACTACGATGGATATATCTGGCATTTATATATAAAGGTACTATAGTATAATGGTTTATTTTGTATCTTACAAACTGTAAATTATGTTATATGCGATATACGATAGACAAATCCTACTCTCCTCTTTCTCCGAATAATCACAATATTCCACATGGATCAGTTATAGCTTCCTCCCATTCTGTCAACAACCTTGGATTTTTCTTTGATAACAAATTATCCGCTATAAATTATATATCATATATTATATAATCCTCCAACTTTCATCTATTTAGAATATTTAAATACCGATTTAACTTTCTAGAAACCACATGAAAACACATTATCTTGTACTCTCCTCACTTGACTACTATTTTTTTTGGTGCTTTTTTTGTAACAACCAACGTACCATATGGTACCATAGTACCTATTAAGTTAGCAAGCGTTTTTCTAACGTACCATAGTACTATTGTATTTTGTTACGTTGGGATATTGTGACTGTGGTACTATGGTACATTGGGATGGGATGTCAAAAAGTTAGAACCAATGTAACATCTGAGTTTAAATGTATACGAATATAGATGGGACTGTGGTACTATAGTATATGGTACGTTGGTATGTTACAAAAATGCAACCTCTAATGAATCTACTTCCTACTAAACTAACTAATCTATTAACTCGGATTATCCATGTCTTAATATATTGTATACAATACTACTCGAGTATATATATATATATATATATATATATATATATATATATATATACGTATACTCAAGTAGTATACTCTTCACATGTATACAACATTTGGACCACTGTTATAACATCTCACCAACCAATCATTTGGTTACAGTTTTCTTCAGATGTAAACTACGGATTCTATCCATAATACACGCATGTATATATGCTAACAATTGTTAATAACGTTATCTAGTAAATGAATCTATTGAATATCGTATAGATAATATAGAATTAAATAGGGTATCTGGTAGTGATATGAGTCGAGGTGTTTATGGGGAATATAGAAGTAGTGGATATAGTGATACGAGTAGAGGAAATTATGGAAGATTTAGAGACACTGGAAATAATTATATGAGTAGAGGTCGTTATGAAGGATATAGAGATGGAGGATCTAATACTATGGATATATGATTTAATAATAGAGGGGTTAGCTATACGGGATGGAGGGTAGCGTAAATAGAAGAGTACAGAATATTAATAGTAATAGGGAACCTAAACAATGCACTAGATGTGGTATGACTGGACATGTAGGCAGATTCTGTAGACATTTTTTACAATATTCCCAATTAGGTGCGCATTAGGAAAATCGTAATCAGCACATAGGTTTGATAGATAGTTGTGAGACAATTATTATTAATATAAGGAGGCATACTATGTAATGTATATTAGATACCAGTATTATTACCATCTATTATTCCATTGTATTTTTTTTGAAAAATGACGTGGAATAAAGCTAAAGGCTAAACCTGATTGGCAAGTGGTTCTATAGGATAATTTATGACGGATATTAGAATATCGCGTATAACTATCAAGAATAAGGGATTTCTAGTTACTATAGTATTATACTATAGTATTATTATAATAATTCGAAATTAAAAATTATAGGTAGCCTATGAATGTATTAAGGGAATTATGAATTACTCGTAGACATGCAAAGGTAATATCAGTTAATAAAACAGTTAATATTCGTAAACTAGAAATTCATAATAGATTTGTAAATGAAAATATCGATATATATATATTAACTATAGTTAAAAATAATTATAAAATAATTAAATTCAGTGCAAAATAAACAGTTATACGATATATTATATATATAATACTTAATTACATCCCAATTAACAAGCCCTCTATTTATAATATTTATCATGTGTTTATTGAATTTCATAATACTGTGTAATATCAGTATATATATATGTATACAGTGTATATATCATACCATATATGTATATATATATAATTATAAACTAATAGATTCTACGTTACATAAAAAATATATCTTATTATTTAAATTACATATTATATTTTATATAACCACTAACCTCGTCATTGGAACATCAACGTCGCTGCCATCAGTCAGCGTCGACAGAGTGTAGACGTCTCTCTTGTCCACGAATCCACAAACATAATTCCCTCGTCATTAGAATCGGATTATTCCCTCCGATACATTTCTTTACTCCACCCCTCTTCTTCAAATACCTAAATGTTTTTACGATAGTTAAAAATAATTATAAAATAATTAAATTCAGTGCAAAATAAACAGTTATACGATATATTATATATATAATACTTAATAACATCACAATTAACATTTATATATAGAAAGTCAAAGGAAAATATTAATACAGATGCGTTATCTAGATTACATACTGTAGAAGTTAATGCAAGTGGTTTGGTAGTTACATATAATGTAAGTATTAAGGAGATGGGTATAAATTGTATTCCAATGTTAAGCAGGAAGAGATAATAAGTAAGAAAAAAGAAGACGATGAACAACTATGTATAAATACAAGATTTTAAATAATATAGGGTATATTATTTTCTAATAAGTGGGGTAATGATGCAAGTAGGAAAATCATGATACCGAGATATTTAATATTTCTAATATTAGAAGGAATATACGATGGATGTGGTCACCAAGGTATAGAAAGGGTAATACGTAGCGAACATTTATAAATGAACAGGAAAGGTAAATATAAATATATCAGGGATTAAAGGGTGTAGTGTATGTAACAAGAACAAGGGGTTAGGCGATGGACCTGTTGATGGGAAATCAAAAATATTACATTTATTAGTATTATGAAGAAGATGGAAGTTTTTAGGTATTTATAACTAGAGTACAAAGTTCAGTAGTTAATGTATTATTTATTTTGGTGGGGTGATGGTAACCGTGTGATATACGGATTACATGTAGTAGAAGTTTCAATATTGATACATTCAATATTGATACATATGTATTGCTTTATATTTATGAATAATTGTGTGTGGATGTGTATTGGAGTGTGACGGTAATAGAATAGCTTGAATGTGTGTATGTATCCGATAGAGCGTGTCAGTGGTTATTATAAAAGTGTATGCATGTAGATAATGCTTGTTTTTGCTTATCATAGAATATATGCAATCACATACACACCTGAATCATATATTTACATCTGTATGACTATATAGGTAAGTTTATATTAATTAAACATGTTATTTATTAAATTATATCCATTTATGTATAATACATATATATATATATATTATATTATTTATTATATTATATATATATTATATTTTTAAAGTATAATACATATATAATATATTATGTATTACCTATAACATTTATTTATTATAGTAAGTATTATGTTTTATATTTATGTATATTTATTAAATTATGTATAATATATTAATACAAAATGTATGATATTTATTCATATATTATATATTAATATTATATTTTATATATTATCTATACTATGTATACACTATTTATGTATTATGAATATACACATTAATATTGTTATATTGTTATATAGTATACATATATATATATATATATATATATATATATATACCTACTATTTATAAACTATGTATGTATTATGAATATACATATTAATACTGTTATATTTATGACTATATGATTATCATACCTACATGTTTGTATACAAGGCCTGTGAGCGATCTTTTGATTAAATAAAGAATTAAATTAACCAATTCTTATTGCATTCCGAACTCAGCCGGAAAGGCTATACATATATATATTATTTGTTCCTATTTATTTGTAAACATCATTTTATTGTTATTTGTATCTATTATTATAACTTTATTTTTACTTATATATAATACTTGCATGTTTAATATTTATTCGTATTATAACTATTTTAATATTTACTTTATAGTTTACTTTTTTTTTGAAATTACTAATTATATTTCACTATATTTTTACTTTAATATGTTTTTTTTCCAATCCTTTTGCTGACATGTAGATATCTCGATAAGTTCAGTGATATTCAATATCTACCTGGGTTCACTCTCGTTTATTACGAGGAACCAATCTGATTATTATTATATAAATCATATTATATATTGTTATTGTTATTGTTATTTTTATTTGGTGGAGTCCTTTCATCCCATCCAGGAACTTAGATGAAGTTTTCACTTATAACCATATATGGCTCTAATGTCCCTTCGAAGACACTCTCATGTTAAGGCATCCATGGTTTTAACGAGAGCCGATCATTTATTTATGCACAATTATATAATATCACTTCTAAATAATATTTTAAGACCCATTTTATAAAATTAATTAACGGTCCGGACAAGGGTCGAACCCATGTCCTACTGCTTGTGTGTCTGGGGCCAGTTGCTCCGATAAAATAAAATTGGCCTACGCTTATCCTACGCTTATTTTACGATATTGAGTTGTTCGGATGAAAAATAAATAGCGTAGGCGCGCGTCATTAAGGCGAACAAATTCGCCTTAGCGCTTGCTAGCGATCGGTTGTTCCGATCTTCTAGCGCGTAAAAATGATAAAATGCTAAGCTAAAGTCATCGAGTTGTTCCGACATATAAATTAAACACGCAGCGTTTATTTTACCCATTTATTAAGGACAACTATAGT
The DNA here is from genome assembly GCA_964019155.1 of Osedax fenrisi. Classification (NCBI taxonomy): domain Eukaryota; kingdom Metazoa; phylum Annelida; class Polychaeta; order Sabellida; family Siboglinidae; genus Osedax; species Osedax fenrisi. The sequence continues at coordinate 85,805,562 of OZ025240.1, read as the reverse complement.
TATAATAGCTGGCGTTAGCTAAATATTAAATAAAATGTTTTGCTTATTTCCCATTTTATTCCCAATTTAATTGTATTGTAGTATGTATTGGATATACAATTATAATAATTATATAAATATATAATTATTATAATAATATAATTACAAATATTATCGAATATAACCCAATATAATATACAATAAACTATAGAATCTATCTTTAAAATAATTACAATATATTCAGAATATTATATTCAATATAAACTTCAATAATTTCAATAAAATTAATTAATATACTATACATACTGTACTTATATTAAAGTATAAATATAAATTTATATTTAAGACATATATTAATCGTTTAATCGATCCTATTAATCGAAATAAATAAGGCTGTGTTAAAATAAATTGTTCATTTTAATATTATAAATTTAATGTGAATCCACATATATAAATATTGTTTCTATATTATATAATGTACATATAAATATTCACTTAACATATCATTAATAATAATAACATAATATATGTATTTAATGTTATTAATTAATCAAACTAATATACATTTTAAAACTTGAAAATATCATAATTTGTATGACCTAATTATATAGGTGTATATTCAGATATATATATATAAAATAATTTCAGAGTTTGGCATAAATGCATAGGTAGAGGAAGAATCAAGCTTGTTTAGTCTTCAAACTATAGTTAATAATATATATGTTTTCTATTTATACAATTGTATATGATTGAGAATGTTTTAAGTTGAAATTTATATACATTATATGCGCGTATTATTGTTATATATTTCAATTATAATTATAACTATATTCTATTTTTAGATTTGAGTGACACATTAAAATAATTTTATAGGTGGCTCTACTTTATATTAACTAAAAATAGTGAGTGCGCATATGTTGTATATTTAAATAGTTAATATTTATTACTTGAATTATAATAATATAATTATTAATAATTAATTATTTTAATATATATTATTGTATTAAGTTATTTCACACTGTTTTGAATATAACATAAGCATATTTTATTTATTTTGGATTTAAAGTTTCATAAAAAATTCTTTTTTATTCTATACGATACGCATAGTCGGACACTGTCCGACGGACAGTCGCCGAGATAATACGCGCTAGAATTAGCTAGGTTAGGACAATTATTTTAATTGTCGGAACAACTCGATTTGCATATGGCTATAGCCATATAAGGACATGGCGCAGGCCAATTTTGCTAGCGCGTTGCGTACGCTAAAATTATCAAATGTCGCAGCAACCGGCCCCTGACGCCTTAGCCACTGAGCCACACAGGCAGTTTATATATATATATATATATATATATATATATATATATATATATGTATATGTAACTACTCACGTGTTCTATTCGCTGCCCTCATTGTCCTTAATCTTTCGAGGTACTGGTCCTGTACTGAAGAATCGGTCGCATATCCGTAGAATCTACCCGCACGAAGAGTTTCCACCATACCGGAGAATCTATCATATACGTGGAGTCGACTTCATTTCACTGCTTACTACATTATTATATAATACCTATATATATTACGTTACTCGAGTTCATCTATTAGCTAGCAAGTGTATATATAATGGCAGTTGTATGTCATTATTGCAATGAACCTGCTTCTAGCTCTGACCTACCATGTAGCTCGTGTAAATCATTCTACCACCATGTATGCCTCTTCCCAGCATCAATTATATCAAAATCTTGGACTCATATCAATAGTCCCCCTCCATCATATGCCCTTGCCATTTTTTCTTCCCCTAATTTCACATTTACATGTCCCTCTTGCCTCCTAAACAACTCATCAAATACATCTACTACATTCTCCTCTCCTCTAGTTACCCCTACTCCTATACATCGTAATAATCCCCCCATCCGACCTCCTATACCTGCCCAATTAAGAATTCCCAAACTTACGGAACTTAAAACTTTCCCCCCATCTTTCATAACCGCTAATATCCCATCACCTTTCCCTTATCATAAATCGTATGCATATGCTATTATATCATCTTACTCTCCTATCCCTATTAAAGCTCCTATCGTCCACCATGTACCTCATAATTCTACCACACCCTATACTCTTCATATACCTCGTAAACGTCAACTAAATAATATCATTCGTAACAATTCACTTTTCATTGAACATTTAAAGACCTCTGATATGAATACTGAATTCATTTCATCAATCCTTATACATATGCTACTGCCTAAAATATCTATTTCTATAGTCAAATTTAAAAATAACAATGCAATCATCCAATTCTCTAGTAAATCATTTTGTGACATGTTTTTCAGTAGATTTAGATCTACTAAATTTAATCCCCGATTCTCACACCTATATATACGAAATTCCCTACCTTATAAAACCCGTTTATTAGGTAACATCCTTTATCATGCATATATATTAAAACTAACCCCTATACATACTAAACCCATATTTAATACATATACAAAGTCATTTGAATTACGACTTATATATAATTATATTGACCGGTCTCTTCCACCTATTACCATACCTCCAACTCTCCTTATTCACTGGGAATCTTCCTACCTTAAATTTAAATCTTCCGTTCCCTCATTTAGTAATCTCTCCATTAATACTAATTCAGACCCCACACCTAATAATCCTTCTGAAAATTCCAACTCCCCTTATATTCCTGTAATATCAACTCCATCTATTGATTTAAATAATTCCACCATCACAAATGTCCCAGTTGTTGATTCACTAAAATCTAATCATATATCTACACCCTCTCTAACTAAATCTGCATGACTATCTGAACACATTGCCCTAATAAATATTCGTTCTCTTCGTTCCAATGCCTCACTCTTATTACCATTCCTTAAAAAGTGCAATTTCAGTATTATTGCTTTAACGGAAACATGGATCTCTCAAGATGATTCCGACATATTTGCCCTATTTCACAATTTTGGTTATACATTAATCTTATCGCCACGATTATCAGGTCGTGGTGGTGGAGTTGGCTTCCTCGTAAAAACTTATCTACCTTTACCATGTATATCCATATCCCATAACTTCTCCTACTCTGACTGCTTAACCATATCATTCACCCAAAAACACAAATCTATATCCATTACTGTCATTTATAGACCGCCAAAACCAGAATTCGCTTCCTTTCTAAGTGAGTTTAACGATCTTGCTACTGATCTCATTAGTTCACCCACATACCACCCTATTATAATTGGTGATTTCAACTATCATTTTAATGCTACCTCAAATCCACATATTATGTTCACTAATTTAACACATTCATTATCCCTATCACAACATGTCAATTTCCCAACTCATATAAATGGCAATATTATTGATCTTGTATTCTCCAGTTCTCTCCATTCTAAACTCGTGGTGAGTAATATTTCTAGGCTTGATCTACTTTCCGATCACTTCCTTATCTCATTCAAAACTAACTTTACTATCACTCTTACTCAGAAAACACGTATTACATACAGACCCATTAAGAAAATTAATTCCATGATATTCTTAGCTGACTTACATTCTGCTTTAGGTGACTACTGTTATTCTCCATTTGTATTAAATTCCATACTATCCCATCTTCTCGATAAACATGCGCCTTCAAAAACTATATCAGTAACTCTACATCCTGATACCCCATGGTTTACTTCCCACCTCATGTCCTTGAAACGATCACTTCGTAAATCTGAAAGAAAATACATATCCTTGAGATCTTCATCTTCTAGAGCTTCATTCATTGAGCAACGTAAGATCTACAAGTTAGCAATTTCCTATGCCAAATCTAGCTATTACACTCAGGTTATAAATGATATTGCTTCTGATAACCGACGACTTTTCAGACTAGCTAATAAGTTGTTATCTCCCCCAAAACCAGCATTACTACCATCTATAATTAACATTTCTCCATTACAATTAAGCTGTATTTTCTCCAAAACATTTTCTAATAAGATTGACTCCATAATAATAAAGATCAATAACCATACCCTTACTGCCAATTATCCTTCAATCATAGTTACCCCACCTATATCTGTTTTCTTAAGTTTTTTTCGTCCGCCACATATATCTCTCATATCTAAACTACTAAATGCATCCTCTTCGATATCTCCCTCCGATCCTGTTCCACTATCTATTTTTAAACTTTACTCCGATTATCTATGTCCAACTATCTGTAACATCATCTCATATTCCCTAAATTCCGGTACTGTCCCTTCAATTTTTAAACAAGCAATAATCACTCCCATTCTTAAAAAACCTTCACTCGATCCTGATTCACTTCTCAATTATCGCCCAATTTCTCAGCTACCTTTGGTGAGTAAAATTTTGGAAAGAGTTGTCTCTCGTCAACTAATCTCATATTTAACCGCCAATAATCTCCATATTCCTCAACAAAGTGGCTTTCGCCGAGGACACTCCACAGAAACAGCACTACTAAACGTAATTGATGTAATCACTTCTACCCTTAATACTAAAAACTGCTGTCAACTAGTAATGCTGGACATATCCAGTGCTTTCGATACGCTTGATCACAAAATTCTACTGTCCCGTCTACACCTGCTTGGAGTTAGAGACCTTGCCCTCTCATGGTTTACTTCATATCTATTTGACCGTAGTAGCAGTGTAAAAATATATAATTCTTTTTCTTCCCCTTCTCCTATGAAATATGGTGTTCCCCAGGGATCAGTACTCGGTCCTTCACTTTTCTCAATTTATTTATACCCATTACCATCCATAATATCTAAATATCCAAATATATATTACCATCTTTATGCAGATGACATACAACTATATATGTTTCTTCCAACTAATTCATCACCAGGTCTCAATAATCAACTCTCTAATTGTGCTAATGACATTAAAGAATGGCTTATTTCTAATAATCTTCTCCTTAATACTTCCAAAACTACATTGTTGAATCTTTCTCCATCACCAACTTACTTCCCTCCTTTTCTTATTGATAATATTGTAATATCTCCTTCTCCTACTGCATCTAACTTAGGTGTACTTTTTGATTCTACACTTTCCTTCATTCCTCATATTACTGCCATCACTAAATCTGCAAATTATCATCTATTTAGAATTAGAAAAATACGAAAATCAATTACTGTATCTCTTACTAAAACTCTAGTTAATTCCCTTGTACTCTCACGCATAGATTACTGTTCCTCAATCCTTATAAATATTCCATTATCATCTATCTCTCCCTTAAATCTAGTTATTCGTTCATCAATCCGTACAACATATAACCTACGTATTCGAGATCATTCCTCTACTTCCTCATACCAACACATATCTCCATGGTTCACATTTAACAAACGCTCTGCTTATCGCATATTATCTATTGTTCATTCCTCAATATACTCTTCAAATTGCCCTTCATATATTTCTGCTTCTCTAGTACAAATAGCTCCCCTTCCATCACTTAGAAACCATGCATCTCACCTTCTATCTACCCCTATTCTACGTCCCTCAAAAATGAATACTCGGGCACTGAGTTATATTGGTCCTAAGCTATGGAATTCACTCCCGCCCTATATTAGATCCATAAAATCGCATAAAACATTCATGAAATATATACAACAATTGATCTCAGGTGGTAACCTGAATTATTAATATTGTTTGTCATTATTATTTTATTAATTAATTTCCGTACGGCTTATTCTATTTTATTGTATTATTATTATTGGTATTTATTGTTTACCTACTTTTATTATTTGTATTCTATTATATACACCTTTGAGAAATCATTTATGATTTATTTAAGTGTCTAAATAAACATTCAATCAAACATTCAATATATTATATATATTATATATATATATATATTATATATATTATATACATATTATATATATCTATTATATATATATATGTATTATGTATACATAAGTTAAAAAAATTATATTTACTATAACTAAAATATTATATTCAATTAGTATAACAAAAATTATAATAAATATAATTAAAATAGTAAGAATATCTAAATGAAAATTTATATTTATTAAAATATGAAAATGAAATAAATAAAAAAAATATATTATAATTTTATAATAAAATGTACAAATAAAAATAAAATATTATAAAATATAAGATTATAATTTATAATACATGTTTATAACAAAAATTACTTTAAAATTCCGTTGCTGGATTATTTTTAATCCATTCTTGTAACTTTGGTTCTGCCAATAGGTGTTCTTTTATTTGGATCAATTCCACATACTTGGAATCATCGTATTTTATTTCAAATGAATCGAAGTATTGGAAAAGAGCGAGAATTCTCAAATCGGCAAGTGATAGCTGTGAAATATTAATAATATATAATATGTTTTATAATATTCCATATATATATATAAATATAAACTTCCAATGTATTTACATATTTTATTGGAAACTGGTAAAGGTATAAACAAGTATAAACTTATTATAATAATTAAATTAACATTCATAAATAACATGCGAACCTTTTTTCCGGAAGATAATTTTGATATATCCTGATTTTGTAGTACAATATTTGTTAATTTTACTAAGAATTCATCCAATTTTTCTTCTTGATATTTATTTTTTGCAGATTCCTAAATATAATTCACATCGTAAAATAATTTAAAAAGTTCAACTTCAAAAAATATATATATATTTATATTTTATATAACTATAGGTATACAAATATACTCATACATATGCACACACATATAATTCGTATTTACCCTTTCATCTCCTTTCAGTGAAAATAATTTTAGAACTTCCTTTGAAACATCTTCAACACAATGAGAGATCATTAGGATACGAGTTTCTTCACATAGGTCTTCTCCCATGAAACCTATAAATATCAATAGTTATATCTATATAGGTATAATATTTTATATCGATATAAGAAAACTATAATATTTATGAAATACCAATAATAATAGACACGTACTATATCATTTTTTTTATAAATATTCAAATATAATTATGAAAATTAAATGTAGATTATAATTTATTGTCCAATTTATTTACTCTTTAAATCATATATATATATATATATATATATATATAAATATTATTATTTAATTTAATTATATGTAAAATATAAAAAAATATATTTATACAATATGTATATATATAATATATAATAGTTGGATATCATTTTCTTACCATATTTCTTAGCGACATAGTATTCCATAGCATGAGATTGACATATAGTTACATCTTTACAGATTTGTAATACTGGAAGTTGTCCGAATGGAGTTTCTGAAAATAATAGTCATATGGTCACATTTTTCATCTGATATTATAATGTAAATATTGTAATTAAATAATATAATTATTTAATTTTTGTTATTATAAAATTCTAGATATATAAAATAATAAAATATATATCATTAATAAAAATTATAAATTATAATTGTTAAGTTAATTACCTGTATTTCCGGAATATTTCAATTGTCCCCATTCTTCGGAAGTATACCGCTTATCTTCAAATTTAACTCCAGCTAAAACAAACATTCGTCTGGTTACCTCAGCTCTTCCGGTTCCATTGAAATATACTAATGTTGGTGTGAATGTTGAACACATGTTTCTGTAAAATATTTGTTATTATACGTATATATATATATATATATATATATATATATATATATATATGTATATATATATATGTTAATATTGTGGTAAGTGAAAGTATATTAAATTGATTAATAAGGTATTTAATATTTACACGATTAAGTTATTAACAATTATGTTATATATACAAATTGTAAATATATTGTTATATTTAAATATATTTATAATATATTATATATATAATGTATTAATAAACACATTTATACACTACTTATACTACATATAATACGTATATATCATATATATATATATATATATATATATATATATATATATATATATATAACCTGTATGTTGACTGTTGAATATAAAAGTGAATATGAATATTAGAAATGACAGCGAAGGTTTATATAGTACACTACACAGTTAATATGCTGAGTCAGCATCTATGACTCATACTATCTATGTATAGTATACATTGTATACATTGTATACTAGTGTAGAATAAACATATTAACATACTGATATCATGTACTAATGCATAATTTGCTTGTCATTATATCACACCTATAAGCTGAATAGAAGATATACATGTAGGTATAAAACGTATAATAAGAATAAGAATATATAGTATAGTATACTATATATATACTATTATATGTATACTATTATATATATATAATATATATAAAATGTATTACTATTATAATAATATTATACTATTACATACTATTATAATAATATAATTACATAATATTATATATAATATATACTATATTATAGTATAATAATAAGGCCGAATTGGTTATCACGTGTATAGATAAATAAGTTCTAACGATACTTTAAGAATCTATGTATTGGCATCTCAACCTATATGTATACATGCATTGGCGTATCGGGTGTATACAAACATAGGCCCTATAGCCTATATAGTATAGGTATATATATATATATATTCATGAGACTATTTACTGTCATATGTGTAAGTTCAGATATGATGGCGGACGTTTGTTTGTATAACATTCCTACGGTATACCTTATTCTATAGAATAAATAAACTATTTACCCAATAATGTGTATGGTATACACATACCCTATATATATATATGACCCCCTATAGGGGTTACCTATATATAGGGCATATATACTATTGGTTTACCTACCATCGATATTCTATAATATATATATATATATATCGTTGAGTCAGCATATAATAATACCGTAATAGATAATGATCATCGGTGTACACATTCTATATACACAGAATGATATATCAGTACATTAAATGCATTGTCATCATGACTCAGCATATTAACTGTGTGCTGTACTATATAAACCTTCGCTATCATTTCTAATATTCATATTCACTTTTATATTCGACACTCAACATACAGGTTTATATGTAAATATATGTGTTATATAAAGGATATATATACATACATACATACATACATACATATATACATATATACATACATACATACATACATACATACATACATACATACATACATATATACATACATACATACATACATACATACATACATACATACATACATACATATATACATACATACATACATAAATATATATATATATATATAAATACATACATATATACATACATACATATATACATACATATATACATACATACATACATACATACATACATATATATATATATATATATATATAAATACATACATATATACATACATACATATATACATACATATATACATACATACATACATACATACATACATACATACATACATACATACATACATACATACATACATACATTCATACATACATACATACACACAAACATATATACATATATACATGTATACATATATAAATACATACATACATACATACATATATATATATATATATATATACGTACACGCAAATATATTATACTGATTTTATAATTATTTGCTGCTCATACAAGTATTAAAAATAATGTTATATATTAATATAAGAAATATATAAATAAATTATATACCTAGGGGAGAGTACTCGAATACCGACACCCTAACAATAAATCACCATAACTTTATTATTTCTTAATTAAATATTTCCAAATTGTATTTATATATATTTAGTAAGTATCCCTACTAATATATATATATAGGTATAATCTACATATAATAGCTATTTTACAATTTAATTTAGTTTGTTTAACTCCGAGATAACAGGGGTGTCGATATTACAGGCACTGCCTCGAATACCGACACCTTGGTACATAATATCGACACCCTAAATATATCTATATTTCTATATATATGGTATACCATATATTATTTAATATCTAATATCAAATCAGATTTAAATGGGCGTTATTTTTAGGTAACACACACAATTAATATGTATTCCTAATAATTAAAAATATAATGTTAAATCATACATTTATATATATATATATATATATATATATATATATATACTAATCTCCATAGTTGTATTATAATATATATATATATATATATATATATAGGTATACCATATATATACCATATATATATATGTGTGTATATTATTAATTATATCTATTAATGAATATTATCATAACGCACGCAAATTATAAACAAAAAACGCTGATTGGTTATATTGAAAAGGTATCGATATTACGTGAAATTAGGGTGTCGGTATTATGAAAATGTATGTTACTTAGGTAAACGTTAATAACTTTGCAACAAATTATGAAAAATACAAAATCTTTTCAAGACATTGTAAAATATAATTAGATCTATAAGATATATTTTAAATATTTATAATATTAAAATTTTTAAATGTTTGATAATCGATATTGTACTTCAAAAATGTCATAATTATGAAATTTAAATTTAGAGTTGTAACGAAAAATTCAGTGATTATAATTAAAAAAATATTAATATTAAAAAAAAATTATACTTATATTTATATTATAATTATATTGATTAATCATTTTTTTATTGGAATTATATTTTAGGAGATCTATAGAGTGTCGATATATGTGCATGTCGACATTAGAGTACTCTCCGCTACATGATACCTGTCTTATATAGAAGCAATACTTCTTATATATATATATATATATATATATATATATAATGTAATTATATATTTCATATATTAATATATGACATACTTTTTAATATTTTATTAGCACCTTATTATTTATATAATCAGTATAATATATGTGTACTTAAATACCAAATTCACACGTATATAAAGTTTAATATAATACACAATATTGAACAGAAATATGTGTTCTACATTCACACCGACATTGATATATTTCAATGGAAAAGGAAGAGCTGAGGTAACCAGACTAATGTTTGCTTTAGCTGGAGTTGCATTTGAAGATAAGCGTTATTCTCCCAAGGAATGGGGACAGTTGAAATCTTCTGGAAATACAGGTAATTAACTTAAAAATGATATTATATAATTTTATATTAATTGATAATAATTGGAATTTTAATTAATCTATAAAAACATAATTAATATATTCCAATATTTATAATATAATAGGATAATTAAATACGTATAATCCTATCATATTTATAATACGGTAAAATATATTTTAGAAACCCCATTTGGACAAATGCCAGTTTTAAAAGTTTGTAAAGATGTAACTATTTGTCAATCTCATGCAATAGAATATTACGTCGCTAAGAAATATGGTAAGTTTTCAATACTAATGAGTATATATATATATACATTATTTTAAATAATATGCTGAACTATATATTTATTTACATATATGAAAATATATTTATATTTTAATATTTTATAAAAAATAATATAGTACATTTATATTATTTATATTTTATAGATATTATAGTTTTATTTATATATTTTAAATTAATATATATATATATATATATATATATAATAATAATATTTCTAATAGGTTTCATGGGCGATAATTTATGTGAAGAAACTCGTATTCAAATGATCTCTCATTGCGTTGACGATGTTTTAAAAGAAGTTATAGATTTATTTTCACTAAAAGGAGATGAAAGAGTAAGTAAATAATAAATATAGGCGTTTAAATGTGTAGTTTATTTGTACATTAAATAATAATATATTATGATATTATATATAAGAATATATGTCTACATTATGAATTATATTTCTAGGAATCTGCACAAAATAAATATCAAGATGAAAAAGTGGATGAATTCTTGTTAAAATTAACAAAGATTGTAAAACAAAATCAAAACAAATCAAAATTATCTACAGGAAAAAAGGTTGGAATGTTATTTATTTATATTTATTTAATTATAATTTATTTGTACTTTCGTATACACCTACCACACCTACCATACCTAACATTGTGTATTCACAAACCCAACAACTATATCACCTGATATATTTATATATGAATAATAATATTCTTTTATTAGTATTATTTATAAAAAATATAAAGTTTTATTATTTTCAATATTTTATTTAAAATATATAAAAAAATTGGAAGTTTATAGGTATATATATATATATATATATATATATATATATTGTTTAATGCTTATGAATATGTAAATAATATTTTCAATATTATACAGATATCACTTGCCGATTTTAGAATTCTCGCTGTATTCAATTTCTACGATTCTTTTGGTATCAAATACGATGCTACCAAATATGTGGAATTGACCCACATACAAGAACATCTATTGGCAGAACCAAAGATAAAAGAATGGATTAAAAATAGCCAGATTTCTAAATTATAATATTATTTTTGTTATAATTATTTATTACAAATTATAATTTGATATTTTATAATGTATTATTTTTGTATTTATTTATACACTTTTTTACGATTGAAATATATTTTTTAATATATTTTTATTTAAATATTTTAATAAATATAAATTCTATCAGATATTTTAATTTATACTATATTCATTATTCAGGGTAAAGTGAATATTATAATGTATATATATTTAATATATTTTTAGACATATTTAAAATAACAGAATTTCCATACTAAGTTTTATTTACAAGAGAAACATATAGATTCGAAATTCATAGGTGTATATATAATATATAAATTCATACATTTTTATTAAAAAACTAAATAACTAAATAACTAAATAACTAAAAATAATTATAAATCATAAAAAAAACATCTGCAAACTTAATATTATATATATATTACACATTCTTTCTCCAATGAAATGCTCCTTCAAATAAGGAAAATAAACCAGTTTAAAATATTGTTATTATTATTACCTAATATAATCAATAGATATATCTGTTAATATATCAGATTAAACTTCATGCTTCAATTTCTCATTTGTATTTCAACGATAAACAAAAAGTTATAATGACCATGTTAATAAATTGCATACCATCAATAGAGTGCTACTAAATAGTAACCCTGAAAATAAAATGATTATGTACAATCTGATTTAATATAGGATACATATATGTATATATATATATATAGGATAGGGGAAAGTAACCGAATACAGACAGTGCCCGAATACGGGAACTCTCTGTATGTCAGAAACCATAAATCCTACACAACAAATGTTAATGAATAAAGTATTCGTAATTATATAAATAGTTTAAATAAGTATTTTACATTTTGTAATTGATCAAAATAGTGATGTTTTTAAAATTATGAAAAAAAAGAACAACTTAAAACCTTCTCAAGAATATACAAATCTATCGTTATAAAACATAACAAATATTATTAAAAACTAAAGCATTCTAAACATTATATACATAATTTCTATATTTTATATCAAATATTAATTAAATTATAAGCATATATCTAGAAGTCATATAAGTCACTAATACGGACACTCCAGGGGTCTTACTTAGCGTGTTAACTTAACTCTTCTGATTTTCATAAAAAGTCGCGTTCGTTATAATATTAATACCACCAATGAAGCTAAATATAAAAATGTTATTATTTAGATGCTTCACTTTTTTATTAATTAATAAAATAATAAGAATTAATAAATTAATTACTAATTAAATTATATTAAATTATTCATAAAATTAATTATAAATAATGTAATTGTAATTTAGCTCATTGATTCAATAATAATATATAGTTTATTTAGTGGTAAATAGGGTCTCCGTATTATAATACAGAGTGTCCGTATTCGGACATGAGTACCAAATACGGACACCCCGTTATCTATTGTATAAAAAGATTAAATAAAATGATATATCACAATAATATCTATAATCATATAATATAAATATATTTTAATTTTTGAATACAACTATTGAGTCATACAATGTTAAGACCATTAATTGTTAAAATGTCAGTATTAGGTTAATTTCACCTACATCTTATAAATATATATAAACCGAAAATACATGATAATCAGTTTTACAAATCAACTTTTAGGTAGCGTTATTCTTAATACTATAGTATAAAGTATACTGAACCACTTTACTAACATATCACGAATAAACTGACATATATAAATATAACTAACTAGCGAGATAGAAGTTAATACTCGTATCTATAATCTTACTAATATATTATTCTCCTAAAACTGAAAGTCAACTAACATGTTTTTTTTTATCTAATTTCACAACAATATTATTACATATATTCCCTCTCACCCCTAGATTCTGATATCACATAATATATAGAACATACTAATATATCTACCTACTAAACAGATTAGTTTATAATTCTCAATTAATCATATTCTTATGACCAAATACATCTAATAAGGATTTCGTCATTTAAGTTTACTTGCCCAACTCGTGACCTAAAGGTTGCTACTATATTTATTTATATTTAAAAATAAAACTCAAGTCTTAAATGCGTTTAGTCTTTATGAATTACTATAATACCAATATTATACCCACATTCGCTATATTACATATTATATATATATTACAACAGTAATTTGAAGCATACACCTCAATATATTTCTGAACTGTAATAATTATTATTAATTTATTTTTTATTTTAAATTTAATTTTTCACAACATTTTCGTATTTTCATATATATTATTTGGTATATTATTTGAAGACTTTACAATTTATAGAATTTATACTACATAAATTACATCGTAAATAAAAATATACCATATAGTTACTCAATTTTATTCAATGACAAATTATTCAATAATAATTTGTAATCATGTTATAAAAATTGACATGCATACAATTAAGAAAAGAAGACAAATAAATGTGTATATTTAAATTACTCTTTATTATGGCTACAATATTAACATTTAATTATAATAAATATTTACTATTACATTTACTTTTGCATCATACCTAACATGTTGGTCAATATACGTTATATATACTATAGTAGGATAAGATATAAAGATAAGCAATGCTGATTATATTTATCTACGATTATTTGCTTTCTATGGCATATGCGGTGTATACTCCATACTAACACTAGCAGTACCCTCTACCGGGAGTTAAGTGACTTGCCGAAATACGCTACTGAAGAATATTATGTCACACCCAACACACACCCCCATGGGGTATGCATGGTGTATTCGAATAACCCTGAAAGGGTGGCTAATTAGCTAACCTGTCGTGAAAAAGTTCATCCATGCAAATAATGCATTATTTGTCGGTCACTTCTTATAGATTAGTACTAGTTGACCACTACAGTGTAACTATAGTTGACCACTATATCTAGTGATCTCTGACCACTGGTCATCTCCGCAACATACGGAACCGATGGATAATAGTTCGCTATTACCAGACGATTAATGCGAACATCGTTTGAAGTAGTTCGGCAATTACGATTAGCTGATTAACGATGAGATAACAACCCAGCAAACACACAGAGTCTAAATAGAGTCAAAAAAACAAGAAGAGTCTAAATAGAGAGAAAAAATATTATGGTCTAAATAGAGTTAAAATAGAGTCTAAATATAAGCTAAATATAGTATACAATCAAAATATTAGCTAAATATACACTAGAGTTTAAAATCAATTGATTTTAATACAAATATAAGCTAAATAGAGTCAAAATAGAAGCAAAATTAGAGTCAAAATAGAGTCTCGTTGTTAACATTTTTAGAGTAAAATAGAGGTAATTGCCTCTAATGTGTTTGCTGGGAAGCGACGGACTCCCTTGGTGCCTCCCTACACAGACGACGCTAATGAAGGTGACCTTCAAAACTAATCTTCGTGAACTAACTAAAAGACGATACTATATTCTTATGAGAGGAACATAGACTGCGATGGTGGATAGATATAAATGTAGGACACATGTGAAGGACATCATATAGGACACATGTGAATGATACGCGATATGTCGAACATGCTTGATATGGTAAGTAAATAAGTTTAATAATATTACAATTAATTCAAATTACCGTACATAAGATAACCTATTGGTTTATATATAAAATGTATGTAATTTATTAATTATAAACCATACAGACGTCATGAAGGTAATACTAAATAATTAATAGTAAACATAAAATACTTATATTCCTAAAAAGAATGTGATTTTTATAATTTTTTTATACGATATAACTAAAAATGTAATTTTAAAGTAAATATATTGTTATATTTAATATATAATATATATAATATATTATATCTATTATCTATCGAAAGTAATATCGCTATTCATTGATTAGTAAAATATATTTCAAATTTATATTTATGTTTAATGAAATTTAATTATTAATGAAATATATATATAAAGTTATCATATATATTGGTATTATCTATATAGGTACCTATATCAATATTTACGTTTATAATAAAGAATTATCATTAATATTATCATAAATATAATTCAACCCGATTGAATATTATTGTTATTTAAATAATTAATAAAAATCGATTAAAGAAATATATTTTATTAATAAACCTAGCATTATAAATATTTTATAATGATCACATTATACAATAATACATAATATATCAAATTATAATTTATAATAAATAGTTGATACGAAACATATATTAAAAATATATTTAAAATTCTGTAATTGGACTATTTTTTATCCATTCTATTATCTTTGGTTCAGCCAATATACTTTCTTTTATTTGAGCCAGTTCTACAAATTTCGATTCATCGACTTTGATTATAAATCTAGCGTATGAATTAAATAAGGCAAGAATTCTTAAATCGGCAAGAGAAATCTGTGTATTTTAGTAACAAATAATATTTGTATTTTTTAGACATATTTTAATATATATATATATATAATATATTATAAATTTAATTAATACAATTTTATATTCATTATTATACTTGTATTTATATTACAATTAGATATTCTACTAATATTCTACATTCAAACTCACCTTTGTTCCGGAAGACAATTTTGATTTATTTTGATTTTGTTTTACAATATTTGTTAATTTTTCTAAGAATCCATTCATCTTTTCATCTATATATTTAATTTTTGCAGATTCCTAAATATATAATTATATTATAAAACTAAGTATTATTGATACTTACTATATTATATATATAGTACTTTGCTAACCCTTTCTTCACCTTTGAGTGAAAATAATTCGATAACTTGTTTTAAAACATCGTCAACGCAATGAGAAATCATTTGAATACGAGTTTCTTCACATAAATTATCACCCATGAAACCTATAAATATAAATAATATATAATTTCCACATAAATAGTTTATTAAATATAAGGAAGATTATAAAAAAATAATGTTTACATCAACATATTTATTTTAAAATCATAATATATGATATATACAATACATATACTTAATATAATTATATTATATTATATTATATTATATTATATTATACTATATACTGTATATATATATATATATATATATATATATATATATATATATATATATACTATATATATATATATATATATTATATATATTATATATATTATATATATTATATATATAATATATATAATAATGACAATATTTCTCTTACCATATTTCTTAGCGACGTAATATTCAATAGCATGAGATTGACAAATAGTTACATCTTTACACACTTGTAATACCGGAAGTTGTCCGAATGGAGTTTCTGTAGATGTTATATTACATTAAGTTATATATAATTCACATATAATTTATATTCTTTGTAAATTAATTAAAGTATAATTTATATACCGTTTCCAAATAGTTAATAAGTTAGATTTTTTATAATTTAATAATAGAATATGAATGCCTAGTAAATTTGTGTATGAGAAATTTCGTGTATTACACTGACAACATATCCGTGTATTACATATGGCTACGATACAACCAGTGTATTAATGGACATTTATGTGTGTGTTATACACGTCTGTGTATACATGTTATTTATACTTTATATTCTGAAGAACATTTCATATTATTGATACGCTATAATTCTATATGTATTATATATTTACATATCGATTATATTTAAAACATAAGTTTAATAATAATATTTGGAATATTAAATACAATGTTTCAATATTCAATAATGAGTAATCATTATAATATTATTTCACATTTATTATCTTAATTATCAATATAATTATGATTATAATAGTTGTTTAAGATGACAATTAAATGAATTTATGATGATTTAAAAAAAACATAGATACTTAAATACATATATATATATTATGTTTTTAAAATAGTAACTTTATTTATTAAATACATAATATTAACTTAAATATAAATAAAAATAATAATTGATAATTAATTTACACTAGAACTAAATTAAATCAATATATCAAAATAAAGAAAAGGTAAAATAGTATATTTTTTCTTTATTAAAATAAATAATTTATTTGTAAATGAATATTATAGTGACAAAATAGACATTTTGTTAGTGTAATACACGGATATATAGTATGTGTACAATACGGACATATAGTCTGTTTATTATGAAACACATGTTAAACTATATTACTTATTTTTAGATATAGTGATTTATTTAGGTGTAAAACCCGGATATTTAATCAGGGTAAATCACGGAAATTAGTCACCTTGAAAATGTATTGATATTTATATAAAACAATTATATTTTGTGTATAATAAATTTAAATACACTATTATATCTAATTGAAGATTAATTTCTATATCATATATTAATATATAATTATGTTTTAAATTTCTACCGAGTAAAATTTCAAAAATCGTGTAAATTGTCTAGCTTTTACACGAGGTAAAATACAGACAAAAAATACAAACATTCACTGGGTGTATGAATTGTCTATAATTAATACCAGTATTATTATAACTACGACCACCAAATGTTGGCTACTATTTATTTATCTGAAATTATTCTATTTCAACGAAATATCATTTATAATATTATATTTTTTAGAATTTAATATTTGCGATCAATGTGGATCGTTAACAAATGTAATCTTATCAATTCATACCTGTGTTTCCAGAGGTTTTCAATATTCCCCATTCCTCAAAAGAATATCGCTTATCTTCAAACTTAACTCCGGCTAAAGTAAACATGTGTCTGGTCACTTCACCCTTTCCCTTTCCATTGAAATATACTAATTTTGGTGTGAATTCGGAACACATTTTCTGTAATATATATTGTTTAAATTATTTAAATTTATATTTAATTTAATTTTTATAAATATTTAATTATTCATATAGGATATATTTACGAACACATTACTCTAATCAATTACATGCTATATATTATACCATCATTGATTTATTTTATTTATACTATATTAATATATGAATATCTATATATATATTATTATATATATATATATAATACAAATAATATATAAACATACATATACAATAATAATAATGCGTATATTTGATATAAACCTTTATATTGTATGTTGGGTATTGGACACAAGTGATTATGAAAGTTATACATGTAGTCGACTGTTTATATAGCCCTACATTTATGCTGACCTTGCTTATTTATAAATTATGATATATCATACGAAATATGCATGTCATTGTATAGTCACTTTATGCTGAATAGCAATATATACCTGTATATTTACAGATATGATATATATATAATATATGTAAAGTCATGCTGATATCATCTATAGATAGGGTATACCTATAGGTAGGTTTCCTAGATAAATAAAATTGTTGACATGC
The DNA here is from genome assembly GCA_964019155.1 of Osedax fenrisi. Classification (NCBI taxonomy): domain Eukaryota; kingdom Metazoa; phylum Annelida; class Polychaeta; order Sabellida; family Siboglinidae; genus Osedax; species Osedax fenrisi. The sequence continues at coordinate 85,785,989 of OZ025240.1, read as the reverse complement.
CTATTATATTCGATCGCTAGACATTTCGATTATTCTATTGAATTATGGCTATAGCCATATACATCTTCTATAGCCAAGCTTAACCTATATGTATAAACGTTGGCTTATGAGCTCCCTAGTGACCTCTAGTGACCTCTAGTGACTTCTAGTAACCGATAATTCACCGGATGTTATTACGATCTAGAATATAAACATTACAAGATTAAATAATATATTTTCAAAGGAAACACATATTTTCGTTAACTATAATATTATATATAAAATAAATATGAATATTCTTGCCCGTAGAAAAATATTATTCGGGGTGGTAGAAGGTGTGACGGTCATCGGAAACCATTAGATTAAATTCAAATAATGGTCAAATATGCTGAACGATGAGACTAGCAGGCGAGCGAAATGGCCGGAAGTTCGCTGCAAAAGTAATGATCGCGTACCTTCGTATAGCCTATTACCACCCGATGTCATGGTCCATTGAATCATGAATCACGATTCACTAGTCATGAGTCATGACTCATGGGAAAGGTATACGTGACACATATTATAATCAATAACTATCCGTACATATCATTTGTGTCGCGTATACCTTTCCCATGAGTCATGACTCATGACTTGTATACAAACACAATGAATAGTAAAAAGAACGCTTTCAAGAACAAACAAGTATTATAATAAGACACGATATATCGTATATGTACATGTATACATGTTAAGTTAATTGCTGCTTTAATTAGATAATAATGAATACATGCCTTGGAGATCTACAGCAATCTAGTTATAAGTTATAACCCATTAACACAAATGAAACTCACCATACCAAATATATATGGGTTATACAGCTCACACGGGGTAGGTAAATTCCCTATAGGGTTGATCAATCCATTTTAGTTATAGTTTGTAGAGATTTCCTGTCATCTAACTTATAAACAAAGCGGTGAATAGTGGCCACTAGAATTCTCTGAATACGGCTTACGGAACCCAATGTCGGTAAAATAGGG
>OZ025240.1:85672494-85779994 GCA_964019155.1 Osedax fenrisi | reverse complement strand
CACAAGTCTTATTATTATTGTATAAATGTCCCAAAGCTATTATATTCATATACTATGGAGGGTATCGACTTAATAAAGCTACTCATAGCTTTCAATGATCCTCCTTAGACAATTGTCTATAAACTGATTTAATTCATTCATTCAAGTATTGAAACCACACTTTTATCAATATTTTCAAAAGAAATAGTCAAATGAAAATAAAACTATCTAAATGCTGATTAGCCGTTTTTCTGTCAATACCCTCAAATATATGTTCTCTATAAAGCTGCAAAAATTCCATTACTATATATATATAATTATAGAAAAACGATTATAAATTAATAATTTAATTAATTAAGGTATTAATTGCCCTTATGAAGATATATTATAATAAAATATCACATTATGTAGGTATTATATTATTTACAAATATAAATAATTATACAATACTAACGAATTATTTTATAAGTGGTAATTTGCGAACATCAAAAGATTACTATTTTTCACTAAAATAATAATTTTTAGTAATTCTAATAGTTCATATACAATAACTTATTCTACAAATATATAATATACTTCTTTAGTATGACATTATTAAAAATAATAAATTCTATGAAATATTATTGATTTTTACAACCATTCTTGGAAAATGATTAAATAAATTAGTCGAGATCATATGAAACATTTTTTTTAACATAATCATAATTAATTTCAATTATAATATATACTATATTAGCTGAATATGAAGCTAATAATTTATTTTATACATAGATTACTTCAATTTTTATAACTTACAATTTTTTATAAATAGTTAGTAAAAAAATCCTAGAATATTACAAAATATATAATCTAATGATACAATTCACTTAAACTATATACAATATAGACGTTCTGAAAATATGTATGTATCTTAATTATTTACATGGAAAATACACATGTATGTAATGTAATGCTAATATACCTATGTATGTACATTTTATATGTACATTTTATACAATTTTTATTTCGACACCAGGATGGGTGGACAATAAACTTAAAAATAAATTATTAAAAAAAAGTATTGATAAACCCATAGGTACCCACAATGGAATAACATGCACAATGGAAACATTACGTATCATCAGTATTGATTCATCAGTGATGATTCATCACTATTAATGCGCGTCGTTCTAGAATAATGTATTATCATAATTCATAATTTAAACTGTTTTTATACTTTAAAAAAATAAATCGCTCTTTTAATATCGCACACAAACAACATTATATTATAAAACTATATTAGATACTTAATTTAACTATATATATATATACAGAGCTGGGCAGTATCGCCGATACAGTATCTATTAAGGCAAAAAATCAGTATCGTAGATACATTTGTATTTGTATTTGTATCTATTATAAAAATAAAAAAAGTATTTGTATTCGTATCTATTAGTTATAAATAGTATCTACGATACGTATCTACTAAGACAATTATGTAAACAAATACAATTACATTTAATTAAATAATATATTATTTGATATTATATGTATTTTATATAAATATTTTATAATATAATATTATAAATTAATTTTAATATATATAAATCATCAATATATTTTTAATAAAATATCTTTTGTAAATATTGAAATCAATTCATTGTTAACAATTATGATATATAAATATAGTGATTTATTCTCAAAAACCATTATATACATTTATTGAAAACAAAGACATTATTTTGATAATATATTTTATATCATAAATTATGATTTATAATTAAAATACTTTCTAATAAATTCATAACAAAATCTAAATAAATCATAGTTATAATATTTAAAAAATGCAATTTTTTAATATAAAATATATAGCTTGCACGGCAGTTCATTACACGTTATCTCCATTATTTTCTATCGTTAATCGCTATTGGGCTAGTCAATATCGGTAATGTGTACATTAGGGTACCTATTGCTTTTTCTTTTGCAAGATTGAAGCCGGGATGTAAATTGCTATCCACTGATTTTTTCAATATATAGTGGAGACATATAATGCATATAAATTGTGCAAGTTTATCTCCGTGTAGTACTCCAGTAGTCATATCCAAGAAAGGTGTGTCACCATCAGGTGATCTTACCATAGAGCGAGTATTCTTGTATATCATCAATATGGCATTTATGATTTCAGTGGGTATACAATATATGATTATGATATTTTTCATTTTTTCACAATTTATTTAATCAAAAGCCTTTGAAAAGTCTATAAAGAGGAGAGTAGCTGGTAGGTTTTTAGACTTTACTCCTTCTAGTGAACATTTATCCTGTCGTTGATCTCTTTGTTCGGAAACCATTTGTATGTTTTCTTAGTGTAGGATATATCTCTGGTGTTATCCTATTAGCATCAGGTTATATATCTTAGCTGCAATTGGAGTTATAACTATAGTGTGTAAAACACTATAGTGTGATTCCCCGATAATTTTGTTGTGATAGAAAGAACTATTTTTTTTAGGGAAAGGAAGTAAGCATCCTTCATTCCATATGTCTATTGGTTCTTGCGAATATACACTATTGCACTAGTTTAGTAAGATTTCTTGAAATTCTCCTAGTTTCCATACTATATCTGGTATTTCATCTAAGCCAACAGCTTTTTCATTTGTTATGCTTTTCGTAGCTATCTTTAATTCATCTATTGTAAAATACCTTTTTGATATCTATTTCATTTTGTATAGTCAATGTACTTTCATCGTTTGATGTTGGTATTGATGGTTTATCAAGTAGTTCCTTGAAATGGTCATTCTATAGTTTAATTCGTTCTTTGCCACTGTTTGCTTTAAGTTTTGCTCTGTTTGAGTTATTTCTTCCACTAACTTCATTGACTATTTTCAGGTTAAGACTAATTTTTTGTTACACATCGCATTTTAATTTCACTTATTTTATTCTGAACGTAATATGTTTGTTCCTTCTCATACGATTGTACAAGATACGTTTGAACTTCGTTGAAATGTCTGACATTTTCTGGTGTCGGTTGATTTTATTTATGTCGCACAGTTTCGTGTAGTATTTAAACAGTTTTGACACATATTGTTTCCCAGGTTATTCATTTTTTCAACTTAGGTTTTAATAGGATTACTTTAGCATCAGTTTCCTTACATACAGTTTCAAAGTATTCTTGTATAGCATCAATATGGAATTTACTATTTCAGTGAGTATACATTTTGCTAGTAGATAGCGAAGCTGTGGTGCCATGTAGAGCTTCGAATTTAGTTTTCACTTTAGTAATAAAGGTATATCGGGTTTCTGTATCTGTCTTTAATCTAGTTCAGTTGTAATGTTTAATTTTACTAGATTTCTTGTTATTAGCTCTAAGAATCAGTCTTATATTTACTGATATAATACGATGCTCTGATGCAACACTGATAAATAAATTATAGCAGCTCTACAGTTTTTAGCATTTATGATATAATATATATCTATATAGTATGTTATATAGTCTAGGTCCTATATATATTGGATATAATTATAATGTATGTGTATCTACTAAGATGTATCTATTAAGAAAATTCTGTATTTGTAATTGTATCTGATATGATTTTTTTAAAGTAATTGTAGTAGTATCTATTATAGGACAAAAGTGTGTAATTGTAATTGTATCTATTATACATGTTTTGAGTATCGTTCCCAGCTATGTATATGTATTAAATAAACATTGTTACGACTGTATTTAAAATGCATCGTTACCCTAAGTCACGTTGTGACCTCGCAGGATTACCAGGTCTTACTTACGCGAGGATCACGTCCCCTACGGTGTACTATTTATATGTTATTGGTGTTATATTTACTATTGGTTTTACTTATATCGATAAACACTTTCGTATTAATATAAATATAAATATTTCTATTAATAGGTTTCTTGGGCGATAACTTATGTGAAGAAACTCGTATTCAGATGATCTCTCATTGCGTTGACGATGTTTTAAAACCACTTATAGAATTGATTTCATTGAAGGGAGAAGAAATGGTAAGTGAATCACATACACACATCATCACATATATATATATATATATATATATATATATATATATTATATTTTAAAATTGATGTCTACAATATGAAATATCTCTTTAGAAAATTGCTAAAAATAAATATCAAGATGAAAAAATGGATGAATTCTTGGTAAAATTAACGAAGATCGTAAAACAAAATCAGGATAAATCAAAATTATCTTCCGGAAAAAAGGTTCGCATGTTATTTATTTAGGTTAATTTTGATTTCATTTATTTATATGTTTTAATATAATCCTATATTTGTTGGCATATCATTAGCACATACGAGCTAAGCAATGGCATATGTAAATCAATAATGTTAATACTTTTATTTTCTTTCTTACTATTAGTTTTATCTCCTGTTTTATGTCATTTTGAATATCTATTTTCTATATTCAATAAATTATATTATTATTATTATATTATTATTATTATTACAGTGTACTATACTTTAGTATATATATATACTATACAGTGTACTATACTATAATATACAGTATACTATACACCGTTTATACACATAAGTTTAAGTAGGATAGGGTCTACATTTATTAATTAAATAAGCTTTTAACAACTAAACTATCTTACTTGTGACCAATTTAATTTTCATTATTTTATCTGTTATATTTATATAAATAATACAATTATAGTATATTTAAAATAAATTATATCTTAGATTTAATTATTTATATGATTTATAATAAAACATATAAATACATTAGAAGTTATTATATTAATGTATATTATTGAATATTTACAAACATACACTTATACTCTGTTTAACTTTATATAGATATCACTTGCGGACTTTAGAATTCTAATTCTATTCACATTCTACGATCAATTTGAATTCAAATACGACGAATCAAAATTTGTTGAATTGACCCAAATAAAAGAACAGTTATTAGCCGAACCAAAGATAAAAGAATGGATTAAAAATAGACCAGTTTCAGAATTTTAATATGATTTCTATTATAACGATTCATTAACAATTATAATTTGATATTTTATAATGTATTATTATTATTTGTATATTATATTAGACGTTTCAAAAAAAAATATATTTAAATATATTTAAATAGATATATGTATATATATATATATATATATATATTAATATATTATATATATTATATTTATATTGATATTTTAATAAATATAAATTCCTTATCAGACTTTATTATTTATATTTAAATTATATTTATTATTCATATATTACATATATTGAATATTACATTTTAGTTATAGTAATATAAGTATACATGTACAATCTGTAGGACATATAGGTATTATTACATTTATTTAACATAACTTTATTTATACTGAATTTGACATATAATAGATAATTTTACAATTAAATTTTATATATATATATATTATGTATATTAAATTAAAAATATTTTTTATTAATTAATAGTTTATCGTAATTATAATTATAGATTTGGTATTTAATAAAATATATAGTTGAATATATAACGATGAACTATTTATTTACATATATTTATCGAAGATGAGATAACAATAATCATACAAATAATAAATAATGTAAATAAATACAATTAAAAACTATTTCATGATAGTTCTTTAAATAAGTCGTGTTTTCATACGTAGCTTACATCGTATCATCGACTATCTTAAATACAGCACTTAAGCGTTGGTAGCTGCGTTAAAGCTTTAATAATGAACATATTTAATATACAGTTAATAGGCATACCTACAAGGCACCCCGATACAGATGTATGGCGAAGTAAAATCATTAACTTTGACTGACGAAGTGCGATTATTGATGCACGATGTCAGCCATTTAACGGAAGAACATTCAATCATAATATGCTTGAAGTATTTAATATGCATTATATTATTATACAATAACTATATGATCCTATACAAACATAAGTTAATCTAGCTAAGAACTAGTAACTGAACACAATTAGATGAATAAATACATTTATAAATTGAGTTAGTAAATGGGTAAGCTGTTTCAGTAGTATATTTATTTATTTATTTGTTTAAAGACTTCATAAATGAAAATCATTTTTCGACGTCATAACAATAATAATAATAATAATAATATAATAATATAACATATAAACGAAGATAACAATAATCGCAAAATATATATTCATTTCACTAAATAATGTTTAAATAGTCTACTTTTGAATTGAGATCGAGAAGTTGTCGTACGAATAATATCCATATACGAATTATCGGAAGTAAATTCCATAGAGTTGGTACCGCAACAGAAAAAGCAGAGTTACCAAAACATGAATTTTTTATGAGGCATAACAAGTTTCATTGCACGGCAATCACGTCTTGGTCTGTTACTGGTAGCAATTGATAATAATTCAGCCAGTTTATATGACTTTATGTGTGCACTATGGAAGGTTTCAATCATATTATTAAATTCAAGATAAGATATTATATTTCAGCTTACAATGCGTTCTATAATCTTACTTATAATCTGAAGTTGGGATATTGGTCTGTAATTAGTCATCACATCAGTATCGAGTGATGTTTTCTTCAGGGTGGGTTGGTTAATAGCATATCAATTCTTTAACCACATTGCCGTCTTCAAGTTATTTATAAATCAAATTTAAGATTGAGTATTCTGAATGTATGAACTAGATTTTGTTAAATAATCAAGGTAAGTATATTCAAGATATATTAGATCTATAGATATATTCAAGGCATATAAGTTTCTGTCATGACAACCCTTTATTAGCAGCACTTTAGTATGGATTACAATTATTGTGGGAATAGACACATTTGAAAGTTTACACTATATATGCTGGAATATATATATTTCATAAATATATATATATATATATCGTATACGATGGATAGTGAATGTTAAAGGTGATAGAGCTCGTTTGGATTCAATACATTCAGAAATAGTGGAACATTTATGATATAAGATAATTAGGTGACAAATAAACTACACATTGGCAGGAATCAGTTAGTGTGTTATGTTTCGGTTTACAATTACCTCCACGAATATTTTGTTACTACGCGGGATCAATATTATATATATATATCGAGTATTTAGTTTATATGTATGCCGTGCATTGTTTGGAATATAGATGTAGGGTAAATATGGAAATTATGGTTACGGTGAGCTGTGTGGAGCGTTAGCAGACGTATAGAGGAAGAATTAGGTTATAATTCAGATAATAGTGAAAGGAATGTATAGAACCATAACATATCTATATACGAGCAAGTGAATAGTAATTGAATGGGCATTATAGGTAATATCGTTGATGGGAGAACATCGTCATACATTTTGAGGAGTATGGGACTGATATTGCCCAGGGGCTAGTGTTAGTTGAAAACAAGTTTTGTTTAGGAGGAAGTTGAAGTAGAAACGTATTGGTGGAGCGTGTAGTGGTAACAGTTGGTAATTTAAGTATGGATCATAGGTAGTCAGGAGAGTAATGGAGGATTGCTTTATGAGCCAGTATAGTTTTATATAGGATTCTATGACGTATAGGTAGGCAGTGGAGTTTAGCTAGTAATGGATATACGAGTATGGAATATTTTGGTAACATATAGATAATAAGGAGTAGTGAATGTAGTTGATAGTTTAGTAGTTTTGTTATGTGGGTAGTATGGGAGTTAGTTGTCTATACAAATTCAAAGTATTGTCAAATATAATACCAATATTTTTGACATGCGTTAAGTACATGATGAGCTATCCATTAATGTTGATTGGAGAAGGAGTTGGTAAAGTTTTACTTCAGAGTAGAAGGTGAAGGAAGATAGCCTCGGTTTTAATTGGATTAAAGACGAGGGAGTTTATTGTGAGCTAGTTATGAATGGTAGTAATAGTAGAGGAAATGATGTCAGGTGCACAATTTTCTTTTTCTGTAAATTTTACATAAAGTTGAATGTCGTCCGCATATGTATTGGAGCTAACTAGAGAATTCGAGATAAGGTGGAGAAATGGAATTATATAAATGTTAAATAGTATTAGTACATGGACCGACCTTTGGGGAACACCGTTTGTTACAAGACGGTGATATGAACGGGTTGAGTGAACTAACACTGAGGAAGTTCGGTTTGTTATGAATGAGGATAGCTATTTTTGTGCAGTACCAGTGATACCTATAAATGTAAGGTGGTGTATGAGAATAGAGTGGCCAATAGTGTCGAACGCGGAGGAATGATCAAGCAGTGCGAGTATTGAGCCATTTTTATTATCAAGATTAGTGAGAATATTACTAGATATCTTCGCTAATGCGGTTTCTGTTGATTTTGAAGGAAGATATGCGGTTTGGAAGATGTGAGGGATTTTGTGTGATATTAAATTATATGATAGTTGTTTCGCGACGATTCATTACAATGTTTTGGAAAATATCGACAGGTTTGAGATTGGACGATAATTGTTGAGGCTCTGAGGGTCAAGGTTTGTTTTCTTAAGGAGGGGTGTAATGAGTGCATGTTTATAGGATATTGGAAAAGTACCGCATTCGATGGTTTCACAAAATATATTATTGAGAGGGATATTCGTGTTAAAGGGAAAGAGGTATAGGGTCAAGAGGAGATGAACTTTTAGTTGCTTTAAGGAGTGTGCTAATGTCTGATATGGAATGGACTGTATACATTAAATGAGTGATTTGGTAAGGTAGGGGTTATTAAAGAGGTATATGGTGGGATATTTCTGAGAGTACTTGTGAGCTTTTTATGGAAATAGTCATCAAAAGTTGATGATAGGGTGTTTAAGTAGATAATTATATAGATTACGTAGGTTATAAGTAGTGCATAATGAAGAACTAAGCAGGTATAATGAAGAACTAAGCAGGTATAATGAAGAACTACTCAGGTATAATGAAGAACTAAGCAGGTATAATGAAGAACTAAGCAGGTATAATGAAGAACTACTCAGGTATAATGAAGAACTACTCAGGTATAATGAAGAACTACTCAGGTATAATGAAGAACTACTCAGGTATAATGAAGAACTAAGCAGGTATAATGAAGAACTAAGCAGGTATAATGAAGAACTACTCAGGTATAATGAAGAACTAAGCAGGTATAATGAAGAACTACTCAGGTATAATGAAGAACTACTCAGGTATAATGAAGAACTACTCAGGTATAATGAAGAACTAAGCAGGTATAATGAAGAACTACTCAGGTATAATGAAGAACTACTCAGGTATAATGAAGAACTACTCAGGTATAGTGAAGAACTACTCAGGTATAATGAAGAACTACTCAGGTATAATGAAGAACTAAGCAGGTATAATGAAGAACTACTCAGGTATAATGAAGAACTAAGCAGGTATAATGAAGAACTAAGCAGGTATAATGAAGAACTACTCAGGTATAATGAAGAACTAAGCAGGTATAATGAAGAACTACTCAGGCATAATGAAGAACTACTCAGGTATAATGAAGAACTACTCAGGTATAATGAAGAACTACTCAGGCATAATGAAGAACTACTCAGGTATAATGAAGAACTAAGCAGGTATAATGAAGAACTAAGCAGGTATAATGAAGAACTACTCAGGTATAATGAAGAACTAAGCAGGTATAATGAAGAACTAAGCAGGTATAATGAAGAACTAAGCAGGTATAATGAAGAACTACTCAGGTATAATGAAGAACTAAGCAGGTATAATGAAGAACTACTCAGGTATAATGAAGAACTAAGCAGGTATAATGAAGAACTAAGCAGGTATAATGAAGAACTACTCAGGTATAATGAAGAACTAAGCAGGTATAATGAAGAACTAAGCAGGTATAATGAAGAACTAAGCAGGTATAATGAAGAACTACTCAGGTATAATGAAGAACTAAGCAGGTATAATGAAGAACTAAGCAGGTATAATGAAGAACTACTCAGGTATAATGAAGAACTAAGCAGGTATAATGAAGAACTACTCAGGCATAATGAAGAACTACTCAGGTATAATGAAGAACTACTCAGGTATAATGAAGAACTACTCAGGCATAATGAAGAACTACTCAGGTATAATGAAGAACTACTCAGGTATAATGAAGAACTACTCAGGTATAATGAAGAACTACTCAGGTATAATGAAGAACTACTCAGGTATAATGAAGAACTAAGCAGGTATAATGAAGAACTACTCAGGTATAATGAAGAACTAAGCAGGTATAATGAAGAACTACTCAGGTATAATGAAGAACTACTCAGGTATAATGAAGAACTAAGCAGGTATAATGAAGAACTAAGCAGGTATAATGAAGAACTAAGCAGGTATAATGAAGAACTACTAGGGTATAATGAAGAACTAAGCAGGTATAATGAAGAACTACTCAGGTATAATGAAGAACTACTCAGGTATAATGAAGAACTAAGCAGGTATAATGAAGAACTACTCAGGTATAATGAAGAACTACTCAGGTATAATGAAGAACTAAGCAGGTATAATGAAGAACTACTCAGGTATAATGAAGAACTACTCAGGTATAATGAAGAACTACTCAGGTATAATGAAGAACTAAGCAGGTATAATGAAGAACTAAGCAGGTATAATGAAGAACTAAGTACATTGTTAAATTAATATGTGCACGAGGGGAGATTTATGAAAAGAGGTGAATAATAACAATAGCTATTATAATGAACAAGAGAAAGAGAGAGAGAGAGACGATGTGTTTTCGTAAAAGATAATATTATGGTTTTGAGGAGTAGGTATATCTAATTCAGTAGATAGTATATTAAATATAGCGAAGGTAATAGCTACAACGGAGAGTACAAGCATTATTACCTACATTACCTTGCCTACCTTTGACAAAGAATAAGAAGATGTTATTATTGTATATGAAAATTGGGATAAGTGGGATATGCAAAATAGGAAAACACAGTCTTTGAAGTATGCGTGTGGAAATCTATGTTAAATTATCTATCAGGTTCATTTCTTGATCGTTATCACAATAAATAATAGGTATAGACGTTTAGTTATAACTATACTTATCGTTTACATTAAGTGTAATTTAGTAAACTAAATACATATCATAATAATAGAAAAAGTTGATTATATTTTAGTCGGGTGACATTTATTCGCTATATTCACCGCTAGTTTCGTAATTCCTCACCGACTTCGACTTATCACTCTTAAGTACTACGGTGATGGCGGTCAAATCGTTATCGTTGTGGTCCGAAGCCCGGATATTTATAGTCCGAGTCTTTACTTTTTCTGTATCAATATTTAGTAAATACATATATTACTATATCATACTGACAAACATGCACGTATATACATATATATATATAAGGTTACCTTTATTAGTATTTTTGGATGCATATATTACCAATGAAATAATTAGAAATCCGAAACCCGCTACAATCAAGCCAATATTTACATGGTAACTTTCTGCAATAACGAGTAGGTTATAGAACGTGTTAGTATTTTAATTTGTATATTTAGCATTACATTATATCGTCGTCTTTAAATAATATATATCAAACTTTTATAATAGATATTATATATATTATATATCTATAGATATTTATTTATGACACTCATAATATATACTAATGTCCCTATATATATCCTAAATATAAATGGTATGCTCATATAGATTATTTATTACTCATTTAGAGTATTCCAATTCTATGTGTATGATACATATGTTTAGTATTTAGTAAATTTATAATATTGTCTATGCGAGCTCGTACATACAATATATACTAGTAGGACCTATATATCTATATATATAATTAATTAATGTATACATTGTATACAATATTGCTTATCAGTTTACAATATGTTCAAAGTAATTAGATTTCACGATATTAGGCATCAATTAATATGATAATTATATTTAAACGTAATTCACTCTTATAATACTTATGTAATATATTATAATCATAAATATGTTTGTTTGTTTATAAATAGATACCAACCTAGAGCTGTCAACAGTTCTGAAATAATATTTTAAATTGAAAAGTATGTATATATATATAATGGTATAATATATATATATATATATATATATATATATAAAGTTCATATTATACTATTAAAATTTATGATAACTTTTTATATGAATTAAATATATTGATAAATCCACACGTAACAAAAAAAATAGATATAATATAATTATTTTATGATTTTATTTGAAAGTTTAGCTCAATGAATTAACATTTTAATTGTCATTAACAGTTAAAATATTTAAAAAATGTTCTTTTCAAGACAATTATGATTTATTTAAATACTTATAATTCATATACAATGTATTAATTACGCTCTTGTTATGTAATAGTAAAATTAGTTATTACGTAATCCTAGCTAATATTTCAATATCTTAACTAGGCAGTTTATTTACCGATTCAAAATTACGCATTTTCATTATACCTATATATTTTATTTAAGACATATTGTAATATTATAATGCATACATATAATTTATTTATTGATAATTAACCTATTGTAACAGTACTTTTGTACTGTTAAGATATCAGTAGGACATAAAAATCATATATGATCCTATAGGATAAATTAAAAACAAGTATAACATAGTAAATAATAACAGTTTAAAAATGAGGATGTATATTAATACAGTAATACCCTCCAGCTGGATAAAGCTATATACGCCTACCTAAGTCGTTGTAAGTATGATACGATATAAGTGTATTACTAGCTAGGAAAGTTAATATTCGTTATTGTTAACATACTTATAAGTAACATAACGTCGCAATATAGCATATAGGTATTAGCCCTGCAGGGGTATTAGCGGGGTATTAGTAAAGGACATAATTAAAATACTAATTATTGTTATTAGTATATAGTTATTATCATGTACGATTAAATAGGTCGTATTTATGTATCTTATTCTATAGAAATAAATTATATATATATATATACATTATGCACCATAAAAATAATATTCTAAATTATGATATAATAGATATAGATAATGTATGATACTATACATAATGATTATATACTATAATTTTGTGATAAAATTAAATATATATTAATAAGAATGATATAAATATTATATTATTATATAGGGGATATGGTCTAATATCGACATGCACGTAATATCGACACCCTAGAGACATCTCCTAAAATATAATTCCAATCAAAAAATAATTAATATATGAAAGCTGTTAATAAATATAAGTCTAATTCATATAAGTATAATTTTTTTTTAATATTTATATTTTGTTAATTATAGACAAAAAACTGATTTTTTCGTTACAACTCAAACAACTAACTGCATACATGTATAAATGCATGAAATTTTCGAAGTACGATATCGATACTAATCATTTACAAATGTAGGCATTTTAAATATTTAAAATAAATCTTATATAACTAATTATATTTTTAAATGTGCCGAAAGATTTTTCATAATTGTTACAAAGTTATACATTTTACCTAAGCAACTAATACATTATCATACATTTTCACCTTAATTGCACATAATATCGACAAACCTATTATCTCAAAGTTAAACAAACTAAATTAAATTATAAATTAGCTATTGTATGTATATACCTACTTAATACTTATACATAAAATTTGGAAATATGTAATTGAGTAATAATAAAGTTATGGTGATTTATTGTTAGGGTGTCGATATTCGAGTACTATCCCCTATATATATATATATATATATATATATATATATAGGGGAAAGTCTCCGATTACCGACCCCCTCCTAATATCGACCCCCTCTCGTATCTCAGTAACTATATGAGATATCAAAAAAATTATATATACATGAACTGTTAGAAATTTAATGATAAATATGAATAAGTATATTGTTTTACAAAATATTCAATCCTACAATTTGTATTTGATAAAATGTAATATTCTGTTTTTACTTTTTAAATATTTGAATAATAACATTTTTTAAATCATTGTAAATAATTTATTAATAAAAAGAAAACTTAATACTGCGCATAATATTGTAGATCAATAAAATGTTTATAACTATTATAAAAATAATTCAATTTAAATAACTATTAATCAAAATATCTTAATTATAGCAACCCATATGATTTTCCTAATACCGACCCCCTAAATTACCCTAATACCGACCCCATGTGATTTATAATATCCAATGAAAATAGATCAGTATTTTACTTTAAAATATGTAAATTTGTTTGTGTATCATTGATATAGATTAAGGATTCATGATTCCATTCTATTATATACATACTGATTAATAACTAAATATTAAATAATAATACACACTATTTTAATATAATTACTATAAAGTTTAAATTTAAATTTAATATTACTATTAAAACATAAATTCAATAAAAAATATTTGCGTGCATGTTATAATTATTTATATTTATGTATATCTAGTAGATATTATCTAATATATTGATTGGATATTATAATACTAATATTATTTATACCACGATTATTTTAGGGGGTCGGTAATAGGAGAAGGGGGTCGGTATTAGGAACAGGTATCCGATTACCGACCCCCCTGTTTATTCTTGTAAATATAATTCTATCAAAAATTTAAAATAGCCACATTATTCATTGCCATAATATTACCCTATTTACAAGATTTCAAATAAATATATTTAATATTGAATAAGTTATTACAAATAATCATTTAGAGGTCGGTAATCGGAGACTTTCCCTTATATTAGAAAAATTATTAACATTTCAAAGAAATTTGTTTATAGATTTTTAGCCATATGTTAACTAAATGGAATAATGTGGAATAATCACCTAGTAGATATTGGATATATAAACTTATATATGAAGTAATATGTTAGATATTATAATAAACCAGTTAAAATAAAAGTGTATGAATTTTTCGATGGGTAACATATTATTTAATATATTATATATATATATATATATATATATATATATATATTGTTTTAGGAATGGCTTTGTTAACTAACTGCCATTGAAATATAGAAAGTTATTAACATTACTTCGTTTAATTGCTTTATAGCTTCTTAACTAATTAATGATATCGCAAACATTTGTTGTTTTAATAGGTAAGTAGGTAAGTAGGTAAGTATGTAGGTAGGTAAGTAAGTATACAGGTATTATGTAGGTAGGTATGTCGGTAGGTATACCCTATATGGTTAATATAACATATAGAGTTTATCGGAAGTTTATAAATCAAATACAATCGAGAAGATATAATTATGTATGTAGGCCATGGTACATATAGTGTAAGTTTCTAAGATTATATACGAAAAGAATAACAACAAACTAAATAACTAAGAGTTGAATGCTGGGCGAGAATACACGGTCAGTTGACCGTCGTGGACGAGAATATGTGACATAGGTAGGTATGTATACGTTACGTAACCTTACGTCCGACGGGGGGAGGGCAATTTGAAATAATTATGGCGATCTGGTTATGACTCGCGATAGTGATGTAACGTTATACGTGAATTAGTGACATGATTGAAGTCCGCGTATAACGGTACATCACTATCGCGAGTCGTAACCAGATCGCCATAATTATTTCAAAGTTCACTCCGTCACTATACATTGTATCACAAACATTGCCACCACTAACACGTATTTTTATATAGACTATTATTTTTATTTCATCTATATATGATTCCATCTATATATGTTCTAACAATCGATATTTGTCATTAATATTTAATTTTTTTTTAAATTTATAAATATAAATAAGTTAATAACTGTGTTAGTTATATTTCATCAATGTACATTTGTGTTATAACTATCACCGTTTTCCGAATATTTCGCATTGACCAAAACCCCCTCACGCCTCCTGTATACGTATAACACGTATTTTTATATAGACTGTTATTTTGATTTCATCTATAGATGTTAATATTCTAGTTTCATATAAATAATATAAAAGGTTTATCGACTCAATAAAAACGATAGACGTTTATATGCGTCAAGTTGAACTAATATAACAAATGAATAAATAAATACACAAATAATAATACATTTAAAAAAATACATTATAATGATAACATATATGAATATAGTCGACATTTAAAGGTAATAAAATATGATATGATCCTTTTATATATATATTAAATATATATATATATATATTATAGTAAAACAAGACAAGAAATGAGATATTATTTCGTTCTCTTTATTTAAAGTATACTAATATCTATTAAATTAAGTAGACAACATTATTATCGTATGATGTAAGCGAGGACAAATAATGTACTAAAAGTATTATTGTTATAATGATGTAGATTCATTACGATTATTAGGTTTGTTATTTATTAAAATTATTCTTTTCTCTAAAGACGAAGTAAACTTTTCATCAGCAAAATAGTTATGATTCAAATGTAACATAATATCACAGCTTATCTTATATAATTGTGTATACAAATTGATAGGCTATCGTTACAAATCTTAATACGTTTCTGATGTGATGACATAATTAAAAAAAAAAATAACAATAAGAACAATAGGTCTATATATATATATATATATATATATATATTATTAAAATCACAACTGTGGTATACATATGTATTATTATAATACCTTCATATTGTGATTGATAATTATCGACCTTATTTATATATTTTTCGATTTCATCTGAATATGTCATTGTTTCGGGAAATACAAATTTATCAAAACTAATCTGAAATTTAAATTATGGTTTATTATGTTTTTAAAAGTATTTATTTTATTAAATAATGTTGATAATATATATCATAATATATATAAATATATATATATATATATCATAATATATATCATAATATATATCATAATATATATATAAATATATATATATATATATATATATATATATATATATATATATATATATATATCTATAATATAAACAAATATATAAACAAATATATAGACTATAGTATAGGTGTATGACTAATTTAACGTGTATTATAAATATATAATATGTATTGTAAACTGACCTAAATGTGTTTGACATTAAGGGTGCGTTTTTGGTAACATAACCTATCAACGTACAGTGTACGACGTACAATGTATATGTGAACCAACGTACTAATGTACCAACATACCATCTGAAATGCCCGCAATCATATAACAATAAGTCATATTTATATTATGTAAACATAGACATTAGAGTGAGGCTATTTAATGAGGTTTTATTCTAGCATCAATACAAAAAACTCATTATAATTCCTTGAACATATCAATCGGTGAAATTTAGTCTTATAGATTTACTAATTCGACCGAAAGATGGTATAATAATGCAATAGTATAATATATTATGTGATATTAAAGTCAATAATAGTGTTATTAACTATATTTATAAAAAATATATAATATATTCGTAGTTGAAGAGTAGGACAATTATAATAAAACTTTAAAATGTACTAATATATTAAATATTATCGTGTGGTATTCTGTAATGGCGAATTCTTCTACGCGACTGTTACGCTAAAATAGGTCACGTGAGGCGTCGAATAGCAATCTACCTCACTCAATATATATGAATGTAATGGATACAAATGGTATTAATATATATATTATCGTTTATAAGTTAGTACTTTGGTATATCTACGAAAAACTCACCATAATATATATTATCATTCCATTGTGTATACAACATACCAATGTACCAACATGCCAACGTCCCAAATTAGTATGTATATATTAGGATCCCAACGTATCAACGTTAAAACGTCCCATCTATAGATTGCATTGATACGTTGGGATCCTAATATATACATACTAATTTGGTACGTTGGTACATTGGTACGTTGGCATGTTACAAATGCACCCTAATATACTTTTACATGCTATTATAGATATAGGGGAAAGTAACAGAATACGGAAAGTAACCGAATACGGACAGTGCCCGAATACGGACACTCTCGGTATCTCAGAAACCATAAATCATACAAAAAATGTTTAATGAATAAAATATTCATAATTATAAAAATAGTCTAAAAAAGTATTTTTTATTTTTGAATTATACAAAATATTGCTAATATATCCAATAAACTGATTTTTTTATCACGTTTTTAAATTTATGAAAAAAATTTCAACTTAAAACCTTCTCAAGATTATACAAATGTATCGATATAAAATATAACATTATATTATTAAATAATAAAGCATTCTAAAATTATATATATAATTTCTATATTTTGTATCAAATATTCATTAAGTTATAAGCATATATCTAGAGGTCATATAAGTTCCTAATACGGACACTCTAGATGTCTTAATACGGAAACCCTATAACCAATCAGCGTGCAGCGTATGCACTATTCTGATATTCATAGAAATCACGTTCGTTATAATATTAATATCACCAATAAAGATAAATTAAAAAAATTATTATTTAGTTATTTAAATTGTATTATTAATAAAAAAATAATAAAAATAAATAAATTATTAACTAATTAAATTAGAATACATTTTTCATAAAATTAATTATAAATAATGTAATTATAGTTTGTCTGATTGATTCATCAATAATATATAGTTTATCTATTGGTATATAGGGTGTCCGTATTATAACACAGGGTGTCGGTATTCGGACATGGGTACCGAATACGGACACCCCCGTTATATATGGAATTAAAAGATTAAATAAGATTTTAAAATCACAATAATATCTATAATCATAAAATATTAATATATTGTAATTTTTGAATAAAAATAATGAGTCATAAAATGCTAAGACCATTTATTGTTAAAGTGTCCGTATTAGGTTACTTTCCCCTACCGTAGTCAGTAGGTTTCAGTCTAATTATAGATCTGATTAATATATTTATTAATAGGTTAAGGTCAGTTAGTATGTAGTTTTGTACATATTACTTTAGAGTTACAGTAGCTGAGTCAAAAGTAAAGTATAAGTAATTCGCCATCAGTGTAATAGTGGGTGAGTCTATTTATAGTCTAATATACTAATTATAATTATATCTATTATAATTCCCTATATTATATTGATTAGATTGAATTTTTCAATAAATTGATATGATTCGTTTAATCAAAGGAATAGTACCTATTGGATTACAAATAATACCTATTTGATTACAAATAATACTTATTTGATTACAAAGAAAACATATTTGATTACAAATAATACCTATTGGAAAAATAGTAATACTTCTCATGCGTGTATTTGTATACAACAATCCTATATAACAATGTCAAAGCTATATAAGTGTGGTGTATATTTCGGAGAGTTTGATAAGTAGTATGTTAAAGTGTTGTTTGTCGAAATCGGCATTGAGGTCTAAACATAACGATAGTAAATTAATTGTGTTCTGAAAAAGTAGTGAGTCATCTAGAAGTGAAATCCCTCTAGTTTCATTGTACCTATATACACACACACACACACACATATATATATATATATATATATATATATATATATATATATATATATATATATATATATATATATATATATATATATGTACTATTTTATATAATAACTTATATATATAAACTAACTTCAACAATTACCTAAATTTAAACCGATTGAAGAATTATACTTGGAATAAACCCTAGTATACTTAATGTTAAATATTTGTATAATGTATAATATAATTTTAGAATTAGTAATATAATTAAAATATTTAAAATTTAATTTATTTATAATTAAAATTTTATATTTTATTAAATATTTAATTAACATTTTGTATTTAATTAATATTCTAATTATATATATAACCAAATATTTACGTGATATTATGACATTTAATTAAAGTATACAATATAAATATATTCCGAATTATGTGTTACGAGTCGTAACTTACGACTGTCAAGCTTTATATTACGTCACGGTTCAAACTACTGTGTAGTTCACACAATTCTATAATTATATAACATATAATATAAACAAATAACATTATTGTAATGAATGTTTCATACATATAGTGTAATAAACTATAGTGTATTATATATATATATATATATATATATATTAAAATATATATATATATATATGCACTATATTATATAGTCTATATATAGTTTACCATATATGGTAGTAATGACATTTTATTGGTCAAATAAATATGAACTCGCAAATATATTATAAATTCACAGATCCCGGTAATTGTGTCAATCAGTTAAAAACACATGTAAGACACGACTTTCTCTCTTTCTCTCATATACAGTATATTATACAGTATATTATATACAGTAACACGTTTTATTCATTATAATAAACGAGAAATAACCGGGAAGAATCAAACCCGATAACATTGTGGTTTGATTCTTCCCGGTTATTTCACGTTTATTATAATGAATAAAATGTGTTACTGTATATAACTTTATTTAATAACTCTTCTATAAACCGTACTCGTCTGTGTTCATGAATAATATCAATGCGACCATACATTTATATAATTAAACAATTCGACGTTAGGTTCATTCACGGTTGAATGATTTGCATTATAATGAAATTGATTAATCACCAATTGGCTAGTACGTCAATCATAATCATTCGTTGGGGATTTCGAAATGGTGTATTTTCTACACTACAACATCCACGCCACCCCAAATAAAATATGTCCCAGATTTTTCACTTACTTACCTAACTAAATATTAATTAATTTTAGATTTATCCTGTTTTCTACTCTCTTATCAGTTCCTCTCACTAATTTATATGCTGATGTACCATTGACTCTACTTTCTACTGACCACTCTTCTCTCCCCATATATTAGCTAACTTCCGCCTACCTAATACTCTACTCTTAATTCGTACTAAGCAACCCGTCTCCAACTCCTTCTCTCCTTCAACTTTAACATTATTTCTCCTTCTCATTTTCTCTAATACCCTCTCATTAATTTCGCATACTTTTTTATTCGTCTCTACTATCCAATTTATTTCTCCTGTACCTTTACCTCTATTTAAACATAATCTATTATCTATAGGTAATCTCTCTTCTCTTCCAAACATCAGTACAAATGGGGTATAACCAGTTGTTGCATGTGGTGTACTATTATACGCATGTACCTACTTTGGTAAGTGTATAGGCTACTTATTTTTCTCCTCTTCACCCAACGATCTTAACATATTAATTATAGACCGATTCATCTGTTCACATTGGCAGTTTCCTTGTGGATGGTATGGACTATAGTCCATAGTATAGTTCTACTTTGGACAATCCCAAATAATTTACATAATTCTTCAACTATTTCTGACTGAAAGTTCCTGCCTTGATCAGTGTGTATCCTCTGTGGGGTTCCAAAATTAAAAATCCACTCGTTTATTAGTATTTTTGCCACAGTAATTGATAGTTGATTACGTGTCGGTATTGCTTTAGTATATTTCGTATATGCATCCGTTATTACCAAAACACTTTCTCTCCCATCTGATGCTTTATCTAATCTTACGAAATCCATAAATACTAATTCCAATGGTCTTGTCGCTGACAATGACCCCTGCTCAATTATCGGCATCCTCCTATTATTCTTACTAATTTGACATATCCTGCAATTCCCAACATAATACTTAACATCCATATACAATCCTACCCATGTATACAATAAATTCACCCTATCGACTGTCCTATCGGTTCCTTGGTGTCCGTTATCATCATGTACTCCCTTTAATATATCATTAATTAACACTTGTGGTACTACCAACACTTTTCCTCCCCCTTTTCGTTCCTTAAATAATATTCCATCAACTAACTTATATCTGCCGCTTACTCCCGTTCCCTCAATTACTCCTAAAATATTTTCTATCTCCTTATCCTCTCTCTGTAATCTACGTAACTCCTCTCCCTCCATTTCCTTTATTACAGTTATTTCATTTACCTCTAAATCATTTTCATATAAACGATTAATATCATCTCCATCTACTTCATCTCCCTTCATTCTCGACAGTGCACCCGCTACTGTATTATGTTTACCCGCTCTATACTTAAATATCAACTCAAATGGTGCAAGTCTACCTATCCATCTCTGTTCTAGAGCAGATAATACTTTCTTATCTAGAATTTTATAATGTAGTTACTATAAATGCACTAACCTCGAGTCATTGATAAGTGTCCTACTATATATAGTTTATATTGATTTAACGTAAAGATTACTTTGGGGGCGTTAGCATAATTAGATAACTAATGTTTATTTAAGGTTAGTGCATTTACTAAAACATGGTGACTATACAATTATAAACATTCCATAATATCCCTTTTCTAAGGTTTTAATATCGTGATAACAATTTAAATACACGATAACAATTATACAATTATAAACCTTAACCCTATAGTGACCTAAGGTCACTATTCCGTATACCGCTTAGGAGGATTTATAATCCTTCCTGAGCGCGTCGTATACGTAGCTTCACCTGTTTCAATCAATTCTGATCTATTTCTTCTTACAATTCCTTCTCCTTCCACTGTATAACTTCTTTCATTCTGATTTACTTCGATTACCTTGGCTGGACGGTCTAGATCTTTGATGTAAACATAATCTCCAATAGATAATTTCTTTAGGTCCTTTAGTTTTGGATTGCTATCATACTTATTTTTAATTCTTTTTATCTTCTTTGCTTGCCATTCACGATACTCGGTATGTTGTTCTTTATTGACAATCTTTCGGTTCTGTATCAATGGTACTATAGATGTTAATTTTCGATTCATTAATAGCTCTCCAGGTGACAATCCGAATTCTAGTGGTGTGGTTCTGTACTCAAGCATACTCAGATATGGGTCTTCGCATTTTTCTAGTAGTCTCTTTACTGTTTGAACTGCACGTTCAGCCATCCCATTTCCTTTGGGGGTATCGTGGAGATGATGTTATATGCTTGAATTTGTACATTTTAGTAAATTCTTTAAATTCTAAGGACGCATATTGAGGGTCATTGTCAGATATAACTTGATCTGGTATCCCATGTCTAGAGAATATAGATTTCAATTTCTCTATAATTCTACCAGAATTTTCACCTTTTTCCAACAATGCCAATTCAATATATTTAGAGTAGTAATCTACTACTAATAGATACTTCTTTCCGCTTAATTGAAATATGTCGGTTCCCAACATCTCCCACGGTCCTTTTGGTATGGGAATCATCTCTAAAGTTTTTATTTTTTTATTTTCATAAATAATGCATTGAATGCATGACCCTACGTGTGCTTTAATATCCTCTGTAATTCCGATTGTAATTTTCCACTTCGTCTCTATCTTTTCTTTCAATAGTTTAATTATTCTATCTTCCTCTTGTGACTTCCTCAGATAGCTCCGTCTTCGTACGTCTTCATAGTTTTTCGTGTGTTGCTCCACAAATTTCTCTGTTTCTAGTTATAGTATGCTTTCAACATTTGTTTCTGCTGGGTATCTGGATAAAGCATCCTCCCCTGCATTATTCTTTCCGGAAATGTATACTATTTTTACACTATATTTCATTAGTCTCAATCTGAATCATTGTATACGTAGTGGAATTTTTTCAATTTCCTTGCTTTCGAGTACTTGAACTAAGGGTTTATGGTCTGTTTCAACCACAACTGATTCTCCGCATATATAATAATGGAATTTTTCTAAGCCCCATACCACTCCTAAGGCTTCTTTTTCTATGGTAGAATACCGTTGTTCCGTCTCATTTAGTGATCTGCTGGCTGCTGCTAGGATCCACTTTTCACATTTACTACATTTCTGCCACAATATTGCACCTATGCCGTGATTTGATGCATCTGAAGTTATGTGCGTTTTCTTGTTCATGTCAAATGATTTTAAAATTCTGGTCGATTTGAATTCTTCCTTTATTTTTTTCAAAACTTTTCTGTTGTGGATCACCCCACCTCCAAGTTATGTCCTTTTTTAATAATATTCTGATTGGTGTACTGAACTCTGCTATATTCTTACTGAATCTGGCATACTGATTTATCAAACCTAAGAAACTCTTTATAGCTTTCACATGTTCTGGTACTGGAAATAGTTCAATAGCTTTTATTTTTTCACCTGCTCCAATGCCTTTTTCACTTATTTTGAATCCAAGAAACTCTACTTCCTTCTGTTTGAAACAACATTTCTTTTTATTAAGGGTCATCCCAGCAGCTCTTATTTTATTCAATACATTCTGCACACTTTTATCGTGACTTTCCTCCGTATCTCCCATTATTAATACATCGTCCATGTGTATTATCACGTTTTCTTCATCTTTTAGTATTCTATTCATTTCTTTACTAAATATTTCGGGGGCTGAGGTTAATCCGAATGGCAATTTCCTGTAATGAAACCTCCCCCATGAAGTCAAAAAATGTGTATACTCCCATGATGATTTTTCTAGTGGTATCTGCCAAAAACCCGAATTTGCGTCTATTTTGGAGAAGTATTTTCCTCTGATTTGGGACAGACTATTTTCGACCGTAGCCATAGGGTAGACTTCCCTCTGAACACTCTTATTTAGCTTGGTCAAATCACTACAAATTCGTATTTTGCCATTAGACTTCGTTGCCACCACTCTGACGGTCCTTCCGACTCTGCTATGACCCCTAGATCTTGCATTCGTTTTAACTCTTTCTTGACTTCTTCTTGCATCCTTAAGGGTACAGGTCTGGGCACATATATTGAATATGGTATCGCATCTTTTCTCACCCTTATTTTATATTGCGTTTTCAATTGCCCCAATCCTTCATAAAGTGACTCTTTTTTCACTTCATTAATCAGGATAATCATGCCTAGTTTCACAGATGCGTTTCTTGATAATAATCCTGTGGTTTGGTTTTTTATGACATATATCTCTTCTTCGATTTCCTTTTCTTTATATGATAATTTCCCGACAAAGTATCCCAGTACTTCCAACTTTGTATTTCCAGGACCTCTAAAAGTTTTGTTCGTTCGACTTAAATTTGATAGATTCTGTATGTCCGGTATCACACTTACACTAGCTCCTGTGTCTATCTTGAATCGAATAACCTGGTTACCCTTTTCAGTGTTAACCCTAACATCACGTATCCATGGATCATTATCTTCCGTACATATTGAAACTTCGCCTAAGAATGTAAACTCTTCGTTTTTGAGATGATTGTTTTTTTCGATTCTTACTTCATCCACCTTCTTAGATCTACAGCATACTGCCCAGTGTCCAGTTCTCTTACAATTCGCGCATTTAGTCCCGTAAGCTTTACATTTCTTAGGTTCATGAATGTTGTTACAACGAGAGCACTTTTTCTTCGTATCTCCTCTTTTGTATTCGAATTTATTCTTTTTGTAGTCATTTTGCACGTAATCGATATTTTCTTTCCCTCTTATTTCTTCACTCTGATTGTTGCCTATTTCTTTAGTTCGAGCGAATTCTATGAGCCTTTCCGCCGTTAGTTCTTTACCGGTCGCCTCTTGTAGTAGCCGTTGCCTCAACATGTCATCCTTCATTCCGATGATCAGTCTATCCTTAATGGAGTCCCGCAAATCTTTAAACTCACAGTTTATAGATAATTTTTTTAATTCAGTATGGTACGTATCAATATTTTCATTGTCTTCTTGTGCCCGTTTGAAAAATACATATCGTTCATATGTAACATTCCTTCGTGGAATAAAATATTTGTTAAATTGAGTTTTTATCCAATCCAGGTTTAGTTTCCCTGATAATTGTACGTTCTTTTCTTTGACTATAACCGTAATTTCTTTGTCTTTAAAATACTTGAATATTGTTACCCCGTCCGGTCCAATTATATTCAAAAAAATACCTATTTGTACTTTTTCTGGTTTATTTTCTATTTCTTTGGCGCACTCATATATCTCATATTCTTCTATCCATCTATTCCATAATTCCGCTCCTCTAAGGTTATCTACTATAAGTATTTCTGGTATTCTAAATTCACTCATATCGATGTATTTGTACTTTTATTAATTACTGTAATAATAACTTTAAATTATCATATAATTTGTCGAATTATATGTTAATAATATTAATTGTGTATACTATATAAACTGTATTATATAGTATACTAATATATAGTATACTATAGTATGCTATAATATATTATATAATATTACGCGGTATTATAAATAAATTATATAAAATAAATAAATTATAAAAATATTTGTTTCAAAAGTTATTTTGAAAACAAATTTCCTTATAATTATTAATTCTTAACAATAGGCAACTCTTAACCTATGGCAATAAGATACACTTTTTAAACGTTTAACCGCTGTCACCATGTTATAATGTAGTTACTATAAATGCACTAACCTCGAGTCATTGATAAGTGTCCTACTATATATAGTTTATATTGATTTAACGTAAAGATTACTTTGGGGGCGTTAGCATAATTAGATAACTAATGTTTATTTAAGGTTAGTGCATTTACTAAAACATGGTGACTATACAATTATAAACATTCCACAACATAGAATACATGCCACTGCACTATTATCTGTAATTACTGTGCACTTTGCTCACATCGTTATTAATTTACTACCATTTGCTGTCCTCAAATTACTTAACTGTTTATCCTCTATCAACTTAAGATCCCACTTCCTAACTAAACTTATAGGAATTATCGATACTTGACTACCTGTATCTACGATAAACTTTCGACTTATACCCTCTATTCTACATACCACTACTGGACACTTACTCATACAGGTCATTTCAACACTATATATGCCTCCCCGGTCCCTGTTTACTGTAGAGGATACCCATTACCCAACCCCCTATATATACACCATCTTGCTGAATGGCCTACTCTCCCACAGTTATAACACCTCTGTACTCTACCCCTACTATTACTATTCTGTGCAAACCCTGATCTATAACGCTCTACTTCTCTCCTTAGATCTAATACTTCCTGTCTTAATTTATCACTCTCACTCTCTATTCTATAACACTCCCCTGATGTGTTTACTTCTGCCCCTACTCCAATTATATTCACAAACTTCTGTGCCTCTACTCTTAACTCTGTAAACCCAGCATCATTTCCAGTATTTGATAAAAGGTGATATCTTACCTTTTCATCTATTAAATTACTTCTAAATATTTCTCCTATTAACTCTCTCCAACCCTCTACATCCTGTAATCTTATACCTATCTTAAACATCTCATCCGCAAACTCCATCACACTTTCCCCTGCTTTCTGTTTCGTTTCCACTAATTCTCGTAATCTCTCCCCTTTAGAACCCAGTTCTCCACCTCTATCTCTAAGTATTTTAAATATTTTGTCTAAACTTACAACTACTTCTACTTGTGTGCACAACTCAATCTTCGCCCCCCCTCTGATATGGTATAATACGTACCCCGCTGCCTATTCCCCTGTATACCCCTTTAATCTAACACATTCCTCAGCTCTTCTAATCCATCCCTCTACATCTCTCTCGTCTACATAATACTCTAATTGTACATAACTTAAATCTCTTTTGGGAGGTCTACCCAAGGGTTTATTGGATGTCTCACCCACATTAGTCATAATATAATTTATTTTATTTTATCTCCCAACGAATTAATTATAATAACGTACTAACCCCTCAACGAATATATCACGTCCGATGACGATACTTCCGGTAACTCAACGACGACGACGACGACGATGATGACGATGATGACTATGATGACGATGATGACGATCACGTCGATGACGATGATGATGATGACGATGACGATGATGATGATGACGATGACGATGATGTCGATGACGATGACGATAATGACGATGACGATGATGTCGATGACGATGACGATGACGATGACGATGACGATGATTTCGATGACGATGTCGATGATGTCGATGACGAGTACGGTTACTCCAGCCATGTACATGATCCCGCCGCTGTCACCAATGTTATCGGGTATGATTCTTCCCGGTTATTTCTCGTGTATTATAATGAATAAATCGTGTTACTGTATATAACTTTATTTAACAAATCTTCTATAAACCGTACTCGTCTGTGTTCATGAATAATATCAATGCGACCATACATTTATATCATTAAACAATTCGACGTTAGGTTCATTCAAGGTTGAATGATTTGCATTATAATGAAATTGATTAATCACCAATTGGCTAGTACGTCAATCATAATCATTCGTTGGGGATTTCGAAATGGTGTATTTTCTACACTACAACATCCACGCCACCCCAAATAAAATATGTCCCAGATTTTTCACTTACTTACCTAACTAAATATTAATTAATTTTAGATTTATCCTGTTTTCTACTCTCTTATCAGTTCCTCTCACTAATTTATATGCTGATGTACCATTGACTCTACTTTCTACTGACCACTCTTCTCTCCCCATATATTAGCTAACTTCCGCCTACCTAATACTCTACTCTTAATTCGTACTAAGCAACCCGTCTCCAACTCCTTCTCTCCTTCAACTTTAACATTATTTCTCCTTCTCATTTTCTCTAATACCCTCTCATTAATTTCGCATACTTTTTTATTCGTCTCTACTATCCAATTTATTTCTCCTGTACCTTTACCTCTATTTAAACATAATCTATTATCTATAGGTAATCTCTCTTCTCTTCCAAACATCAGTACAAATGGGGTATAACCAGTTGTTGCATGTGGTGTACTATTATACGCATGTACCTACTTTGGTAAGTGTATAGGCTACTTATTTTTCTCCTCTTCACCCAACGATCTTAACATATTAATTATAGACCGATTCATCTGTTCACATTGGCAGTTTCCTTGTGGATGGTATGGACTATAGTCCATAGTATAGTTCTACTTTGGACAATCCCAAATAATTTACATAATTCTTCAACTATTTCTGACTGAAAGTTCCTGCCTTGATCAGTGTGTATCCTCTGTGGGGTTCCAAAATTAAAAATCCACTCGTTTATTAGTATTTTTGCCACAGTAATTGATAGTTGATTACGTGTCGGTATTGCTTTAGTATATTTCGTATATGCATCCGTTATTACCAAAACACTTTCTCTCCCATCTGATGCTTTATCTAATCTTACGAAATCCATAAATACTAATTCCAATGGTCTTGTCGCTGACAATGACCCCTGCTCAATTATCGGCATCCTCCTATTATTCTTACTAATTTGACATATCCTGCAATTCCCAACATAATACTTAACATCCATATACAATCCTACCCATGTATACAATAAATTCACCCTATCGACTGTCCTATCGGTTCCTTGGTGTCCGTTATCATCATGTACTCCCTTTAATATATCATTAATTAACACTTGTGGTACTACCAACACTTTTCCTCCCCCTTTTCGTTCCTTAAATAATATTCCATCAACTAACTTATATCTGCCGCTTACTCCCGTTCCCTCAATTACTCCTAAAATATTTTCTATCTCCTTATCCTCTCTCTGTAATCTACGTAACTCCTCTCCCTCCATTTCCTTTATTACAGTTATTTCATTTACCTCTAAATCATTTTCATATAAACGATTAATATCATCTCCATCTACTTCATCTCCCTTCATTCTCGACAGTGCACCCGCTACTGTATTATGTTTACCCGCTCTATACTTAAATATCAACTCAAATGGTGCAAGTCTACCTATCCATCTCTGTTCTAGAGCAGATAATACTTTCTTATCTAGAATTTTATAATGTAGTTACTATAAATGCACTAACCTCGAGTCATTGATAAGTGTCCTACTATATATAGTTTATATTGATTTAACGTAAAGATTACTTTGGGGGCGTTAGCATAATTAGATAACTAATGTTTATTTAAGGTTAGTGCATTTACTAAAACATGGTGACTATACAATTATAAACATTCCATAATATCCCTTTTCTAAGGTTTTAATATCGTGATAACAATTTAAATACACGATAACAATTATACAATTATAAACCTTAACCCTATAGTGACCTAAGGTCACTATTCCGTATACCGCTTAGGAGGATTTATAATCCTTCCTGAGCGCGTCGTATACGTAGCTTCACCTGTTTCAATCAATTCTGATCTATTTCTTCTTACAATTCCTTCTCCTTCCACTGTATAACTTCTTTCATTCTGATTTACTTCGATTACCTTGGCTGGACGGTCTAGATCTTTGATGTAAACATAATCTCCAATAGATAATTTCTTTAGGTCCTTTAGTTTTGGATTGCTATCATACTTATTTTTAATTCTTTTTATCTTCTTTGCTTGCCATTCACGATACTCGGTATGTTGTTCTTTATTGACAATCTTTCGGTTCTGTATCAATGGTACTATAGATGTTAATTTTCGATTCATTAATAGCTCTCCAGGTGACAATCCGAATTCTAGTGGTGTGGTTCTGTACTCAAGCATACTCAGATATGGGTCTTCGCATTTTTCTAGTAGTCTCTTTACTGTTTGAACTGCACGTTCAGCCATCCCATTTCCTTTGGGGGTATCGTGGAGATGATGTTATATGCTTGAATTTGTACATTTTAGTAAATTCTTTAAATTCTAAGGACGCATATTGAGGGTCATTGTCAGATATAACTTGATCTGGTATCCCATGTCTAGAGAATATAGATTTCAATTTCTCTATAATTCTACCAGAATTTTCACCTTTTTCCAACAATGCCAATTCAATATATTTAGAGTAGTAATCTACTACTAATAGATACTTCTTTCCGCTTAATTGAAATATGTCGGTTCCCAACATCTCCCACGGTCCTTTTGGTATGGGAATCATCTCTAAAGTTTTTATTTTTTTATTTTCATAAATAATGCATTGAATGCATGACCCTACGTGTGCTTTAATATCCTCTGTAATTCCGATTGTAATTTTCCACTTCGTCTCTATCTTTTCTTTCAATAGTTTAATTATTCTATCTTCCTCTTGTGACTTCCTCAGATAGCTCCGTCTTCGTACGTCTTCATAGTTTTTCGTGTGTTGCTCCACAAATTTCTCTGTTTCTAGTTATAGTATGCTTTCAACATTTGTTTCTGCTGGGTATCTGGATAAAGCATCCTCCCCTGCATTATTCTTTCCGGAAATGTATACTATTTTTACACTATATTTCATTAGTCTCAATCTGAATCATTGTATACGTAGTGGAATTTTTTCAATTTCCTTGCTTTCGAGTACTTGAACTAAGGGTTTATGGTCTGTTTCAACCACAACTGATTCTCCGCATATATAATAATGGAATTTTTCTAAGCCCCATACCACTCCTAAGGCTTCTTTTTCTATGGTAGAATACCGTTGTTCCGTCTCATTTAGTGATCTGCTGGCTGCTGCTAGGATCCACTTTTCACATTTACTACATTTCTGCCACAATATTGCACCTATGCCGTGATTTGATGCATCTGAAGTTATGTGCGTTTTCTTGTTCATGTCAAATGATTTTAAAATTCTGGTCGATTTGAATTCTTCCTTTATTTTTTTCAAAACTTTTCTGTTGTGGATCACCCCACCTCCAAGTTATGTCCTTTTTTAATAATATTCTGATTGGTGTACTGAACTCTGCTATATTCTTACTGAATCTGGCATACTGATTTATCAAACCTAAGAAACTCTTTATAGCTTTCACATGTTCTGGTACTGGAAATAGTTCAATAGCTTTTATTTTTTCACCTGCTCCAATGCCTTTTTCACTTATTTTGAATCCAAGAAACTCTACTTCCTTCTGTTTGAAACAACATTTCTTTTTATTAAGGGTCATCCCAGCAGCTCTTATTTTATTCAATACATTCTGCACACTTTTATCGTGACTTTCCTCCGTATCTCCCATTATTAATACATCGTCCATGTGTATTATCACGTTTTCTTCATCTTTTAGTATTCTATTCATTTCTTTACTAAATATTTCGGGGGCTGAGGTTAATCCGAATGGCAATTTCCTGTAATGAAACCTCCCCCATGAAGTCAAAAAATGTGTATACTCCCATGATGATTTTTCTAGTGGTATCTGCCAAAAACCCGAATTTGCGTCTATTTTGGAGAAGTATTTTCCTCTGATTTGGGACAGACTATTTTCGACCGTAGCCATAGGGTAGACTTCCCTCTGAACACTCTTATTTAGCTTGGTCAAATCACTACAAATTCGTATTTTGCCATTAGACTTCGTTGCCACCACTCTGACGGTCCTTCCGACTCTGCTATGACCCCTAGATCTTGCATTCGTTTTAACTCTTTCTTGACTTCTTCTTGCATCCTTAAGGGTACAGGTCTGGGCACATATATTGAATATGGTATCGCATCTTTTCTC
Organism: Osedax fenrisi; assembly: GCA_964019155.1. Taxonomy (NCBI): domain Eukaryota; kingdom Metazoa; phylum Annelida; class Polychaeta; order Sabellida; family Siboglinidae; genus Osedax; species Osedax fenrisi. The sequence continues at coordinate 85,748,009 of OZ025240.1, read as the reverse complement.
ACCCTTATTTTATATTGCGTTTTCAATTGCCCCAATCCTTCATAAAGTGACTCTTTTTTCACTTCATTAATCAGGATAATCATGCCTAGTTTCACAGATGCGTTTCTTGATAATAATCCTGTGGTTTGGTTTTTTATGACATATATCTCTTCTTCGATTTCCTTTTCTTTATATGATAATTTCCCGACAAAGTATCCCAGTACTTCCAACTTTGTATTTCCAGGACCTCTAAAAGTTTTGTTCGTTCGACTTAAATTTGATAGATTCTGTATGTCCGGTATCACACTTACACTAGCTCCTGTGTCTATCTTGAATCGAATAACCTGGTTACCCTTTTCAGTGTTAACCCTAACATCACGTATCCATGGATCATTATCTTCCGTACATATTGAAACTTCGCCTAAGAATGTAAACTCTTCGTTTTTGAGATGATTGTTTTTTTCGATTCTTACTTCATCCACCTTCTTAGATCTACAGCATACTGCCCAGTGTCCAGTTCTCTTACAATTCGCGCATTTAGTCCCGTAAGCTTTACATTTCTTAGGTTCATGAATGTTGTTACAACGAGAGCACTTTTTCTTCGTATCTCCTCTTTTGTATTCGAATTTATTCTTTTTGTAGTCATTTTGCACGTAATCGATATTTTCTTTCCCTCTTATTTCTTCACTCTGATTGTTGCCTATTTCTTTAGTTCGAGCGAATTCTATGAGCCTTTCCGCCGTTAGTTCTTTACCGGTCGCCTCTTGTAGTAGCCGTTGCCTCAACATGTCATCCTTCATTCCGATGATCAGTCTATCCTTAATGGAGTCCCGCAAATCTTTAAACTCACAGTTTATAGATAATTTTTTTAATTCAGTATGGTACGTATCAATATTTTCATTGTCTTCTTGTGCCCGTTTGAAAAATACATATCGTTCATATGTAACATTCCTTCGTGGAATAAAATATTTGTTAAATTGAGTTTTTATCCAATCCAGGTTTAGTTTCCCTGATAATTGTACGTTCTTTTCTTTGACTATAACCGTAATTTCTTTGTCTTTAAAATACTTGAATATTGTTACCCCGTCCGGTCCAATTATATTCAAAAAAATACCTATTTGTACTTTTTCTGGTTTATTTTCTATTTCTTTGGCGCACTCATATATCTCATATTCTTCTATCCATCTATTCCATAATTCCGCTCCTCTAAGGTTATCTACTATAAGTATTTCTGGTATTCTAAATTCACTCATATCGATGTATTTGTACTTTTATTAATTACTGTAATAATAACTTTAAATTATCATATAATTTGTCGAATTATATGTTAATAATATTAATTGTGTATACTATATAAACTGTATTATATAGTATACTAATATATAGTATACTATAGTATGCTATAATATATTATATAATATTACGCGGTATTATAAATAAATTATATAAAATAAATAAATTATAAAAATATTTGTTTCAAAAGTTATTTTGAAAACAAATTTCCTTATAATTATTAATTCTTAACAATAGGCAACTCTTAACCTATGGCAATAAGATACACTTTTTAAACGTTTAACCGCTGTCACCATGTTATAATGTAGTTACTATAAATGCACTAACCTCGAGTCATTGATAAGTGTCCTACTATATATAGTTTATATTGATTTAACGTAAATATTACTTTGGGGGCGTTAGCATAATTAGATAACTAATGTTTATTTAAGGTTAGTGCATTTACTAAAACATGGTGACTATACAATTATAAACATTCCACAACATAGAATACATGCCACTGCACTATTATCTGTAATTACTGTGCACTTTGCTCACATCGTTATTAATTTACTACCATTTGCTGTCCTCAAATTACTTAACTGTTTATCCTCTATCAACTTAAGATCCCACTTCCTAACTAAACTTATAGGAATTATCGATACTTGACTACCTGTATCTACGATAAACTTTCGACTTCTACCCTCTATTCTACATACCACTACTGGACACTTACTCATACAGGTCATTTCAACACTATATATGCCTCCCCGGTCCCTGTTTACTGTAGAGGATACCCATTTCCCAACCCCCTATATATACACCATCTTGCTGAATGGCCTACTCTCCCACAGTTATAACACCTCTGTACTCTACCCCTACTATTACTATTCTGTGCAAACCCTGATCTATAACGCTCTACTTCTCTCCTTAGATCTAATACTTCCTGTCTTAATTTATCACTCTCACTCTCTATTCTATAACACTCCCCTGATGTGTTTACTTCTGCCCCTACTCCAATTATATTCACAAACTTCTGTGCCTCTACTCTTAACTCTGTAAACCCAGCATCATTTCCAGTATTTGATAAAAGGTGATATCTTACCTTTTCATCTATTAAATTACTTCTAAATATTTCTCCTATTAACTCTCTCCAACCCTCTACATCCTGTAATCTTATAACTATCTTAAACATCTCATCCGCAAACTCCATCACACTTTCCCCTGCTTTCTGTTTCGTTTCCACTAATTCTCGTAATCTCTCCCCTTTAGAACCCAGTTCTCCACCTCTATCTCTAAGTATTTTAAATATTTTGTCTAAACTTACAACTACTTCTACTTGTGTGCACAACTCAATCTTCGCCCCCCCTCTGATATGGTATAATACGTACCCCGCTGCCTCATCCCCTGTATACCCCTTTAATCTAACACATTCCTCAGCTCTTCTAATCCATCCCTCTACATCTCTCTCGTCTACATAATACTCTAATTGTACATAACTTAAATCTCTTTTGGGAGGTCTACCCAAGGGTTTATTGGATGTCTCACCCACATTAGTCATAATATAATTTATTTTATTTTATCTCCCAACGAATTAATTATAATAACGTACTAACCCCTCAACGAATATATCACGTCCGATGACGATACTTCCGGTAACTCAACGACGACGACGACGACGATGATGACGATGATGACTATGATGACGATGATGACGATCACGTCGATGACGATGATGATGATGACGATGACGATGATGATGATGACGATGACGATGATGTCGATGACGATGACGATAATGACGATGACGATGATGTCGATGACGATGACGATGACGATGACGATGACGATGATTTCGATGACGATGTCGATGATGTCGATGACGAGTACGGTTACTCCAGCCATATACATGATCCCGCCACTGTCACCAATGTTATCGGGTATGATTCTTCCCGGTTATTTCTCGTGTATTATAATGAATAAATCGTGTTACTGTATATAACTTTATTTAACAAATCTTCTATAAACCGTACTCGTCTGTGTTCATGAATAATATCAATGCGACCATACATTTATATCATTAAACAATTCGACGTTAGGTTCATTCAAGGTTGAATGATTTGCAGTATAATGCAATTGATTGGCTAGTACGTCAATCATAATCATTCATTGGGGATTTCGAAATGGTGTATTTTCTACACTACAACATATATTTATATTATAAATTATATATTTCAAAATGATATAATTTAATTTAAGGAATATTAAATATACGAGTTCTAGTATAGGGCTGTTTTATTATAGGGAATTTATCAATACAATAAGTTATGTTATCATTGTGTGAATCAATGGACAATTGGGATTTATTCAATTTCAGAGGAAAAATATTCATAATCAAGATATCTATAAAAGCTGTCTGATATAGATTGTTGCCACGGATGCGGTGGGGTGAAGAACTATAGTTCTACTTAGATTATAATCTACGAGTTATTAGAACATTATCCGCAAATAGGTCAGCTTTCCAACAACCAGCGGCACATCGACAAATAGGGACTACTATGGGGACATACTATGGGATCCACCGGACATTATATCGAGTGAACGGTCAGCGATATGTACGGGGAAGTATATATTGATTTAGGGAGTACATTTTGAAAGTATAACCCAGCAAACAGTAAGAGCAGCATAATAGCAGCATAACAGTAAATGCTAGAGCCTCAAATGTTTACATTGTGCTATTATGCTGCTATTAAATGTATATTATGCTGCTATTATGCTGCTATTAATTTGTAATGATATTATGCTGCTGTTATGCTGCTGTTATGCTGCTATTATGCTCCTCTTACATTTTGCTGGGAATGGCGAATCACCACTGGCGATGAATACTAGATTATAATTAGTAGTAGTTAACTATAGTTTAGTATAGTCTATAGAGTGTAAACTTTCTGTTACATAGTACCCAGCTAACAGTAAGAACAGCATAATAGCAGCATGCAGGCAGCATAATAGCAGCATAACAGCAGTATAATAGCATGACAAATTAATAGCAGCATAATAGACATTTAATAGCAGCATAATGGCAGCATAATAGCACAATGTAAACATTTGAGGCTATAACATGTGCTGTTATGCTGCTATTATGCTGCTCTTACTGTTTGCTGGATAGGTATACCTACTTATATACGCGTATATGCAAGAGTTAATTGATTGAAAATACAGGAATTAACTTAAAATATAATTATATTCATATTTGCTCGCGTATGCATATCTATAGGTATGTAATTATTATCTGTAACTTGTAATACTATATCATATAGTCTATATGTATACATACTTATAAAATGTTCATTTCAATCGGCCGTCCGTGGGAGGGGAATTATTGAGTGGGAGGGAAGGCAAGGGAGAAGTAATAAATATTAAGGTGGCGTTTAAAGGAGGGAGTTGATGTGTTTGTTCGTAGGTGATTGGGTAGGGAATTCCAGTGGTAAGGGGCAGAGAGGGCAAAGGAGTGTATATTGGAAGAGTGGAGTTTGTGTAGATGGGGAGTGGTAAGGATAAATATGTTGGAGGAACGGGTATGGAGTGGAGTGATGGGTGTGTGTAGATGTAGGAGGGAGGCAAAGTAGTCAGGGGAGTTGTGGTGAATAATTGTGTGGATGGTAAGGGAAAGTTTGTACTTTATGCGGTAGGGGACTGGCAGCCGGTGTAGTTGTTTTAGGAGAGGTGTAATGGAGTCAGAAGAACGACGGGGAAGTAAATAGACGTAGCGAACTACAGCGTTTTGGAGTCGCTGTAGTTTGGTGAGTTTATATTCAGGGAGGTTAAAGAGTAGGGAGTTGCAATAGTCGAATAGGGGGATGGTGTAGGAGGAGGAAATGGTAATAGCGATGGGGAGGGGAATGGAGCGCCGGATTAAGCGGAAGCAGTGTATACACATATATGTGGTAGTGGATGGATTTGTATAGTTTATATATTTTATATATTTATCTATAATTAAATTATATAACATACATATGAGTTACGGCTGTCAAATATTATCGTATGTCGCGAGTCATACATTTATAATGATTGACATATTATACGAACAAATAAAATTATTGAAATCAATATTTCAGAAAACGATATCAGCATACGATACGCGTTGCATGTAAACGCCGTCGATGTAAAGATACTTAGGATTACTACGTGGTGCCCTTAAGTGTGAAAGACATTTCTTTATATCGATGTGGTAATTACGTGAACGTTTGACCTATATATTTGGTTTGTAGTGCGTAACATACCTTGATTATAATTCTGAATGCTACGGGTAATGATTCCGTATAAGGCATACACTGTACACTGTACGTCATACACTGTATGGTATACACTTCAATGTATGAACATGATGCACATCAATACACGTGATGTGGATGTATACATTCTCATAACTTGTCATGCATGACCGCCTATTATCTAACTGTGTATCTATATGTACAAATACACACACAAACACATATATATAATATATATATATATATATATATATGATCATGGATATACTCGTAAGGAATGCCTCACATGCTACCATATTGCTCTCGATTATGCTATCGTACATATAATAACATTTTCCTGATAGAATACTGATAATATATATATATATATATATATATATATATATATGTATATATATATATATATATATATATATATATATATATATATATATATATATATGTACTACAATAACATCACGTACGATGATTGGTCATTAGCGATGACTCATTACTAATGAGTCATCAGTGATGACATATTACGTGTAACATACTCGCATTATGATCAAGGCCTATTACGTTATATACAATAGATATTAATAGCGCATGCTCATATGCATGTGTTTATAAGCGACATATTACCATTGATTTCTAATATTGTTGACATATTTCCATTACAATAAAGTATTTGTTTATATTGTATCTATCTATTTCGGAAATTGATTTGAGATAGGGATAAAAAAAAGGAACTTAAGTTTGCAAATTTGCCCAATACTATAATTTATATTATTTTAATTATAACTACACGTTTGCATTATATGGTTTAGCAATCGTAGTTATAATTAAATTTGGCATTCGTATCAGGGAACATTCGTTTATATCTAAATTTTGTATACATGTTTTAGTTGTATCGAATCGACGAAGTCTCTAACATTTAGTAATCTAGTAGAGGATTTAATCCAGTTATTAATAAAAGGTGCGTGGTTACCATAATCGAGACCTAGTCCATCCGCCGAATTAATAAGATATTTAGGTAGTATGATATGCTTTAATGTCGATATTAGTAGTAAATGATGTATTATCATAGTATCTTGGAGATGACCATTTAAATATAATATTATTTGGCAGGGTTTGTATACATATCCCATAATATAGTATGGGATCATTATTACCACGTATAGAGTTTACCCGTTTAAGACGCATAACTGGTATTGTTAAAAATAGACGGGTGATCGATAAACCTCCAATACTACTTGGTGCATAAAATACACCAAGAGAAGTATCTTTGGGTAGTCGCAACCAACGTTTAACAAAAGACCTAATTGATCTATCCATAGTTTTCAATGATTTATGATATATAATAGCGAAAGTCAGCTTATGTAATACACTTGGTAAAAGAAAGGATTTAAGTATATCAAGTTTTTGTTGAGGTTTTAATAATGCTTTAGTTATTGATATTAATTTAGATGTTAACTCTATTAGTATTGTATTATTTTTATTATTTATAGGTTATATTCCGATACCTATGTATTTATATGTAAATAGTCTAGGGTTTAAGGGAAATATTATCAATTACTATAGAGATATATGGATTACAGATCCACTTCTTTTTCTTAGAGTTAATAATAATGTTAAGAGTTGCACTCTTTGCTGTATTAATATCAAACCCACATTCTTTAAGTCTATGTAAAATATGCTATACCTGCTTGAAGACTAATTTCATCCTTTGCAAAGAGTACAAGATCATCAGCTAATACCATATATATATATAACGATGCTATTATTATATATGCTACTAGAACTGGATAAATCAAAGTTGCGAAATAAATTACTGCATTAAATTACTGCTTTTTCATTTGGTGAATATAAACTAATATTAAAAAAAACTCAGTAGTTAAATTATACTAATAAAAATGATTTTATATCTAATAATATCCGAGGATTCTTTAAAATATGTCTTTATATCTTAGATTTTGAGTATTATGTCAAAATACAACATTATATAATATTTATTATGAAAATACTGTTTCAAATGTATTATATTACTAAACTTCAATATTAATAATTTTCTATTATTTCAGATTATAGTGATAAGTATCCCAAGCAACCAGAATATAGTTGCCGCAACGTAACAGTATAGGTCAAATAATATGTTCCACTAGGTGGTCGAATCATAGGTAGTTTGTGAGCAGAGAAACGGTTTCCTTTTACATACAAAAAATCAATATTGGAACGTATTATTTTACCCATAAATAAACACCTAGTGGAACGTATATTTTTACCCATAAAAAACACTTAGTAGAACGTATATTTTTACCCATGATTAAACACCGAGTGGAACGTATATTTTTACCCTTAATAAACACCTAGTGGAACGTATATTTTTACCCATGATTAAACACCTAGTAGAACGTATATTTTTACCCTTAATAAACACCTAGTGGAACGTATATTTTTACCCATAAATAAACACCAAGTGGAACGTATATTTTTACCCATACACAGTAAAAAAGAAACGTAAAACAATTCATTAATTTATTACAAGGAACAATACACAAAATACGGATATGATATAACACGTGAATAATATATATAATAATAAACTGGGAATGCAAGGGTATATTTATAATGATAATAATACAAGTATGTATACATATATGATCATATATGATTATAATATACATATATAGTATATAGTATGCGAATATAGAGGTTTCTGTTCATTAAATAGCACAGTGTATAATTCCAGATATATATATATATATATATATATATACGAAATTCACGAAGACGATACCGGATCCTAGAGATGATCTTTAACATATTCATGGAGATATTCATCATAGCCAAGCAGGAAGATCATCTTGTTTATTCTGAAATTATAAATTGTATATTAATATAAATCAATTATGATGACACAATCATATGTATATATGTATAATGTAACTAATTGTATATAATGAATAATAGACTAGCTGGACCATACAAGTGCAAACAGGTGCAAGGTATCGCGTGGTACATTTATCCCTTAGCCAATCAGGGAGGGCTGCGTTCCCTAGGCACACACGCAGTGCGTGCGTCAACCTGATTCCTAAAACAGTAAACATGTTACATAATGGGACGTCCGATATCTAGTTCGTTAGCATGATATGGAACGTTCCATTATGCTAAGCTGCACGGACTGTTCCATTACGGATAGCAACATGGTATATATATATATATGGCTATATATGACGGGCGGCATACTTTATAAATGAACATCGTGTGTAGGAGGTAATCTACAACTGAATATAGGTGTATGTTGAACCAATGGTGGTTTTAGGTAGAGGTGTGACTATTACAGGAATCAGGTGTGAAGATGAGGGCATCATTGGTAATGGCAAGGTCGTCATTTTATACTATAACTTACATATATGCGAATTTATATACACTTAGGTATATCATGTACACCATTTAGGGTAATATATTACTAAATATATATACGAATGTAATTATATCAACATAACAATATTTAACATGTGTACTATATTACATCATAGTGTATATTACTCTAGGTCATCAGGTGAGTCATCAACTAGTTTATATATATAGATTTTACATAATTACATATACATGCACGACGTATGCATTTCACGTACTATATATATATATATATAGATATATATATATATATATATATATATATATATATATGTATGGATGTATACATTAAATACTAACTTCTGTATCTTGACTATTCAATTTGTCGGACTAGAAGCTGGCCAACAAGTATAGATCATGGCATTCACGAAGACGATACCGGAGGCGATCCCGGAGAGCATACGGAGGACGTCTAGGGCGGTAACGGAGATGATCTTGAACATATTCATGAAGATATTCATCTAGCCAAGCAGGAAGAAAACTACTGATGATCTTAATTATCCTGAAATTATAAATTGTATATTAATAAATCAATTATCATGACACTATAATATGTATATATGTATACTAACTTCTAACTTCTGCATCTTGACTATTCAATTTGTCGGACTAGAAGCTGGCCAACAAGTTTAGATACATGGCATTCACGAAGACGATACCGGAGGCGATCCCGAATAGCATACGGAGGACATCTAGAGCGATAATGGAGATGATCTTGAACATATTTACATGTATATATTGGCGTTATTTTTGATGATACTAGGATGCCCTTAAAGAATATTGTTAAACATTTTTCAAAGTTTTAAAATATATTTTATTTATAATAATTAAGTGGCGGTATACTGGTATATAATGATACTAAATAAATCGTGTATATATATATATATATATATATATATATATATATATATATATATATATATATATATATATATAAATATATGTGTATATTAATGCTGTACAATTTAAAATACTATATTAATTAATAATTATAAAAATAATATATATTTAATAATTAATAATATACAATTAATTGTTATTAATTAATAATAAGTATTGATAAATAATTATTAATTAGTAAATTATAATTGAATAATTATTAGAATAATATATAAATAATAATTAATAATATACAATTAATTATTATTACTTAATAATTATAATTGAATAATAGTATACATAGTATAATATTTATTTGTATATCATATACTTAAAATACCATATATGGTTACACGAATATCTGTGTATGTACTTCGTACACTGTACACATGTTTTTATATGTAAATATATATGAATAGTAATCAAGCAAGCATTGTATAATTATAATCCCTTGCTGACCTAGATAACTTTGTGCATAGTAAATTATCTTATGATTATTATTCATGTTTCACTGAGTCATAGTTAAATATATAATATTCACATAACTTATAAGTTATAGCGCTATAGCGCGTAATAATTATTAATAGAATAATATAATAGAATAATATATAAATAATAATTACTAATATACAATTAATTATTATTACTAAAAAATTATTATTGATAAATAATTATTAAGATAATATATAATTAATAATTATTAATATATAATTAAGTGTTATTAATTAATACATTCAACTCCCGATAAGTCGGACTCGCAAGGGACCGGGAAAAGTGTCCGACTTAGCGAGATGTCCGACTTATCCGAGATTAAGAATATCATGCAAATAAGACATGAAATACGCAGCGCGAGTTAAATAGTTACCGAAATATGGAATTATGCAACAATCAGCAACATAAAATGTTGTATTCAATTATATTACTTACTAAAATTATAATATTCATTATTTAAAGTAAACAATTCTGACAATTTATAAAAAGTCCGACTTATCCAGTATAAAAATCATAAAAATGACTATAATATGAGTCCGACTTATAGAAAAGTCCGACTTATCCAATCCAACTTATCTGACTTATCCGATTAATGTAACATGGAACTAGATACAAATCCAACCAAACCAACTAATTATGTACGACTTATCGAGAAGTCCGACTTATCCGTAGTCCGACTTACCGAGAGTTGACTGTAATAAGTATCGATAAATAATTATTAATTAGTAAATTATAATTGAATAATTATTAGAATAATATATAAATAATAATTAATAATATACAATTAATTATTATTACTTAATAATTATAATTGAATAATAGTATACATAGTATAATATTTATTTGTATATTATATACTTAATATACCATATATGGTTACACGCATATATGTGTATGTACGACGTACACTGTACACATGTTTTTATATGTGAATATAAATGAATAGTAATCAAGCAAGCATTGTATAATTATAATCCCTTGCTGACCTAGATAACTGTGTGCATAGTAAATTATCTTACGATCATTATTCATGTTTCGTGAGTCGACTATGATCATAGTTAAATATAGAATATTCACCTAACTTAGCGCGTAATAATTATTATAATAATATATAAATAATAATTACTAATATACAATTAATTATTATTACTAACAAATTATTATTGATAAATAATTATTAAAATAATATATAATTAATAATTATTAATATATACTTAATTGTTATTAATTAATAATACGTATTGGTATATAATTATTAAAATAATATATAATTAATAATAAGTATTGATAAATAATTATTAATTAGTAAATTAGAATTGAATAATTAATAATTATTAAAATACTATATAATTAATAAGTAATAATTTTACAGCACTAATGTATATACACACACATATATATATATATATATATATATATATATATATATATATATATATATATATATATATATATATACATATATATATAATCATATTATTAATAGTTGTATGTTATCTATAGATATTATAATTATAACTTATACACATATTCCCATATAATAATGTTTATATTATATATTTATACATATTATAATATTTATTTGTATATAATATACTTAATTTAATATTTGTATACTATATATATATAATATATATTATATATTATAATAAATAAGTTATATTATATGATCAAAATAATAATGTATGTATTGTAAAATTCTAGGTTTTAAAGATTGTTATTAATTTGTATTTGCCTAGTTGTAAACCAGTTGTAATTTTATAATAATGCATAATACATATTTACCCATGTTAAACATAATTTGACACTTTGATATTATATATAGTATAATATGGTATAATATAGTATAATATTAATATGATTTATTAATAAATTTCTAAAAAAATGCCTTATATTAAAATATTAAGTTTAATTACTAATTATATATATACGACTTGAATGCCGATTTATAATATACATGTAGTACTAATGGTATATGTATATTATAACAGGATATATTACTACTTATTAAATTATTACTGCAGTAAACACATTAATTTTGAATATATTTAAATTACTACTGATATATGTATGCAAGGTTATGTATTGTTATACAATTACAACTGAGCAAAAACATATTAATAACAATCTTTAAAACCTAAATTTGTACTATAAATACATTATTATTTTGAATATTTAATATAAATTATTGATTATAATATATAAATTATAAAATATAATATATATTATATATATATATATATATATATATATATAGTATCAAACTATAAAATTAAGTATATTATATACAAATAAATATTATAAAATTACAACTGGATTACAACTGGATTACAACTGCGTTTTAGTACATCCCATAATAGTAATATATAATTATGCATAAAGGACATAGAGCTAGAGAGGTTTTCTCTAGCTCTATGATAAAGGATAACACTTAACAATTATATATAAGTATATATGTTTATATTTAACAATAAGATTATTATATTACCTTATTAAATCAACTCGTAGTATATATGATATATAATCTAAATATTGGTAAGTTGTCTTTAAAGGAAGTAGAATAAAAGGAAGTGTATATATAAGGAAATAAATAAACAATACCGTTGATTTCAATTTTCGCGCCATACACAATAACCTGCGCATTGGATGATGCAATGGGTGATGCAATGGGCGACGCCCTTTGGGCGTGTCTTGTCGTAACGCTTCATTTCACACATAATCACGACATGTATGCTATAATACAATCTTGTTATGCTCTGTACATCTATTTATAGATATGTGGTAGAACAACTATATAATATCTATGTATATCTATAATATATGTGTGTATGTTTGTGTGTGTATCTGTGCGTGTGAATATATATATATATATATATATATATATATATATATATATATATATATATATATATATATATATTATACTATACTATAGTATCAAAGTATAAAATTAAGTATATTATATACAAATACATATTATAAAATTACAACAGGATTACAACTGCATTTTAGTAAATCCCATACTATTAATATATAATTATGCATAAAGGATATAGAGCTAGAGAGATTTTCTCTAGCTCTATGATAAAGTATAACACCTATCAATTATATATGTTATATTTTTATATTTAACAATACTATTTTATATTACCTTATTAAATCAACTTGTAATAAACAATCTAAATATTGTTGATAAATTGTCAATATAGGAAGTTTAATACATAGGAAGAATTAGCAAATAATGAAGTAATTAATCAATACCGTTAATATCAATTTTCGCGCTAAACACAATTTCCACAATAACACACTCATCGATATAAAGAAAGTCACTTTCTTTATATCGATGAACACACTTACCTGCGCACTGGGTGTGGTGGGTGACGCAATTAGCGTGACTTTTCGTAATGATTCATTTCATACAGTATTTACGACATGTATGATATAATACATTCGTGGAATGCTATGAACCTCTATTTATAGATATGTAGTAGAAAAACTAGAAAATATCTAATATTTATATTATAATATATTATTGCGTATTAATCATATTATTTATAGTTATTTTACCTAATTATATCTTATATACATATTCCATTATAATAATGTATATTTACAAACTAATGAACTAATTAGTTCATTAGTGCATTAGTACTTTAATGTGGGATGTGAAATAAATCACAGAAATATTAAACAGAAATAAGTATATAAATTAACACTAATAGATTGTATATATATATATATATATAAATATATATATATGTTTGTGATTGTGTGTATGTGTGTGCGTGTGTATATATTATACAATTATATTAATATATAATTCTATTAATAATAATTATTATTGATAATAGATAAATTTTATAAAATATAATATTTCACAATAGATATCGCTGTTGTAATATCCAATGTATTTATTTGACTTATACAATTGTATATATTAATATACAAATTTGAATATATATTGAATACATAAATTAATGATATCCAAAGTGTTTATTTGACCTATAAAATATACAAAATTGGAACATACATTGAATACATAATATATTCATATCCAAAGTGTTTATTTGACCTATAAAATATACAAAATTGGAACATATATTGCATAAATAAAATAATAATATCCAGGTGTTTATTTGACCCATAATATATACACTGGTGGAACGTTGTTATATATGTTACGTTGACGCGCAACGCTGTTGGTTGCTTGGGATTATATTGTTTTTTCGTAATATTATTGGTATGTGTTGTTATTAACTGTTTTTGTATAGGTATATTGGTTTATTTTATTTGTAACTTGTTCTGTTTGTATATATATATGTTTCAAATTTATTATATAATTAAAATATAAAATTAATAAAGTACTACCTACTATTATTACAGATTTTGGTAAGTATTACATTATTTGTTTGTTTCATTCTAGTATTTGTTTTATTCTAGTATTGGTGTATTTGATTTTTAACATGTTCTGTTTATAATATATTTAAAATTTAACATTTAAATATTAAACTATATAACTAATAATGTATTACTAAAACAGGGTACAAAGATAAGAAGAATTCTATAAAGTTAAAGTAGAAATTAAATATTTCGATGCCACTTACAAAATAATGTATTTTATTTCTGTTTTCGATTATTTTTACGCCATTTTTTATTTATATTTTGATCATTTTTCGTTTATACTATATGATTTATTTCTACTTTCGATTGTTTTTCGTTTATTTTTACGGTAACTGTAAAAAGTTTTAATTTCTTTAATTTTTTAATTTCGTATTATTCTTTGTTTATTTCTATAACGTATGTTATCGTTAGCAAATATTTATACTTTATACTTTCGATTATATTTTCGGCTATGTATTTGCTTAAATAAATTATCAATCAATACTTGATTAATTTTAATAAATAAATAAATAAATTAATATTATAATTAATTAATATATAATATTTTTTCAGTTTACTATTAAGTAGAATTTTATAAACATTTTATGCATTAGAATATGTATGTATATTATAATATGTTATGGAGTATTTATTTATTTATTTATTGAAATATGAAACTATTTTAATTAACAGTTAATTATAATTATTATAATTAATTAAGTATTATATTACGAATAATAATTTAAATCCAATTTTTTTTCCAGATTTATATAATATATATTATACTTTTTAAAATAAATATAATTTGTATCTAACATAATATATAATTATCAATATTTGAATACCAATAATCATTTTGTAAAAAGTTGCGTACACTTTTTTTAAATATAGATTATTTTCACATTTTATTAAAAATGGCTGCGATAAATCACAGGGTTAAACAATAATGATGATATTGGATCAGTTTGTTTTATGCTGCGATTAACTTAGATACTAGGCGATATACCTTTCTTATATTTAAGCTGAGTATTACAATTTTACAAACAGAAATGTGAAAACTACAGGACAATAAGCCTTATAACACACGCGAGTAAAATTATGCTAAAGATAATTCTACACAGGCTACAGCACATTACTGAAGAATTTATCTCCGAAGAACAAGCTGGTTTTCGAAAAGGCCGAAGTACAAGTGAACAAATATTCAACCTTAGAATCATATCGGAAAAATATGCCCAACATAACAAACTGCTATTTCATGTATTTATAGACTTCAAAAAAGCATTTGATAGAGTCTGGCATGAAGCATTGTGGTCATCTATGAAAAGATTTAACATCAACTTAAAATTAATAGAAGCTATACAAAGTCTATATAGTAAAGCTGAAAGTGCTGTTTACTCGGACGGACACATTGGTGAATGGTTCCACACAACAACTGGAGTGAGACAAGGTTGTTTACTGTCACCCACACTCTTCAACATCATGCTGGAACAAATAATGAATGACGCATTAGAAAATCATATAGGTACAGTAAATATCGGAGGTAAAATAATTACAAATCTAAGATTTGTGGATGACATAGACGGACTAGCAGGTAGTGAATCCGAGCTATCCAATCTAATAAAAAAGATTGACAGTACATCGCGTAAATATGGAATGGAGATTAATGCTACGAAAACTCAAATTATGACTAATTCTGAAGGTAATTTCACATCCGAAATAAAGATAAACAACGATACTCAAAATAGTTGAAAAATTTAAATACTTAGGTGCAATTATAGACGATAAAGGTTACAAATCTGAAATAATAGCTAGAACAGGTCAGACAATAACTGCATTATCAAAACTAAATGTTATATGGTACGACAAATCACTTCAACTGAAACTAAAAATTCGACTTATGCAATCGCTAGTAAACTCAATATTCCTCTATGCGTGCGAAACGTGGACGCTAACAAAGGAGTTACAAGGACGTATTAGAGCTTTGGAAATGAGATGTTTAAGAAGGCTAATGAACATATCATACCGAGACAAGATAACCAATATTGAGGTACGGAGTCGAGTTGTTAAAGAAATTGGCAAACACTCAGAATTGCTGGCGATGGTCATTGCAAAGAAGTTGAGGTGGTTTGGTCATGTATCACGATCAAACTCTATGTCTAATACTATTTTGCAAGGATCCATTAAAGGTAAAAGAAGAAGAGGACGGCCAAGGACACAATGGCAAGATAATATCGTTGAATGGACTAGTCTTGGAATAGAAGAAGCGATGCGAGCGACCCGGGATAGAGACCGATGGAAACGTATTATATTGAAGTCAACTGCGCCCCTACGGCATCCAAATGCTATGGGATAGGTAAAAAGGTAAAAAAATTACAATTAGTGTAAGCATATGTAATGTATTCTATGATTGTTTTAGGTAATCCAGCTCTATTAGAAATATAAATAATAGCATCATGAGAAACTGAGTCAAATGCCTTAGAATCTAAGGCTTAGATACATCGAGTAAGCATATTTTTAAGGAACGTAGTGTTTGTTTATGTTGATATATAATATTCTTTAATACAAATATATTCTCAGCAATACCGTATCTTCCAATGAATGCCTTTTGACGAGGATCCAACACTATGGTATTTTCAATAATTGTAGCTATTATTTTATTAAATAATCTATTTATTAATGATGTCATAGTAAATATAAAATTAGGTTTACATTTTGAAGGATCTCTTAGTATGTTTATATTAAGGTATTAATGAAGTCAATCTAGATTTAAATATAGATAGTGTAGTCGATGTTAATAAGTAAACGTTAAACATGCAGTTATAAAAACATATTTGTAGCTATACCATCCCTCTAATAAATCTACATTTTTAAAGGATCTATTTATCGTAAAAGCCTATATATCTATCTATCTATTTTCGGAAATTGGTTGGCTTGAAAACTACTTACAATTATCCCATGTATTGACGTTATAAACAAAAATAAGAAAATAATAATGTTACAAACAATGTTGGCAAGGAAGAGGCCAAACATATGGATATTACATTAATCCGTTACGGCAGTAACTTCGATAAATATCGAGACCACCCGCAATTACACGTATACTGAATATCACGTTTACTCAGACCTAATTGTAAAAGGTATCCTGTATTGAGAGCCGAAATGATGCCATACCAGTTCCAACATGACACACTGATAAATATGTACTTCGCACCAGTTATTTTATTGACATAAGCGATGATATCCGTCTTGTTATAGTAGTTAGTCTATTGTATGTAGTTAGTGCCAGTATCTATTGTGTCTATTGATATTGTTGTGTCTATTATGTATGCAGTAGCGTTTTTATATGTTATTATGTCGGGTTTACGTAGTCCGTTATGGGTATATATATATATATATATATACTAGCTGGCTTCGGCCCGGCGTTGCCCGGGTATTGTACTTGTAGTTGTAATTATAACGTCTTAAATATTGCCCTGCTATTTTATATGAATATATCCAAATTTGAATAACAATATAATTATTACGAATTTTATTTATATTTCCTTATTTATAAAACATATATGATACATTTACGGTTAGAATATATATAAATATATATATATATATATATATATATATATAGATATTATACGATTTTGAATCATTATATGTTTTATTTATTAAAGCAATTTTTTAATTATTTATTAAGTTATTAAGTACTTCTTTGTATACTACGTTAGCTGTTAGTCCATCTTTGGCCAGTATATATAATTATTTTTCTTCTCGTGCTCTTGAACAGCCTACATATAATTGACCGTGGGCGAAGCATTCGGTTTCAAGATCTAAGCCCACGACTTTGAAAGATTGTCCTTGCGATTTGTTTATTGTCATGGAAAAACAAAGTTTTATTGGAAATTGGAGTCTTCTAAAATTAAAGGGATAATCTGATGGTATCAGTGGTATTTTGGGAATCATTACTTCTTCTCCCTTATATTGACCCGTTAGTATTTTCGCTTCTATCAAATTATTGTGTAAGTTAGTTATGATTAATCTGGATCCATTACATAATTTTGGGGGATTTAAATTTCTTAGTAGCATGATTGGCGCTCCTACTTTTAGTGTTAGTTTATGGTCAGGTAATCCGGAAAGTTTAATGGAATTCAAAAATTCTATAGGATAGTCTACAACTTCTTCTTCTTTTTGTACTCTGTCTATGGACCTATATACTTTCATCTCTCCTGGAAATTTATTTAGTAAATTTTGATTTATTATATATACATTGTCATTTTTAGGTGTTAATATACATCTTTCGCAAAGCCAATTTTCATCCAAATAATTGTCTTCTACATTTTCATAAATTTTCTTGATGAGTTCATTCTTATTTTCCATTATATTTCCGCACGGGATAATATCCATACCATTATTTTTCTGCGTCATTCCATTACCTATATCTAAGAGATGATTTTCGAATGTGGCTGTATCTTGGTTGTTTGATAAGAATACTCTCATGTTTTTAGTTAATTTCATTGATCTTATATTTTTCCACATTACTGAAGTTTTCAAACACGAATTTATGTGGTCTGTCTTTGTACCTCTTTTAACTACTGGAAGGATTTGTCGGAAATCTCCGCTAAGTAGTAATGTCAGTCCTCCCATCGGCTTATCTTTGTTTACTATGTCTCTTAACATTCTATCGACGGCTTCTAATGCGTGCTTGTGAGTCATTGTGCATTCATCCCAAACAATAAATTTACAGCTTTTAAATAGTTTCCCTGATTTTGAATTCTTGTTTATACTGCAAATGGAATCTTCGTTTAACTGTATGGGAATCTTAAAAATGGAATGGGCTGTTCTACCGTTCAATAATATAGTTGCTGCTATTCCTGATGATGCTACCGCAATATGTTCTTTATTTGCCATCTTCATTTTAGCTAGCAATACATTTATCAAAAAAAGTTTTTCCAGTTCCTGCGGGGGCATCTAGGAAAAACAATGTTCCATCTTCGTTATTTATACTTTCTAAGATTGTGTTATAAACTATTCTTTGTTCATCATTCAATTTAATTTCATTTTCTTGAATAATTACCTCGTAGTTGTGTTCATCAGATACCGTTGATATTATTTCTACTTCTTCGAATCCGTAGTTTTCCATTCTTTCTCCTCCTATTTTTTGTACCTTTTCTTGCAGTAATTGTAAAGCGGTTGTGAATATTTCTTCAGTGTAATTCTGTTCATCGTTGTCTCTTCGGTATCTATGTAATATATCTTCGCTCATGCATTCCCTATTTACCATCCATAAAGCTGGAATATCCGATATTTCGCAATGACAAATCATCATTGCGAATAATGTTCTTATTTTATTTGGGGATTTCGATATTGCGGCTTCTTCTATGGTTTTTTGCCAATGTTCGTCGTCTTCTAGTAAATTTAATAATTGGCAAGTCTTCTTGAATGTTGTGCATATAACTCCGTCTACAGTTTTGATGTCTTCGAATGATACTGCACCTCTAACAGTTGTTAGAAGTAAACGAAGATAAAAACATTCTAAATTTTTGGGGTGTACAGAATATATTCTTCCTATTGCTTCTGATTTAAAAAGTCCGTCACTAACTCTATCTCCTTGCAATCTTCTTTTCCATGATTTACTGCTTACTTGCCAGGTGTAATATTGGGGAATTTCTTGATAAAGTATAGTCTTTGCGAATTCATCTATGCCGCATAAATGGAAGTATGATGTAAGAATAGTTTTCGGTGGTGTCTGTATTCTTTCTCTTATATTGTTCTCTGTAAAATAAATTCTTTGGCCATTTTCTAAATGCACCGCTAATTGGATTATTGCAGGATACCTCTGTTGAATTGGAAAATCCAATATTCTCCAAACTGCTTCATTGCTACTTATGTATCGGGCCATTTGAAATCTTTTTATTTCATCGTATTTGTCTTTGTCTTCTAGTTGTACCATCGCCATATCCGATCCTTTGTTGATGTACTTGCAGATATATTTGATTGATTTTACCGAATTACACATTTCTACGTTAATATGTGCGTTAAAGATTTTCGATAATAGTGGGCAATACGGAACTACCCATCTATTATCTAATATGATTTCATTTCCTCTAATTTTCTTTTTTATGATTGCACCTCCATTTTCAGGAGATCGTCTTCTATATAACGGATATCCGTCTCTATCCGTTTGAGTTTCTTGAATAAAATTTGTAGGGAATTTTTTTGAACATTTGCCATTATGCATGCATGGGGAATTTTCATTTAATTGTCCGCATGGTCCGTGAATCATATTTTTCCTGATTATTTCAAATAATTCTTTATCTTCAGTTTCATTGGGGATTTCTGCTCTGATTAAACTATCTACTTGTTCGGGTTTTATGCTTTCTTCTAACCAACTCAAAAAATGTGCGTGGGGTAAACCTCTCTTCTGCCATTCAATAGTGTACATATAACATTTTTGTTTTCCAAATATTTCCGCTAGTTTCATTAAGTCTACAAATTTTAAAATTTTTTGCCGGAATACCCGTGCCGTAATATCGTGTCTATGTATCGGCTTTTGATCTGTGAATAAATTATCTTTTATTTCTGTCCATTCGGGGTTGCATGTAAAAGTAATGAATAAATCTGACTTTCCATATTTTCTTACGTATGCCATGACGTCTTGTTGGCGTTCTTGCATGTATCTAGGACTGCCGGTGTACGAAGAGGGTAGTATAACCATATGTCCCAGATTCTCTATATCTTCATCATTGTTCATCGCGTCTTTAATATTGTCGTAGCTATCAGTTCTTAATTTTCCTTGGTTAAATCTTATGTATGCTAATCTTTGTCCTTCTATTTTAGCATACATGTCTGTAATATACTGATGGAATAGTTCTCTAAATTGTAGTAGGACATTTTTTTCATTTTCTCGCATCATAATAATATATGCATAATATCTCATGCATGACAATTTTGTTTCATTTGTTTGTTTCATATTTATGTCCCACGTATCTTCTCCTTTACAGTATATTAAGGGGTATTGTAGGCAATCGTATGCCGGATGTATCTCGTTTATTCTGTGTACGGTTGAGTCTCTATTATGTATTATGATATCTCTTTTGTTGGTGGTATCTCCAATCATAACAATAGCTACTTCATTATTTGTTGGTCTGTTAAATCTCCTTTCGTGTTCGTTTGGTGGTCTACGATCTTCTTTAATTACTAATTTGAAGTTGGGCTCGTAATTTCTTTCTAAAGCGTATTTTATATTCTTGATTTTTTCGTTGTTAATATGTAGCATATCTTGAATTTCCTTGAGTATGCTTTTAGTTAATGTGGGGAAAAAATCGCCTCTTTTATTAATCTCATCTTCATTATTTCCCATAAAATATATTTGTAAATATTTTTCTTCTCCGCTAATTTCTGGATATACGGATCCTATATTGTGATACACTTGGCCTTGAATTTTGAACGTCGGCATGAAATTTTCTCGAATAATTTTGGAAGCTCCGAATGAAGTCATTTGAAAGGCTGAATTAAAATTTCTAATATTCATAAAAAAATGTTTTGAATTTGTAGATCTTCCAAATAATAATTCATTTAAGGGAAAAGGTGGTTCCTTTATAACTTCAACTTTTACCTTACCTTGGTTACAGCAAAGTCCTTTGGTTTCTCCTTTAAATCTATACGCCTTACAATAAGTACATACAATATTCATACTTCCTATGGTAATTCTATTATCACTTTTATAGTCTATATCTTTATTATAATTATATGCGGCCTTTTTCCATTGACAGCCGGATACATTTTTTCGCCATATGTTATATCTTCTATCTTCAACAGAAACTGTGTTTGATGTAGATTGCGTTTGGTAATCTCTTGCCAATCTCAATCTTTTGTTTCTGTTTTCTTCTGTTTCTCTCTCAAGGGTACGCTTATTGTTAACGTTTAGACTTATTAATCTTTCTGTTCTTATTTCAACAGATTCGTTGTCAATTCTCCTTCGAGTATTTTCATTTACAATTAACAATCTAGCTAGTCTCTCTTCTTCAGTTTCATTGTCATTTCTTCTTCGAGTATCTTCATTTATAATTAACAATCTAGCTAGTCTCTCTTCTTCAGTTTCATTGTCAATTCTTCTTCGAGTATCTTCATTTACATTTGATAATCTAGCTAGTCTCTCTTCTTCAGTTTCATTGTCAATTATTCTTCGAGTATGTTCATTTACATTTAACAATCTAGCTAGTCTCTCTTCTTCAGTTTCATCTTCAATTCTTCTTCGAGTATCTTCAGTTACATTTAACAGTCTAGCTAGTCTCTCTTCTTCAGTTTCATTATCAATTCTTCTTCGAGTATGTTCATTTACATTTAACAATCTAGCTAGTCTCTCTTCTTCAGTTTCATCTTCAATTCTTCTTCGAGTATCTTCAGTTACATTTAACAGTCTAGCTAGTCTCTCTTCTTCAGTTTCATTATCAATTCTTCTTCGAGTATGTTCATTTACATTTAACAATCTAGCTAGTCTCTCTTCTTCAGTTTCATCTTCAATTCTTCTTCGAGTATCTTCAGTTACATTTAACAGTCTAGCTAGTCTCTCTTCTTCAGTTTCATCTTCAATTCTTCTTTGAGTATCTCCATTTACATTTAACAATCTAGCTAGTCTCTCTTCTTCAGTTTCATTTTCAATTCTTCTTCGAGTATCTTCATTTACATTTGATAATCTATCTAGTCTCTCTTCTTCAGTTTCATTGTCAATTCTTCTTCTAGAATCAGAATTTACAATAAACAATCTTACCAATGTTTCTTCTTCAGTTTCCTGTTCGATATATCTTTGAGAATTAGTAGAGAGATTTGATAATCGTGAACTTCTTTCTTCTGTGGGTTCATTTCGAATTCTTCTCTTTGCTGCATCTCTCTTAAGAGATAATCGCCTATTTCTTGCTTCAAGAGTTTCTACGGTACCAGAATTATTTCTTGATGTTCTAGAATGTCTTGATAGATTTGATTTCTTTCTTACCATTCTTAATTATATAAAATCTATATACAATGTATATTATGAATATTATACATATATATATATATATATATATATATATACATATATATATATACATGATTATGTATTATATATTATATTATAATGATAGATTATGGTTATGTTATATAAAATAATTACATATGTATAGATAAGTAAATAGAACATACCTATCAGTGGAAATACACGTATAATTATTCTTAAATCGTTCCTATATTGTTAAGCAAATAATATGATGAGTGAATAATGAAGGCGTCACGTTCTTATTCATATAATGTAACAATATGTAGTATAACATTAATTTATAATTCATTTATTAATTTATAAGTTAAAAAAATTAATAAACGTTGTGTTTAGAAGTTAAATGAAATAAATAAATAGTAAATAAGAGTTATAAACAGAGATGTAAACAAAGATTTAATTCGAGAAAACACTTTATTTATTTATAACAAAAGCACTTAAATTTAATTGTTTATTGAAAAATTTAAAATTTCTTCGTTAAATATATCGAAAACGTAAACGTTATCACCGTTTATTGCCATTTACGAATGCATTAATTATGGTAAAGTGAATATAATTATATTTTTACGAAACGCCTCACATTCGCATAGATTTTATGTGTGAAACATTTTCTTCTAAAATCAAAAGATTTCCCGATATAGGGAAAATAGCTCTAAAATGACAGTTTTACGTAATTATGATCGGTGTAGAGGTGGAAATAAAAAATTCACCCGAACAACCACAATACTTTTTTCGTAGAGAATTAGTAGCAATTTAAATTTTGTAAATCTGTCGAGCCGTTTTCTTAAACATCGAACGCCTATATATAAATAAATAAATAAATAAATAAATAAATATTTAAATAGACTTTCTTTTATATGTATAGAAGACTAGCTGGCTTCGGCCCGGCGTTGCCCGGGTATTATACTTGTAGTGGTAATTATAACGTCTTAAGGGGATCCCGCACATAACACGCAATTTGCCAATTTCGTGTATAAATAGATAGGAAAAATATATGTCCACTAAAAAAAATAGAACTTATATTCTATTCATTCAATTGACATAATTTGTTATGTCATGTATTCATAATATACACATGCATAGGAAAATAGAAAGTTATTTTTAATATTATTATTTATTATATTATATATATCTAAATTAAAAATTAGAAATACTAAAATGATGGTTTTTCTATAGAAATTATCATTTAATACAATGAATTCTATACATTTTATTAAATATCTCTCTATTTTACTATTCATATAATTAAATTCTATATAAAGCACAACAAATTAATATTATAATTATAATATTTTTTATGTTCTATATTTTTGAATGCATATACCTAGCACGAAATAATTATTCTGAGAAAACAGCGTTTGAAGTTTGACAGCATAACAATGTAATATTGAATAGCATATAATAGCATTATCTTATCGTTAAAAAACACATTTTTATGCAACTTCTAGACTGAATTCATGTCTAATTTTTTTACAGATAATAAAAAACACTACAATAAGTATTATTATGTAATAGAATAAAATATTAAAAAAAATAAATTACCATCACTTTAAATGTGCGGGATCCCCTTAAATGTTGCCCTGCTATTACGAATGACATTATAATTATTACGAATTTTATTTATATTTTCTTATTTATAAAAAATATATGTTTTTCATATAAGATTTTCATATATATTATATAATATATATGAAAATCTTTGGCCAGTATATATAATTTTTTTTCTTTGCGTGCTCTTGAACAGCCTACATATAATTGACCGTAGGCGAAGCATTCGGTTTCAAGATCTAAGCCAACGACTTTAAAAGATTGTCCTTGAGATGTGTTTATTGTCATGTAAAAACAAAGTTTTCTTCGAAATTGGTGTCTTCTAAAATTAAAGAGATAATCTGATGGTATCAGTGGTATTTTGGGAAACATGACTTCTTCTCCCTTATATTGACCCGTTAGTATTTTGGCTTCAATCAAATTATTTGTAAATTAGTTATGATCAATCTGGATCCATTACATAATTTTGGGGGATTTAAATTTCTTAGTAGCATGATTGGCGCTCCTACTTTAGTGCTAGTTTATGGTCTGGTAATCCGGAAAGTTTAATGAAATTCAAAAATTCTATGGGATAATTTACAACTTCTTTTCTTTTTACTCTGTTTATGGACCTATATACTTTAATCTCTCCTGGAAATTTATTTAGTAAATTTTGATTTATTGTATATACATTGTCATTTTTAGGTGTTAATATACATCTTTCGCAAAGCCAATTTTCATCCAAATAATGGTCTTCTACATTTTCATAAATTGTCGTGATGAGTTCATTCTTATTTTCCAATTAATTACCGCACGGGATAATATCCATACCATTATTTTTCTGCGTCATTTCATTACCTATATCTAAGAGATGATTTTCGAATGTGGCTGTATCTTGATTGTTTGATAAGAATACTCTCATTTTTTTAGTTAATCTTATATTTTTCCACATTACTGAAGTTTTCAAACACGAATTTATGTGGTCTGTTTTTGTACCACTTTTAACTAATGGAAGGATTAGTCTGAAATCTCCGCTAAATATTAATGTCTGTCCTCCAATCGGCTTATCTTTGTTTACTATGTCTCTTACCATTCTATCGACGGTTTCTAATGCGTGATTGTGAGTCATTGTACATTCATCCCAAACAATAAATCTACAGCCCAGCAAACAGTAAGAGCAGCATAATAGCAGCATAACAGCAAATGCTAGAGCCTCAAATGTTTACATTGTGCTATTATGTTGCTATTAATTTGTAATGATATTATGCTGCTATTAATTTGTAATGATATTATGCTGCTGTTATGCTGCTGTTATGCTGCTATTATGCTGCTCTTACTGTTTGCTGGGAGCTTCTAAATAGTTTACCTGATTTTTAATTATTCTTTATACTGCAAATGGAATCTTCGTTTAACTGCAGTTTAACTGCATACATGTATTGTAATCTTAAAAATGGAATGGGCTGTTCTACAGTTCAATAATAGAGCTGCTGCTATTCCTGATGATGCTACGGCAATATGTTATTTATTTGCCATATCTTCACTTTAGCTAGCAATAAATTAATCAAAAAAGTTTTTCCAGTTCCTGCGGGTGCATCTAGGAAAAGCAATTTTCCATCTTCGTTATTTCCACTTTGTAAGATTTTGTTATAAACTATTCTATTTTTGTTCATCATTTGCTTGACAATTTTCCGGGTTACGTCCCGGCGTTGCCCGGGTATAATAGTAACTAATCGTTATCAACGTAGATGTAGACAAAGATTTATTCATAGAAAACAATTTATTTATTTATAACAAATCACTTAAATTTAAAGTGTTTATTGAAAAATTTAAAATTTCTTCGTTAAATATATCGAAAACGTAAACGTTATCACCGTTTATTGCCCTTTACGAATGCATTAATTATGGTAAAGTGAATATAATTACATTTTTACGAATCGCCTCACATTCGCATACATTTCATGTGTGAAACATTTTCTTCTAAAATCAAAAGATTTCCCGATATAGGGAAAATAGCTCTAAAAGGACAGTTTTACGTAATTATGAGCGGTGTAAAGGTGGAAATAAAAAAATTCATCCGAACAACCACAATACTTTTTTCGTAGAGAATTAGTAGCAATTTAAATTTTGTAAATCCGTCGAGCCGTTTTCTTAAACATCGAACGCCTATATATAAATAAATAAATAAATAAATAAATAAATAAATAAATAAATAAACATTTAAATAGACTTTCTTTTATATGTATAGACTAGCTGGCTACGGCCCGGCGTTGCCCGGGTATTATACTTGTAGTGGAAATGATAATGATTGAAATATTGCCCTGCCTATTTACATGAATATATCCAAATTTGAATGACATTATAATTATTACGAATTTTATTTATATTTCCTTATTTATAAAACATATATGTTTTTCATATAATATTTTCATATATATATATGAATATCTTTGGCCATTATATATAATTCTTTTTCTTCGCGTGCTCCTGAACAGTCTACATATAATTGACCGTGGGCGAAGCATTCGGTTTCAATATCTAAGCCCACGACTTTGAAATATTGTCCTTGAGATTTGTTTATTGTCATGGAAAAACAAAGTTTTATTGGGAATTGGAATCTTCTAAAATTAAAGGGATAATCTGATGGTATCAGTGGTATTTTGGGAAAGATGACTTCTTCTCCCTTATATTGATATATTATACCAGTTAGTATTTTGGCTTCTATCAAATTATTTTGTAAATTAGTTATGATCAATCTGGATCCATTACATAATTTTGGGGGGGTTTAAATTTCATAATAGCATGATTGGCGCTGCTACTTTTAGTGCTAGTTTATGGTCTGGTAATCCGGAAAGTTTAATGAAATTCAAAAATTCTATGGGATAATATACAACTTCTTTTCTTTTGAACTATGTCTATGGACCGATATACTTTCATCTCTCCTGGAAATTTATTTAGTAAATAATGATTTATTATATATACATTGTCATTTTTAGGTGTAAATATACGTCTTTCGCAAAGCCAATTTTCATCCAAATAATGGTCTTCTACATTTTCATAAATTGTCGTGATGAGTTCATTCTTATTTTCAATTATATTTCTGCACGGGATAATATCCATACCATTATTTTTCTGCGTCATTCCATTACCTATATCTAAGAGATGATTTTCGAATGTGGCTGTATCTTGATTGTTTGATAAGAATACTCTCATGTTTTTAATTAATTTCATTACTCTTATATTTTTCCACATTACTGAAGTTTTCAAACACGAATTTATGTGGTGTGTCTTTGTACCTCTTTTAACTACTGGAAGGATTTGTCTGAAATCTCTGCTAAGTATTAATGTCTGTCCTCCCATCGGCTTATCTTTGTTTACTATTTCTCTTACCATTCTATCTACGGCTTTAATACATGCTTGAGTCATTGTGCATTCATCCCAAACACTAAATTTACAGCTTCTAAATAGTTTCCCTGATTTTGTATTATTCTTTATAGTGTAAATGTAATCTTCGTTTAACTGTATTGGAATCTAAAAATGGAATGGAGTTATACAGTTAAATAATAGAGTTGCTGCTATTACTGATGATGCTACGGCAATATCTTCTTTATTTGCCATCTTCATTTTAGCTAGCAATAAATTAATCAAAAAAGTGTTTCCAGTTCCTGCGGGGGCATCTAGGAAAAACAATTTTCCATCTTCGTTATTTATACTTTGTAAGATTTTGTTATAAACTATTCTTTGTTCATCATTCAATTTAATTTCATTTGCTTTCCATCGGCTTCTAATGCATGATTGTGAGTCATTGTGCATTCATCCCAAACAATAAATTTACAGCTTCTAAATAGTTTCCCTGATTTTGTATTATTCTTTATACTGCAAATGGAATATTCGTTTAACTGTATTGGAATATAAAAATGGAATGGGCTGTTCTACAGTTCAATAATAGAGTTGCTGCTATTCCTGATGATGCTACGGCAATATGTTCTTTATTTGCCATCTTCATTTTAGCTAGCAATAAATTAATCAACAAAGTTTTTCCAGTTCCTGCGAGGGCATCTAGGAAAAACAATTTAACATCTTCGTTATTTATACTTTGTAAGATTTTGTTATAAACTATTCTTTGTTCATCATTCAATTTAATTTCATTTGCTTGAAAAATTTCCGGGCTATGTCCCGGCGTTGCCCGGGTATAATAGTAACTAATCGTTATCAATGTAGATGTAAACAAAGATTTATTTATAGAAAACAATTTATTTATTAATAACAAAAGCACTTAAATTTAATTGTTTATTGAAAAATTTAAAATTTCTTCGTTAAATATATCGAAAACGTAAACGTTATCACCGTTTATTGCCATTTACGAATGCATTAATTATGGTAAAGTGAATATAACTACATTTTTACGAAACGCCTCACATTCGCATAGATTTTATGTGTGAAACATTTTCTTCTAAAATAAAAAGATTTCCCGATAGGTCATAAATAGCTCTAAAATGACAGTTTTACGTAATTATGATCGGTGTAAAGGTGGAAATAAAAAAGTCATCCGAACAACCACAATACTTTTTTCGTAGAGAATTAGTAGCAATTTAAATTTTGTAAATCCGTCGAGCCGTTTTCTTAAACATCGAACGCCTATATATAAATAAATAAATAAATAAATATTTAAATAGACTTTCTTTTATATGTATAGACTAGCTGGCTTCGGCCCGGCGTTGCCCGGGTATTATACTTGTAGTGGTAATTATAACGTCTTAAGGGGATCCCGCACATAACACGCAATTTGCCAATTTCGTGTATAAATAGATAGGAAAAATATATGTCCACTAAAAAAAATAGAACTTATATTCTATTCATTCAATTGACATAATTTTTTATGTCATGTATTCATAATATATACATTCATAGGAAAATAGAAAGTTATTTTTAATATTATTATTTATTATATTATATATATCTAAATTAAAAATTAGAAATACTAAAATGATGGTTTTTCTATAGAAATTATCATTTAATACAATGAATTCTATACATTTTATTAAATATCTCTCTATTTTACTATTCATATAATTAAATTCTATATAAAGCACAACAAATTAATATTATAATTATAATATTTTTTATGTTCTATATTTTTGAATGCATATACCTAGCGCGAAATAATTATTCTGAGAAAACAGCGTTTGAAGTTTGACAGCATAACAATGTAATATTGAATAGCATATAATAGCATTATCTTATCGTTAAAAAACACATTTTTATGCAACTTCTAGACTGAATTCATGTCTAATTTTTTTACAGATAATAAAAAACACTACAATAAGTATTATTATGTAATAGAATAAAATATTAAAAAAAATAAATTACCATCACTTTAAATGTGCGGGATCCCCTTAAATGTTGCCCTGCTATTACGAATGACATTATAATTATTACGAATTTTATTTATATTTTCTTATTTATAAAAAATATATGTTTTTCATATAAGATTTTCATATATATTATATAATATATATGAAAATCTTTGGCCAGTATATATAATTTTTTTTCTTTGCGTGCTCTTGAACAGCCTACATATAATTGACCGTAGGCGAAGCATTCGGTTTCAAGATCTAAGCCAACGACTTTAAAAGATTGTCCTTGAGATGTGTTTATTGTCATGTAAAAACAAAGTTTTATTCGAAATTGGTGTCTTCTAAAATTAAAGAGATAATCTGATGGTATCAGTGGTATTTTGGGAAACATGACTTCTTTTCCCTTATATTGACCCGTTAGTATTTTGGCTTCTATCAAATTATTTGTAAATTAGTTATGATCAATCTGGATCCATTACATAATTTTGGGGGATTTAAATTTCTTAGTAGCATGATTGGCGCTCCTACTTTAGTGCTAGTTTATGGTCTGGTAATCCGGAAAGTTTAATGAAATTCAAAAATTCTATGGGATAATTTACAACTTCTTTTCTTTTGTACTCTGTTTATGGACCTATATACTTTAATCTCTCCTGGAAATTTATTTAGTAAATTTTGATTTATTGTATATACATTGTCATTTTTAGGTGTTAATATACATCTTTCGCAAAGCCAATTTTCATCCAAATAATGGTCTTCTACATTTTCATAAATTGTCGTGATGAGTTCATTCTTATTTTCCAATTAATTACCGCACGGGATAATATCCATACCATTATTTTTCTGCGTCATTTCATTACCTATATCTAAGAGATGATTTTCGAATGTGGCTGTATCTTGATTGTTTGATAAGAATACTCTCATTTTTTTAGTTAATCTTATATTTTTCCACATTACTGAAGATTTCAAACACGAATTTATGTGGTCTGTTTTTGTACCACTTTTAACTAATGGAAGGATTAGTCTGAAATCTCCGCTAAATATTAATGTCTGTCCTCCAATCGGCTTATCTTTGTTTACTATGTCTCTTACCATTCTATCGACGGTTTCTAATGCGTGATTGTGAGTCATTGTACATTCATCCCAAACAATAAATCTACAGCCCAGCAAACAGTAAGAGCAGCATAATAGCAGCATAACAGCAAATGCTAGAGCCTCAAATGTTTACATTGTGCTATTATGCTGCTATTAAATGTCTATTATGCTGCTATTATGCTGCTCTTACTGTTTGCTGGGAGCTTCTAAATAGTTTACCTGATTTTTAATTATTCTTTATACTGCAAATGGAATCTTCGTTTAACTGCAGTTTAACTGCATACATGTATTATAATCTTAAAAATGGAATGGGCTGTTCTACAGTTCAATAATAGAGCTGCTGCTATTCCTGATGATGCTACGGCAATATGTTATTTATTTGCCATATCTTCACTTTAGCTAGCAATAAATTAATCAAAAAAGTTTTTCCAGTTCCTGCGGGTGCATCTAGGAAAAGCAATTTTCCATCTTCGTTATTTCCACTTTGTAAGATTTTGTTATAAACTATTCTATTTTTGTTCATCATTTGCTTGACAATTTTCCGGGTTACGTCCCGGCGTTGCCCGGGTATAATAGTAACTAATCGTTATCAACGTAGATGTAGACAAAGATTTATTCATAGAAAACAATTTATTTATTTATAACAAATCACTTAAATTTAAAGTGTTTATTGAAAAATTTAAAATTTCTTCGTTAAATATATCGAAAACGTAAACGTTATCACCGTTTATTACCCTTTACGAATGCATTAATTATGGTAAAGTGAATATAATTACATTTTTACGAATCGCCTCACATTCGCATACATTTCATGTGTGAAACATTTTCTTCTAAAATCAAAAGATTTCCCGATATAGGGAAAATAGCTCTAAAAGGACAGTTTTACGTAATTATGAGCGGTGTAAAGGTGGAAATAAAAAAATTCATCCGAACAACCACAATACTTTTTTCGTAGAGAATTAGTAGCAATTTAAATTTTGTAAATCCGTCGAGCCGTTTTCTTAAACATCGAACGCCTATATATAAATAAATAAATAAATAAATAAATAAACATTTAAATAGACTTTCTTTTATATGTATAGATAGCTGGCTTCGGCCCGGCGTTGCCCGGGTATTATACTTGTAGTGGTAATTATAACGTCTTAAGGGGATCCCGCACATAACACGCAATTTGCCAATTTCGTGTATAAATAGATAGGAAAAATATATGTCCACTAAAAAAAATATAACTTATATTCTATTCATTCAATTGGCATAATTTTTTATGTCATGTATTCATAATATACACATGCATAGGAAAATAGAAAGTTATTTTTAATATTATTATTTATTATATTATATATATCTAAATTAAAAATTAGAAATACTAAAATGATGGTTTTTCTATAGAAATTATCATTTAATACAATGAATTCTATACATTTTATTAAATATCTCTCTATTTTACTATTCATATAATTAAATTCTATATAAAGCACAACAAATTAATATTATAATTATAATATTTTTTATGTTCTATATTTTTGAATGCATATACCTAGCGCGAAATAATTATTCTGAGAAAACAGCGTTTGAAGTTTGACAGCATAACAATGTAATATTGAATAGCATATAATAGCATTATCTTATCGTTAAAAAACACATTTTTATGCAACTTCTAGACTGAATTCATGTCTAATTTTTTTACAGATAATAAAAAACACTACAATAAGTATTATTATGTAATAGAATAAAATATTAAAAAAAATAAATTACCATCACTTTAAATGTGCGGGATCCCCTTAAATGTTGCCCTGCTATTACGAATGACATTATAAATATTACGAATTTTATTTATATTTTCTTATTTATAAAAAATATATGTTTTTCATATAAGATTTTCATATATATTATATAATATATATGAAAATCTTTGGCCAGTATATATAATTTTTTTTCTTTGCGTGCTCTTGAACAGCCTACATATAATTGACCGTAGGCGAAGCATTCGGTTTCAAGATCTAAGCCAACGAATTTAAAAGATTGTCCTTGAGATGTGTTTATTGTCATGTAAAAACAAAGTTTTATTCGAAATTGGTGTCTTCTAAAATTAAAGAGATAATCTGATGGTATCAGTGGTATTTTGGGAAACATGACTTCTTCTCCCTTATATTGACCCGTTAGTATTTTGGCTTCTATCAAATTATTTGTAAATTAGTTATGATCAATCTGGATCCATTACATAATTTTGGGGGATTTAAATTTCTTAGTAGCATGATTGGCGCTCCTACTTTAGTGCTAGTTTATGGTCTGGTAATCCGGAAAGTTTAATGAAATTCAAAAATTCTATGGGATAATTTACAACTTCTTTTCTTTTGTACTCTGTCTATGGACCTATATACTTTAATCTCTCCTGGAAATTTATTTAGTAAATTTTGATTTATTGTATATACATTGTCATTTTTAGGTGTTAATATACATATTTCGCAAAGCCAATTTTCATCCAAATAATGGTCTTCTACATTTTCATAAATTGTCGTGATGAGTTCATTCTTATTTTCCAATTAATTACCGCACGGGATAATATCCATACCATTATTTTTCTGCGTCATTTCATTACCTATATCTAAGAGATGATTTTCGAATGTGGCTGTATCTTGATTGTTTGATAAGAATACTCTCATTTTTTTAGTTAATCTTATATTTTTCCACATTACTGAAGTTTTCAAACACGAATTTATGTGGTCTGTTTTTGTACCACTTTTAACTAATGGAAGGATTAGTCTGAAATCTCCGCTAAATATTAATGTCTGTCCTCCAATCGGCTTATCTTTGTTTACTATGTCTCTTACCATTCTATCGACGGTTTCTAATGCGTGATTGTGAGTCATTGTACATTCATCCCAAACAATAAATCTACAGCCCAGCAAACAGTAAGAGCAGCATAATAGCAGCATAACAGCAAATGCTAGAGCCTCAAATGTTTACATTGTGCTATTATGCTGCTATTAAATGTCTATTATGCTGCTATTATGCTGCTATTAATTTGTAATGATATTATGCTGCTGTTATGCTGCTATTATGCTGCTCTTACTGTTTGCTGGGAGCTTCTAAATAGTTTACCTGATTTTTAATTATTCTTTATACTGTAAATGGAATCTTCGTTTAACTGCAGTTTAACTGCATACATGTATTGTAATCTTAAAAATGGAATGGGCTGTTCTACAGTTCAATAATAGAGATGCTGCTATTCCTGATGATGCTACGGCAATATGTTATTTATTTGCCATATCTTCACTTTAGCTAGCAATAAATTAATCAAAAAAGTTTTTCCAGTTCCTGCGGGTGCATCTAGGAAAAGCAATTTTCCATCTTCGTTATTTCCACTTTGTAAGATTTTGTTATAAACTATTCTATTTTTGTTCATCATTTGCTTGACAATTTTCCGGGTTACGTCCCGGCGTTGCCCGGGTATAATAGTAACTAATCGTTATCAACGTAGATGTAGACAAAGATTTATTCATAGAAAACAATTTATTTATTTATAACAAATCACTTAAATTTAAAGTGTTTATTGAAAAATTTAAAATTTCTTCGTTAAATATATCGAAAACGTAAACGTTATCACCGTTTATTGCCCTTTACGAATGCATTAATTATGGTAAAGTGAATATAATTACATTTTTACGAATCGCCTCACATTCGCATACATTTCATGTGTGAAACATTTTCTTCTAAAATCAAAATATTTCCCGATATAGGGAAAATAGCTCTAAAAGGACAGTTTTACGTAATTATGAGCGGTGTAAAGGTGGAAATAAAAAAATTCATCCGAACAACCACAATACTTTTTTCGTAGAGAATTAGTAGCAATTTAAATTTTTTAAATCCGTCGAGCCGTTTTCTTAAACATCGAACGCCTATATATAAATAAATAAATAAATAAATAAATAAACATTTAAATAGACTTTCTTTTATATGTATAGACTAGCTGGCTACGGCCCGGCGTTGCCCGGGTATTATACTTGTAGTGGAAATGATAATGATTGAAATATTGCCCTGCCTATTTACATGAATATATCCAAATTTGAATGACATTATAATTATTACGAATTTTATTTATATTTCCTTATTTATAAAACATATATGTTTTTCATATAATATTTTCATATATATATATGAATATCTTTGGCCATTATATATAATTCTTTTTCTTCGCGTGCTCCTGAACAGTCTACATATAATTGACCGTGGGCGAAGCATTCGGTTTCAATATCTAAGCCCACGACTTTGAAATATTGTCCTTGAGATTTGTTTATTGTCATGGAAAAACAAAGTTTTATTGGGAATTGGAATCTTCTAAAATTAAAGGGATAATCTGATGGTATCAGTGGTATTTTGGGAAACATGACTTCTTCTCCCTTATATTGATATATTATACCAGTTAGTATTTTGGCTTCTATCAAATTATTTTGTAAATTAGTTATGATCAATCTGGATCCATTACATAATTTTGGGGGGGTTTAAATTTCATAATAGCATGATTGGCGCTGCTACTTTTAGTGCTAGTTTATGGTCTGGTAATCCGGAAAGTTTAATGAAATTCAAAAATTCTATGGGATAATATACAACTTCTTTTCTTTTGAACTATGTCTATGGACCGATATACTTTCATCTCTCCTGGAAATTTATTTAGTAAATAATGATTTATTATATATACATTGTCATTTTTAGGTGTAAATATACATCTTTCGCAAAGCCAATTTTCATCCAAATAATGGTCTTCTACATTTTCATAAATTGTCGTGATGAGTTCATTCTTATTTTCAATTATATTTCTGCACGGGATAATATCCATACCATTATTTTTCTGCGTC
Source organism: Osedax fenrisi (assembly GCA_964019155.1). Taxonomy (NCBI): domain Eukaryota; kingdom Metazoa; phylum Annelida; class Polychaeta; order Sabellida; family Siboglinidae; genus Osedax; species Osedax fenrisi. The sequence goes on along the minus strand of OZ025240.1, from coordinate 85,711,486 downwards.
ATTCCATTACCTATATCTAAGAGATGATTTTCGAATGTGGCTGTATCTTGATTGTTTGATAAGAATACTCTCATGTTTTTAATTAATTTCATTACTCTTATATTTTTCCACATTACTGAAGTTTTCAAACACGAATTTATGTGGTGTGTCTTTGTACCTCTTTTAACTACTGGAAGGATTTGTCTGAAATCTCTGCTAAGTATTAATGTCTGTCCTCCCATCGGCTTATCTTTGTTTACTATTTCTCTTACCATTCTATCTACGGCTTTAATACATGCTTGAGTCATTGTGCATTCATCCCAAACACTAAATTTACAGCTTCTAAATAGTTTCCCTGATTTTGTATTATTCTTTATAGTGTAAATGTAATCTTCGTTTAACTGTATTGGAATCTAAAAATGGAATGGAGTTATACAGTTAAATAATAGAGTTGCTGCTATTACTGATGATGCTACGGCAATATCTTCTTTATTTGCCATCTTCATTTTAGCTAGCAATAAATTAATCAAAAAAGTGTTTCCAGTTCCTGCGGGGGCATCTAGGAAAAACAATTTTCCATCTTCGTTATTTATACTTTGTAAGATTTTGTTATAAACTATTCTTTGTTCATCATTCAATTTAATTTCATTTGCTTTCCATCGGCTTCTAATGCATGATTGTGAGTCATTGTGCATTCATCCCAAACAATAAATTTACAGCTTCTAAATAGTTTCCCTGATTTTGTATTATTCTTTATACTGCAAATGGAATATTCGTTTAACTGTATTGGAATATAAAAATGGAATGGGCTGTTCTACAGTTCAATAATAGAGTTGCTGCTATTCCTGATGATGCTACGGCAATATGTTCTTTATTTGCCATCTTCATTTTAGCTAGCAATAAATTAATCAACAAAGTTTTTCCAGTTCCTGCGAGGGCATCTAGGAAAAACAATTTAACATCTTCGTTATTTATACTTTGTAAGATTTTGTTATAAACTATTCTTTGTTCATCATTCAATTTAATTTAATTTGCTTGAAAAATTTCCGGGCTATGTCCCGGCGTTACCCGGGTATAATAGTAACTAATCGTTATCAATGTAGATGTAAACAAAGATTTATTTATAGAAAACAATTTATTTATTAATAACAAAAGCACTTAAATTTAATTGTTTATTGAAAAATTTAAAATTTCTTCGTTAAATATATCGAAAACGTAAACGTTATCACCGTTTATTGCCATTTACGAATGCATTAATTATGGTAAAGTGAATATAACTACATTTTTACGAAACGCCTCACATTCGCATAGATTTTATGTGTGAAACATTTTCTTCTAAAATAAAAAGATTTCCCGATAGGTCATAAATAGCTCTAAAATGACAGTTTTACGTAATTATGATCGGTGTAAAGGTGGAAATAAAAAAGTCATCCGAACAACCACAATACTTTTTTCGTAGAGAATTAGTAGCAATTTAAATTTTGTAAATCCGTCGAGCCGTTTTCTTAAACATCGAACGCCTATATATAAATAAATAAATAAATAAATATTTAAATAGACTTTCTTTTATATGTATAGACTAGCTGGCTTCGGCCCGGCGTTGCCCGGGTATTATACTTGTAGTGGTAATTATAACGTCTTAAGGGGATCCCGCACATAACACGCAATTTGCCAATTTCGTGTATAAATAGATAGGACAAATATATGTCCACTAAAAAAAATAGAACTTATATTCTATTCATTCAATTGACATAATTTTTTATGTCATGTATTCATAATATATACATTCATAGGAAAATAGAAAGTTATTTTTAATATTATTATTTATTATATTATATATATCTAAATTAAAAATTAGAAATACTAAAATGATGGTTTTTCTATAGAAATTATCATTTAATACAATGAATTCTATACATTTTATTAAATATCTCTCTATTTTACTATTCATATAATTAAATTCTATATAAAGCACAACAAATTAATATTATAATTATAATATTTTTTATGTTCTATATTTTTGAATGCATATACCTAGCGCGAAATAATTATTCTGAGAAAACAGCGTTTGAAGTTTGACAGCATAACAATGTAATATTGAATAGCATATAATAGCATTATCTTATCGTTAAAAAACACATTTTTATGCAACTTCTAGACTGAATTCATGTCTAATTTTTTTACAGATAATAAAAAACACTACAATAAGTATTATTATGTAATAGAATAAAATATTAAAAAAAATAAATTACCATCACTTTAAATGTGCGGGATCCCCTTAAATGTTGCCCTGCTATTACGAATGACATTATAATTATTACGAATTTTATTTATATTTTCTTATTTATAAAAAATATATGTTTTTCATATAAGATTTTCATATATATTATATAATATATATGAAAATCTTTGGCCAGTATATATAATTTTTTTTCTTTGCGTGCTCTTGAACAGCCTACATATAATTGACCGTAGGCGAAGCATTCGGTTTCAAGATCTAAGCCAACGACTTTAAAAGATTGTCCTTGAGATGTGTTTATTGTCATGTAAAAACAAAGTTTTATTCGAAATTGGTGTCTTCTAAAATTAAAGAGATAATCTGATGGTATCAGTGGTATTTTGGGAAACATGACTTCTTTTCCCTTATATTGACCCGTTAGTATTTTGGCTTCTATCAAATTATTTGTAAATTAGTTATGATCAATCTGGATCCATTACATAATTTTGGGGGATTTAAATTTCTTAGTAGCATGATTGGCGCTCCTACTTTAGTGCTAGTTTATGGTCTGGTAATCCGGAAAGTTTAATGAAATTCAAAAATTCTATGGGATAATTTACAACTTCTTTTCTTTTGTACTCTGTTTATGGACCTATATACTTTAATCTCTCCTGGAAATTTATTTAGTAAATTTTGATTTATTGTATATACATTGTCATTTTTAGGTGTTAATATACATCTTTCGCAAAGCCAATTTTCATCCAAATAATGGTCTTCTACATTTTCATAAATTGTCGTGATGAGTTCATTCTTATTTTCCAATTAATTACCGCACGGGATAATATCCATACCATTATTTTTCTGCGTCATTTCATTACCTATATCTAAGAGATGATTTTCGAATGTGGCTGTATCTTGATTGTTTGATAAGAATACTCTCATTTTTTTAGTTAATCTTATATTTTTCCACATTTCTGAAGATTTCAAACACGAATTTATGTGGTCTGTTTTTGTACCACTTTTAACTAATGGAAGGATTAGTCTGAAATCTCCGCTAAATATTAATGTCTGTCCTCCAATCGGCTTATCTTTGTTTACTATGTCTCTTACCATTCTATCGACGGTTTCTAATGCGTGATTGTGAGTCATTGTACATTCATCCCAAACAATAAATCTACAGCCCAGCAAACAGTAAGAGCAGCATAATAGCAGCATAACAGCAAATGCTAGATCCTCAAATGTTTACATTGTGCTATTATGCTGCTATTAAATGTCTATTATGCTGCTATTATGCTGCTCTTACTGTTTGCTGGGAGCTTCTAAATAGTTTACCTGATTTTTAATTATTCTTTATACTGCAAATGGAATCTTCGTTTAACTGCAGTTTAACTGCATACATGTATTATAATCTTAAAAATGGAATGGGCTGTTCTACAGTTCAATAATAGAGCTGCTGCTATTCCTGATGATGCTACGGCAATATGTTATTTATTTGCCATATCTTCACTTTAGCTAGCAATAAATTAATCAAAAAAGTTTTTCCAGTTCCTGCGGGTGCATCTAGGAAAAGCAATTTTCCATCTTCGTTATTTCCACTTTGTAAGATTTTGTTATAAACTATTCTATTTTTGTTCATCATTTGCTTGACAATTTTCCGGGTTACGTCCCGGCGTTGCCCGGGTATAATAGTAACTAATCGTTATCAACGTAGATGTAGACAAAGATTTATTCATAGAAAACAATTTATTTATTTATAACAAATCACTTAAATTTAAAGTGTTTATTGAAAAATTTAAAATTTCTTCGTTAAATATATCGAAAACGTAAACGTTATCACCGTTTATTACCCTTTACGAATGCATTAATTATGGTAAAGTGAATATAATTACATTTTTACGAATCGCCTCACATTCGCATACATTTCATGTGTGAAACATTTTCTTCTAAAATCAAAAGATTTCCCGATATAGGGAAAATAGCTCTAAAAGGACAGTTTTACGTAATTATGAGCGGTGTAAAGGTGGAAATAAAAAAATTCATCCGAACAACCACAATACTTTTTTCGTAGAGAATTAGTAGCAATTTAAATTTTGTAAATCCGTCGAGCCGTTTTCTTAAACATCGAACGCCTATATATAAATAAATAAATAAATAAATAAATAAATAAATAAACATTTAAATAGACTTTCTTTTATATGTATAGATAGCTGGCTTCGGCCCGGCGTTGCCCGGGTATTATACTTGTAGTGGTAATTATAACGTCTTAAGGGGATCCCGCACATAACACGCAATTTGCCAATTTCGTGTATAAATAGATAGGAAAAATATATGTCCACTAAAAAAAATAGAACTTATATTCTATTCATTCAATTGACATAATTTTTTATGTCATGTATTCATAATATATACATGCATAGGAAAATAGAAAGTTATTTTTAATATTATTATTTATTATATTATATATATCTAAATTAAAAATTAGAAATACTAAAATGATGGTTTTTCTATAGAAATTATCATTTAATACAATGAATTCTATACATTTTATTAAATATCTCTCTATTTTACTATTCATATAATTAAATTCTATATAAAGCACAACAAATTAATATTATAATTATAATATTTTTTATGTTCTATATTTTTGAATGCATATACCTAGCGCGAAATAATTATTCTGAGAAAACAGCGTTTGAAGTTTGACAGCATAACAATGTAATATTGAATAGCATATAATAGCATTATCTTATCGTTAAAAAACACATTTTTATGCAACTTCTAGACTGAATTCATGTCTAATTTTTTTACAGATAATAAAAAACACTACAATAAGTATTATTATGTAATAGAATAAAATATTAAAAAAAATAAATTACCATCACTTTAAATGTGCGGGATCCCCTTAAATGTTGCCCTGCTATTACGAATGACATTATAAATATTACGAATTTTATTTATATTTTCTTATTTATAAAAAATATATGTTTTTCATATAAGATTTTCATATATATTATATAATATATATGAAAATCTTTGGCCAGTATATATAATTTTTTTTCTTTGCGTGCTCTTGAACAGCCTACATATAATTGACCGTAGGCGAAGCATTCGGTTTCAAGATCTAAGCCAACGAATTTAAAAGATTGTCCTTGAGATGTGTTTATTGTCATGTAAAAACAAAGTTTTATTCGAAATTGGTGTCTTCTAAAATTAAAGAGATAATCTGATGGTATCAGTGGTATTTTGGGAAACATGACTTCTTCTCCCTTATATTGACCCGTTAGTATTTTGGCTTCTATCAAATTATTTGTAAATTAGTTATGATCAATCTGGATCCATTACATAATTTTGGGGGATTTAAATTTCTTAGTAGCATGATTGGCGCTCCTACTTTAGTGCTAGTTTATGGTCTGGTAATCCGGAAAGTTTAATGAAATTCAAAAATTCTATGGGATAATTTACAACTTCTTTTCTTTTGTACTCTGTCTATGGACCTATATACTTTAATCTCTCCTGGAAATTTATTTAGTAAATTTTGATTTATTGTATATACATTGTCATTTTTAGGTGTTAATATACATATTTCGCAAAGCCAATTTTCATCCAAATAATGGTCTTCTACATTTTCATAAATTGTCGTGATGAGTTCATTCTTATTTTCCAATTAATTACCGCACGGGATAATATCCATACCATTATTTTTCTGCGTCATTTCATTACCTATATCTAAGAGATGATTTTCGAATGTGGCTGTATCTTGATTGTTTGATAAGAATACTCTCATTTTTTTAGTTAATCTTATATTTTTCCACATTACTGAAGTTTTCAAACACGAATTTATGTGGTCTGTTTTTGTACCACTTTTAACTAATGGAAGGATTAGTCTGAAATCTCCGCTAAATATTAATGTCTGTCCTCCAATCGGCTTATCTTTGTTTACTATGTCTCTTACCATTCTATCGACGGTTTCTAATGCGTGATTGTGAGTCATTGTACATTCATCCCAAACAATAAATCTACAGCCCAGCAAACAGTAAGAGCAGCATAATAGCAGCATAACAGCAAATGCTAGAGCCTCAAATGTTTACATTGTGCTATTATGCTGCTATTAAATGTCTATTATGCTGCTATTATGCTGCTATTAATTTGTAATGATATTATGCTGCTGTTATGCTGCTATTATGCTGCTCTTACTGTTTGCTGGGAGCTTCTAAATAGTTTACCTGATTTTTAATTATTCTTTATACTGCAAATGGAATCTTCGTTTAACTGCAGTTTAACTGCATACATGTATTGTAATCTTAAAAATGGAATGGGCTGTTCTACAGTTCAATAATAGAGCTGCTGCTATTCCTGATGATGCTACGGCAATATGTTATTTATTTGCCATATCTTCACTTTAGCTAGCAATAAATTAATCAAAAAAGTTTTTCCAGTTCCTGCGGGTGCATCTAGGAAAAGCAATTTTCCATCTTCGTTATTTCCACTTTGTAAGATTTTGTTATAAACTATTCTATTTTTGTTCATCATTTGCTTGACAATTTTCCGGGTTACGTCCCGGCGTTGCCCGGGTATAATAGTAACTAATCGTTATCAACGTAGATGTAGACAAAGATTTATTCATAGAAAACAATTTATTTATTTATAACAAATCACTTAAATTTAAAGTGTTTATTGAAAAATTTAAAATTTCTTCGTTAAATATATCGAAAACGTAAACGTTATCACCGTTTATTGCCCTTTACGAATGCATTAATTATGGTAAAGTGAATATAATTACATTTTTACGAATCGCCTCACATTCGCATACATTTCATGTGTGAAACATTTTCTTCTAAAATCAAAAGATTTCCCGATATAGGGAAAATAGCTCTAAAAGGACAGTTTTACGTAATTATGAGCGGTGTAAAGGTGGAAATAAAAAAATTCATCCGAACAACCACAATACTTTTTTCGTAGAGAATTAGTAGCAATTTAAATTTTTTAAATCCGTCGAGCCGTTTTCTTAAACATCGAACGCCTATATATAAATAAATAAATAAATAAATAAATAAATAAATAAATAAATAAACATTTAAATAGACTTTCTTTTATAGGTATAGACTAGCTGGCTACGGCCCGGCGTTGCCCGGGTATTATACTTGTAGTGGAAATGATAATGATTGAAATATTGCCCTGCCTATTTACATGAATATATCCAAATTTGAATGACATTATAATTATTACGAATTTTATTTATATTTCCTTATTTATAAAACATATATGTTTTTCATATAATATTTTCATATATATATATGAATATCTTTGGCCATTATATATAATTCTTTTTCTTCGCGTGCTCCTGAACAGTCTACATATAATTGACCGTGGGCGAAGCATTCGGTTTCAATATCTAAGCCCACGACTTTGAAATATTGTCCTTGAGATTTGTTTATTGTCATGGAAAAACAAAGTTTTATTGGGAATTGGAATCTTCTAAAATTAAAGGGATAATCTGATGGTATCAGTGGTATTTTGGGAAAGATGACTTCTTCTCCCTTATATTGATATATTATACCAGTTAGTATTTTGGCTTCTATCAAATTATTTTGTAAATTAGTTATGATCAATCTGGATCCATTACATAATTTTGGGGGGGTTTAAATTTCATAATAGCATGATTGGCGCTGCTACTTTTAGTGCTAGTTTATGGTCTGGTAATCCGGAAAGTTTAATGAAATTCAAAAATTCTATGGGATAATATACAACTTCTTTTCTTTTGAACTATGTCTATGGACCGATATACTTTCATCTCTCCTGGAAATTTATTTAGTAAATAATGATTTATTATATATACATTGTCATTTTTAGGTGTAAATATACATCTTTCGCAAAGCCAATTTTCATCCAAATAATGGTCTTCTACATTTTCATAAATTGTCGTGATGAGTTCATTCTTATTTTCAATTATATTTCTGCACGGGATAATATCCATACCATTATTTTTCTGCGTCATTCCATTACCTATATCTAAGAGATGATTTTCGAATGTGGCTGTATCTTGATTGTTTGATAAGAATACTCTCATGTTTTTAATTAATTTCATTACTCTTATATTTTTCCACATTACTGAAGTTTTCAAACACGAATTTATGTGGTGTGTCTTTGTACCTCTTTTAACTACTGGAAGGATTTGTCTGAAATCTCTGCTAAGTATTAATGTCTGTCCTCCCATCGGCTTATCTTTGTTTACTATTTCTCTTACCATTCTATCTACGGCTTTAATACATGCTTGAGTCATTGTGCATTCATCCCAAACACTAAATTTACAGCTTCTAAATAGTTTCCCTGATTTTGTATTATTCTTTATAGTGTAAATGTAATCTTCGTTTAACTGTATTGGAATCTAAAAATGGAATGGAGTTATACAGTTAAATAATAGAGTTGCTGCTATTATTGATGATGCTACGGCAATATCTTCTTTATTTGCCATCTTCATTTTAGCTAGCAATAAATTAATCAAAAAAGTGTTTCCAGTTCCTGCGGGGGCATCTAGGAAAAACAATTTTCCATCTTCGTTATTTATACTTTGTAAGATTTTGTTATAAACTATTCTTTGTTCATCATTCAATTTAATTTCATTTGCTTTCCATCGGCTTCTAATGCATGATTGTGAGTCATTGTGCATTCATCCCAAACAATAAATTTACAGCTTCTAAATAGTTTCCCTGATTTTGTATTATTCTTTATACTGCAAATGGAATATTCGTTTAACTGTATTGGAATATAAAAATGGAATGGGCTGTTCTACAGTTCAATAATAGAGTTGCTGCTATTCCTGATGATGCTACGGCAATATGTTCTTTATTTGCCATCTTCATTTTAGCTAGCAATAAATTAATCAACAAAGTTTTTCCAGTTCCTGCGAGGGCATCTAGGAAAAACAATTTAACATCTTCGTTATTTATATTTTGTAAGATTTTGTTGTAAACTATTCTTTGTTCATCATTCAATTTAATTTCATTTGCTTGAAAAATTTCCGGGCTATGTCCCGGCGTTACCCGGGTATAATAGTAACTAATCGTTATCAATGTAGATGTAAACAAAGATTTATTTATAGAAAACAATTTATTTATTAATAACAAAAGCACTTAAATTTAATTGTTTATTGAAAAATTTAAAATTTCTTCGTTAAATATATCGAAAACGTAAACGTTATCACCGTTTATTGCCATTTACGAATGCATTAATTATGGTAAAGTGAATATAACTACATTTTTACGAAACGCCTCACATTCGCATAGATTTTATGTGTGAAACATTTTCTTCTAAAATAAAAAGATTTCCCGATAGGTCATAAATAGCTCTAAAATGACAGTTTTACGTAATTATGATCGGTGTAAAGGTGGAAATAAAAAAGTCATCCGAACAACCACAATACTTTTTTCGTAGAGAATTAGTAGCAATTTAAATTTTGTAAATCCGTCGAGCCGTTTTCTTAAACATCGAACGCCTATATATAAATAAATAAATAAATAAATAAATAAATATTTAAATAGACTTTCTTTTATATGTATAGACTAGCTGGCTTCGGCCCGGTGTTGCCCGGGTATTATACTTGTAGTGGTAATTATAACGTCTTAAGGGGATCCCGCACATAACACGCAATTTGCCAATTTCGTGTATAAATAGATAGGAAAAATATATGTCCACTAAAAAAAATAGAACTTATATTCTATTCATTCAATTGACATAATTTTTTATGTCATGTATTCATAATATATACATTCATAGGAAAATAGAAAGTTATTTTTAATATTATTATTTATTATATTATATATATCTAAATTAAAAATTAGAAATACTAAAATGATGGTTTTTCTATAGAAATTATCATTTAATACAATGAATTCTATTCATTTTATTAAATATCTCTCTATTTTACTATTCATATAATTAAATTCTATATAAAGCACAACAAATTAATATTATAATTATAATATTTTTTATGTTCTATATTTTTGAATGCATATACCTAGCGCGAAATAATTATTCTGAGAAAACAGCGTTTGAAGTTTGACAGCATAACAATGTAATATTGAATAGCATATAATAGCATTATCTTATCGTTAAAAAACACATTTTTATGCAACTTCTAGACTGAATTCATGTCTAATTTTTTTACAGATAATAAAAAACACTACAATAAGTATTACTATATAATAGAATAAAATATTAAAAAAAATAAATTACCATCACTTTAAATGTGCGGGATCCCCTTAAATGTTGCCCTGCTATTACGAATGACATTATAAATATTACGAATTTTATTTATATTTTCTTATTTATAAAAAATATATGTTTTTCATATAAGATTTTCATATATATTATATAATATATATGAAAATCTTTGGCCAGTATATATAATTTTTTTTCTTTGCGTGCTCTTGAACAGCCTACATATAATTGACCGTAGGCGAAGCATTCGGTTTCAAGATCTAAGCCAACGACTTTAAAAGATTGTCCTTGAGATGTGTTTATTGTCATGTAAAAACAAAGTTTTATTCGAAATTGGTGTCTTCTAAAATTAAAGAGATAATCTGATGGTATCAGTGGTATTTTGGGAAACATGACTTCTTTTCCCTTATATTGACCCGTTAGTATTTTGGCTTCTATCAAATTATTTGTAAATTAGTTATGATCAATCTGGATCCATTACATAATTTTGGGGGGTTTAAATTTCTTAGTAGCATGATTGGCGCTCCTACTTTAGTGCTAGTTTATGGTCTGGTAATCCGGAAAGTTTAATGAAATTCAAAAATTCTATGGGATAATTTACAACTTCTTTTCTTTTGTACTCTGTCTATGGACCTATATACTTTAATCTCTCCTGGAAATTTATTTAGTAAATTTTGATTTATTGTATATACATTGTCATTTTTAGGTGTTAATATACATCTTTCGCAAAGCCAATTTTCATCCAAATAATGGTCTTCTACATTTTCATAAATTGTCGTGATGAGTTCATTCTTATTTTCCAATTAATTACCGCACGGGATAATATCCATACCATTATTTTTCTGCGTCATTTCATTACCTATATCTAAGAGATGATTTTCGAATGTGGCTGTATCTTGATTGTTTGATAAGAATACTCTCATTTTTTTAGTTAATCTTATATTTTTCCACATTACTGAAGTTTTCAAACACGAATTTATGTGGTCTGTTTTTGTACCACTTTTAACTAATGGAAGGATTAGTCTGAAATCTCCGCTAAATATTAATGTCTGTCCTCCAATCGGCTTATCTTTGTTTACTATGTCTCTTACCATTCTATCGACGGTTTCTAATGCGTGATTGTGAGTCATTGTACATTCATCCCAAACAATAAATCTACAGCCCAGCAAACAGTAAGAGCAGCATAATAGCAGCATAACAGCAAATGCTAGAGCCTCAAATGTTTACATTGTGCTATTATGCTGCTATTAAATGTCTATTATGCTGCTATTATGCTGCTATTAATTTGTAATGATATTATGCTGCTGTTATGCTGCTGTTATGCTGCTATTATGCTGCTCTTACTGTTTGCTGGGAGCTTCTAAATAGTTTACCTGATTTTTAATTATTCTTTATACTGCAAATGGAATCTTCGTTTAACTGTATTGTAATCTTAAAAATGGAATGGGCTGTTCTACAGTTCAATAATAGAGCTGCTGCTATTCCTGATGATGCTACGGCAATATGTTATTTATTTGCCATATCTTCACTTTAGCTAGCAATAAATTAATCAAAAAAGTTTTTCCAGTTCCTGCGGGTGCATCTAGGAAAAGCAATTTTCCATCTTCGTTATTTCCACTTTGTAAGATTTTGTTATAAACTATTCTATTTTTGTTCATCATTTGCTTGACAATTTTCCGGGTTACGTCCCGGCGTTGCCCGGGTATAATAGTAACTAATCGTTATCAACGTAGATGTAGACAAAGATTTATTCATAGCAAACAATTTATTTATTTATAACAAATCACTTAAATTTAGTGTTTATTGAAAAATTTAAAATTTCTTCGTTAAATATATCGAAAACGTAAACGTTATCACCGTTTATTGCCCTTTACGAATGCATTCATTATGGTAAAGTGAATATAATTACATTTTTACGAATCGCCTCACATTCGCATACATTTCATGTGTGAAACATTTTCTTCTAAAATCAAAAGATTTCCCGATATAGGGAAAATAGCTCTAAAAGGACAGTTTTACGTAATTATGAGCGGTGTAAAGGTGGAAATAAAAAAATTCATCCGAACAACCACAATACTTTTTTCGTAGAGAATTAGTAGCAATTTAAATTTTGTAAATCCGTCGAGCCGTTTTCTTAAACATCGAACGCCTATATATAAATAAATAAATAAATAAACATTTAAATAGACTTTCTTTTATATGTATAGAAGATATATATATATATCTACATAATATGATATAAAATGTTTAAACTGCAGTAGTTCGAACAGTGACTAAGATAATTATTGACAGCTGTAACTTATAATACGGAATGTATTTATAATATACACTTTAATTAAAATTCATAATTATCGTATGAATAAATAGTTATAAATAGAATAAAAATATAAAATTATTAATAAAATAAAAAATGTTAATTAAATATTTAGAAAATTTGTTGTTAATTAAATATTAAAAATTTGTTAAATATTACAATCATAATTATATAATTATACAACCATTATAATAATATATTTATTTCATATAGTAGTGTATTACTTTAATTAGACTTCATACAGCTGCTTACATTTACTTGATCAAGTTAGTTTGATATATATATATAATATATATATGTAATGGTAATAAGCTAGATTATCTTAAATTATAGCTATTCGTTCACTGTCATTCACAGTAAATGGTCGCGTTTCACTTTCATATACACTAATTCCGTTTTGTTGTATAACAGTCTTAACTGGCTGAATTAGATCCTCGTTTAATACAACTTTACGTATAGATTCTATACGCCCTAATGGATCAACCCAATGAAGGATATTGCATAACATGTTTTAAGCAGTTCAAGGGTACTCGTGGACTTGCTATTCATCGTCGACGTATGCATGCACATGCATACCATATTGAGTACACAGATACAATAGTAAACAACATCACGTCCCAGTCGAGACAGCGTTGGTCTGAAGGCGTCTAGATAAAGCTTACGTCCATCAAAATTGGTTTACTTGACAAAAAAGTGACTTGAATAGGTTTCCAATCAATAAGGAGATAGCGGAGAGGTTTACTGAGAGGTATCTAGTAGAGACTCTCTACAACTCATCGGTCATCTGACAAGTACAAATCACTTGTTCGATCACTCCAGACATACGTTAACATAAATCATATTGTACCACCTGTTTTGCACATAGACAATCTACTAACTAACAATCCCAATAACGATACTGAAGATACATACGATACTGATAACATTACTGATACTAACAGTACTAACTATGACCCTAACGACACTTTGCCCATACATTTAGATACACCACATTTATCAGATTACATCGACAATATATAAACTAACATTTTACATAATAACAACATTCATATAAACACTATTAACGACACGCAACCATGAGAAACGATTAATTCGAATGTGTCGAATAGTTATTGTTATGATTTATCTACAGGTCCTAGATCATAAAACAATATTGATTTAACTGATAAAACAAATATTTTGCAATATATCTTAGATTTACACCCTAGAAAATACATATTACCTAGTTTACAATTAATATATAGAATTTTAATTTCAACAATATTCAAAATATAATAGACCTATATTATGAACAATTAATTAATTCATCTATAGTTCAATCTAAAAAAAAACAAAAATATTACGTAAAAATATTATTTCTAACAATACACAACGTAATGATAATATAGGCGTGCAATCAAATAGAAATGTTAAGCGTGAACAAAGGTGTTTATTATTTGCTAAAACGCAACAAATGTATTCTAAAAATAGATCCAGGCTTGCAAAATCTATTTTCGATGGTGAAGATATTACATAAGAAATTAATGAAATACCAATCGGTTTACAATTTAAATATTGGAGTGAGTTAATAAGTAAGCCATCTATTCCATTCAAACACTAATTTGTTAATAATAGTAATGCATATATACATCCAATTACTATAAACGAAGTAAAGTCATGTTACAGAACATTACACGACGGCGCCTAGGAATAGATGGTCTTAAAAAATGCAATTTAACTAAAATTGGTCTAAATAATATTACAGATCGCTTTATTATTTATCTCATATCGTCTACTGCACCTTCCGCAATTAAACTAGGCCTAACTACTTTAATCCCTAAAACTAAGCACAGTACTGAGCCGTCCCAGTATCGTACAATAACTATGTCATGATATTCTGTAGACTATTCCATAAATGTTGGCACGAAGAATTGAAAACACAATTAGTCTCAATCCACGGCAAAAAGCTTTTGTTCGACATTATGGTATTGCTGGGAATATCTGTTTACTTAAATCTATTATATATCAGCATAAAAATGCATTACGCCCATTAAAGATGTGTTTGTTGGATGATTCTAAAGCTTTTGACACAGTATCTCACAACTCAATTGTTGCATTAGCCGAAAGAGTAGGGACTCCTAAAATGTATACCAATTATATCATGCATATTTATTCTGATTGTTCAATTCAATTAAAATATAAAAATGGAGTATAACTTAGTATACCAGTCAATCATGGAGTAAAACAAGATGACCCAATGTCTCCCGCTCTTTTTAACTCCATTATAGATTATATAACTGATAATATGCCAGGTAGTATTAATTTACAAGGAAATAGTACAATAAACCATATGGTATTTGCAGATTATCTGGTTTTATTTGCAAAGATGTTGTAATTATGCAAGATCAAGAAACTCGGTGTTTTCTACGCACCTAGTAGTGTCGGTGGGATAGCTATCACTCGTCTTTTTCTGGCAATACCGTTGCTGCGGCTAAAAAGTATTTCATCTATTAGAAGGAATGATGACACTATTATTCAAACTCTTCCCGATAGCGTTATTCTAAAATGGTCTACACCTCGATTATATGATGAATACACGTTTGTTGATAACACGTCCATAAATAAATATCATTCAATATATTTATTTAATTATGTTGATGGTAAGGGTTTAGAATTTGGTACGCATAGTCCTTTTATCAATAATTGGATAATTTCTCCTATTAAGATGTTTTCTGGTCGTGATTTTGTAGATATTTTAAAGCTTAAGCACGGTCTACTGTATAACACATTACAGATGTAAACGTATATTTACAAGTTTAAATACAAACTATTTACAGCGAAGGTGGAATTATAAATATGACTGCCTAAATAATATTATGCAGACCTGTAGATTTAATTATAACATTATTCACAGGCATAATTACGTTCTTTTATGGACGTAATTAACGATCTTTTAATCACTCTACTGAATAAGTACACATTTAAAACTATACTGGAACCTCACATACGAACAAAACTTGGCTTACGCAAACCCCATTTACTGGTATACCGAAATTATATTGTTTATATTATAGATACGCAGATTTCAACCGATACAATATATACTGATACTAATTACCGACACAAAAATGACTACTATAACAAACCTGAAATACTTTCCTACGCTAAACAACTTACTGATGCAAAGCAGGCAAAATTAAGTGCTTCTTGTTGGAACGGGCATGGCATAACCTCCTCCCTAATGTCTAAAGACCTATATTTGTTAGGCCTGAGAAAGAACGATATTACGCTATTCATTATTCGTGTTATGACAGGTAGTATAAATAGTTATCGTAAATACTGCTGCAATGGATTATTGTAAAATCCCTAATTATCTGGCCTCTCCCTTGCCTACTTCGTCATGTGTGTATTAATATGTTTTCGTTAATAAATGGGATAATTGGCTCTGGTTATTAACCAACCATTGTCCGAAAAAATATATATTATACAGTTATCTATCTATCTATATATCTACATAATATGATATAAAATATTTAAACTGTAGTAGTTTCTAGTTCGAACAGTGAATAATATAATGATTGACAGCTGTAACTTATAATACGGAATGTATTTATAGTATACACTTTAATTAAAATTCATAAATAAAATAAATAGTTATAAATAGAATACAAATATAAAATTATTTAATAAAATAAAAAATGTTAATTAAATATTAATAATTTGTTAAATATTACAATCATAATTATATAATTATACAACCATTATAATATATTTATTGCATATAGTAGTGTATTATTCCAGTTATACTTCATACAGCTGCTTACATTTACTTGATAAAGTTAGTTTGATATATATATATATATTATTATTATTATTATTATCAGATTTAGGTATAAGTACCTGGGTAATTGCAGAAGCATTGCTGCTTGTCGAGACAATTACCCTTATATATATATATATATATATATATATATAATATATATATATGTAATGGTAATAAGCTAGATTATCTTAAATTATAGCTATTCGTTCACTGTCATTCACAGTAAATGGTCGCGTTTCACTTTCATATACACTAATTCCGTTTTGTTGTATATCAGTCATAACTGGCTGAATTAGATCCTCGTTTAATACAACTTTACGTATAGATTCTATACGCCCTAATGGATCAACCTAATGAAGGATATTGCATAACATGTTGTAAGCAGTTCAAGGGTACTCGTGGACTTGCTATTCATCGTCGACGTATGCATGCACATGCATACCATATTGAGTACACAGATACAATAGTAAACAACATCACGTCCCAGTCGAGACAGCGTTGGTCTGAAGGCGTATCGATAAAGCTTGCGTCCATGAAAATTGGTATATTTTACAAAAAAAGTGACTTGAATAGGTTTCCAATCAATAAGGAGATAGCGGAGAGGTTTACTGAGAGGTATCTAGTAGAGACTCTCTACAACTCATCGGTCATCTGACAAGTACAAATCACTTGTTCGATCACTCCAGACATACGTTAATATAAATCTTATTGTACCACCTATTTTGCACATAGACAATCTACTAACTAACAATCCCAATAACGATACTGAAGATACATACGATACTGATAACATTACTAATACTAACAGTACTAACTATGACCCTAACGACACTTTGCCCATACATTTAGATACACCACATTTATCAGATTACATCGACAATATATAAACTAACATATTACATAATAACAACATTCATATAAACACTATTAACGACACGCAACCATGAGAAACGATTAATTCGAATGTGTCGAATAGTTATTGTTATGATTTATCTACAGGTCCTAGATCATAAAACAATATTGATTTAACTGATAAAACAAATATTTTGCAATATATCTTAGATTTACACCCTAGAAAATACATATTACCTAGTTTACAATTAATATATAGAATTTTAATTTCAACAATATTCAAAATATAATAGACCTATATTATGAACAATTCATTAATTCATCTATAGTTCAATCTAAAAAAAACAAAAATATTACGTAAAAATATTATTTCTAACAATACACAACGTAATGATAATATAGGCGTGCAATCAAATAGAAATGTTAAGCGTAAACAAAGGTGTTTATTATTTGCTAAAACGCAACAAATGTATTCTAAAAATAGATCCAGGCTTGCAAAATCTATTTTCGATGGTGAAGATATTACATAAGAAATTAATGAAATACCAATCGGTTTACAATTTAAATATTGGAGTGAGTTAATAAGTAAGCCATCTATTCCATTCAAACACTAATTTGTTAATAATAGTAATGCATATATACATCCAATTACTATAAACGAAGTAAAGTCATGTTACAGAACATTACACGACGGCGCCTAGGAATAGATGGTCTTAAAAAATGCAATTTAACTAAAATTGGTCTAAATAATATTACAGATCGCTTTATTATTTATCTCATATCGTCTACTGCACCTTCCGCAATTAAACTAGGCCTAACTACTTTAATCCCTAAAACTAAGCACAGTACTGAGCCGTCCCAGTATCGTACAATAACTATGTCATGATATTCTGTAGACTATTCCATAAATGTTGGCACGAAGAATTGAAAACACAATTAGTCTCAATCCACGGCAAAAAGCTTTTGTTCGACATGATGGTATTGCTGAGAATATCTGTTTACTTAAATCTATTATATATCAGCATAAAAATGCATTACGCCAATTAAAGATGTGTTTGTTGGATGTTTAAAAATCTTTTGATACAGTATCTCACAACTAAATTGTTGCATTAGCCGAAAGAGTAGGGACTCCTAAAATGTATACCAATTATATCATGCATATTTATTCTGATTGTTCAATTCAATTAAAATGTAAAAATGGAGTATAACTTAGTATACCAGTCAATCATGGAGTAAAACAAGATGACCCAATGTCTCCCGCTCTTTTTAACTCCATTATAGATTATATAACTGATAATATGCCAGGTAGTATTAATTTACAAGGACATAGTACAATAAACCATATGGTATTTGCAGATTATCTGGTTTTATTTGCAAAGATGTTGTAATTATGCAAGATCAAGTCACTCGGTGTTTTCTACGCACCTAGTAGTGTCGGTGGGATAGCTATCACTCGTCTTTTTCTGGCAATACCGTTGCTGCGGCTAAAAAGTATTTCATCTATTAGAAGGAATGATGACACTATTATTCAAACTCTTCCCGATAGCGTTATTCTAAAATGGTCTACACCTCGATTATATGATGAATAAACGTGTGATCAACAAACGTGTGATAACACGTCCATAAATAAATATCATTCAATATATTTATTTAATTATGTTGATGGTAAGGGTTTAGAATTTGGTACGCATAGTCCTTTTATCAATAATTGGATAATTTCTCCTATTAAGATGTTTTCTGGTCGTGATTTTGTAGATATGGTAAAGCTAAAGCACGGTCTACTCTATACACATTACAGATGTAGACGTATATTTACAAGTTTAAATACAAACTGTTTACAGCGAAGGTGGAATTATAAATATGACTGCCTAAATAATATTATGCAGACCTGTAGATTTAATTATAACATTATTCACAGGCATAATTACGTTCTTTTATGGACGTAATTAACGATATTTTAATCACTCTACTGAATAAGTACACATTTAAAACTATACTGGAACCTCACATACGAACAAAACTTGGCTTACGCAAACCCCATTTACTGGTATACCGAAATTATATTGTTTATATTATAGATACGCAAATTTCAACCAATACAATATATACTGATACTAATTACCGACACAAAAATGACTACTATAACAAACCTGAAATACTTTCCTACGCTAAACAACTTACTGATGCAAAGCAGGCAAAATTAAGTGCTTCTTGTTGGAACGGGCATGGCATAACCTCCTCCCTAATGTCTAAAGACCTATATTTGTTAGGCCTGAGAAAGAACGATATTACGCTATTCATTATTCGTGTTATGACAGGTAGTATAAATAGTTATCGTAAATACTGCTGCAATGGATTATTGTAAAATCCCTAATTATCTGGCCTCTCCCTTGCCTACTTCGTCATGTGTGTATTAATATGTTTTCGTTAATAAATGGGATAATTGGCTCTGGTTATTAACCAACCATTGTCCGAAAAAATATATATTATACAGTTATCTATCTATCTATATATCTACATAATATGTATAAAATATTTAAACTGTAGTAGTTCGAACAGTGAATAATATAATGATTGACAGCTGTAACTTATAATACGGAATGTATTTATAGTATACACTTTAATTAAAATTCATAAATAAAATAAATAGTTATAAATAGAATACAAATATAAAATTATTTAATAAAATAAAAAATGTTAATTAAATATTAATAATTTGTAAATATTAGTAATTTGTTACAATCATAATTATATAATTATACAACCATTATAATAATATATTTATTGCATATAGTAGTGTATTATTCCACTTATACTTCATACAGCTGATTACATTTACTTGATCAAGTTAGTTTGATATATATAAATATATATATATATATATATATATATCATGGTAATAATCTAGAAATTATCTCGATAAGTAGCAATTAGTAATTGCCAATTACTGCTTAACTTACATTAATGCTTCTATAATTACACTAAATACGCATATATCTGATAATAATGTATATATGATGTACATATATTATATAAAAT
This sequence comes from Osedax fenrisi, assembly GCA_964019155.1. Classification (NCBI taxonomy): domain Eukaryota; kingdom Metazoa; phylum Annelida; class Polychaeta; order Sabellida; family Siboglinidae; genus Osedax; species Osedax fenrisi. The sequence goes on along the minus strand of OZ025240.1, from coordinate 85,691,065 downwards.
GAATATTTGTGTGTGAACTTATACATATATCATTATAATTCACTTATTTTAATTATATTCCTACGCAAACAATACATTTTATTAAATTAATTACTCTATATATATATACTGTATACAGTAATAGTATACCTAACTATAGTTACAACAAATTAACGTGTGTATAGCCTCTCTATCATGGACAGTTTACATTTATATGCAAAATAGGTTATCTATATTACCTTATTATCTTATCAACATAGTGAATATTCAAAATAACTAAAACTAGTAGTATTCAAATTCTAAACTGTATTTGTCCACTAATATACGTGTATACACGTGTGTACATTCTATAGAATATAAATACTAATATGATCACTAGCGATATACAAATATTGATTTATTTACAATATTTTATTTAATTAATAGCATATTAATCCTTTAATCTTTAATCCTTAACCTTTAAAATGTTACTCCTCATAACATATTTATATTACCTAATATAAAGTAACGTATAATTTTAAACGATAAAAGATAACAGCTTATATCTAATATATTGTACTTTCTAATTGCCGTGGCTCTATATATAGAGCTATAGTAGAGCTCTATAGAGCTATAGTAGAGCTATAGTAGAGCTCTATAGAGCTATAGTAGAGCTATAGTAGAGCTCTAGCATGTGTTGTTATCGTATAGTTTATAAATATGTATAAGTGGCATATATAGTGGCCTGCCATTTCCACATTATTTATTTCGTACATGATTCTATATATATATATATATATATATATATATATATATATATATATATATATATATATATATATATATTAATTGTACATATGAAGGTGCACTTGTCATTGCACATTATTTTATTATATTTATATATGTTTAATTATTTTATTATATTTATTATAAGTATAAATATATATATATATATATATATATATATATATATATATATATATATATTAACACTTTATATGATATTAAAAATATTTATTTATAGAAATATAATGTGTAAATATTCATTATTTACATATAATATATAAATTCATTATTATATATTCTAAAAAAAAGCTTAAAATTGATATGAATATTTAAAACATTTACACAAAATGACGAATGTGAGGCTAATTGGATGTAACTTCAAACATATAAATAACATCGTTAATACTAATCAGCTAATGATAAATACATCGGTGTGCCAGACCTTATGATCGATATAAACATTGGGATTTTAAATTAAAATTCCTGAATTCCCGCTATTTCCTATCTCTAGAATACTATTTCAAAATGTGAACTCCGTAATATTATTAAACGGGAAATTCCCGTCGAGAGTGCGCGATTACGCTCCACTTCACCACGAGACATGGTAGCCCAGTTCACTGTATAATTTACTCCTAATATATATATATATATATATATACATACAAACACACACATATATAAATATATATATATATATATATATATATATATATAAATATATATATATATATATATAATATGAGTAGAACATTCTATGTAATGTCGTTAATGGTAGGTATGATACAAAACGTATAGATATATCAGGTAGATAACATATTAATATATTAGTTTGTACCTATTTTTATTTTAATTGATGACATATATTATTTTGAGCTAAAATTTAGTAAAACATATTAATATCTAGTTTAATTTATTTATATATAAAACATGCTCTGAAATATTTGTAGGGGAGGGAAGGGGGTAGTGGCCGAGGAGGGAGTAGTGGTGTTTTAATTAACGCTTAAATGGTGCTTGATAGGATAATAAGTTCTATATACAATAATTAGATAATACAAATATCTATAATATATAGTAATTTTTTTTTTAATAATTAATTAATTACTCTAATTTATTATATAATCATTTGTTGTCAAATGTTGACAAAAAACATGATTATATATATTTATATATGAGTATGCATACTCATGTGTATATATAATTAAATCATTGAATCAAATAAGGTGCGTATGCATCATAAATATAATTATTTAATATTACATAATTAAAAAAATATAAATCGAATACATTACGAGACACCTATCGCATTTTCTGGTACTAGCGGCCACTACTAGAGACTTGCCTTATTGTAGTGCTTTTTTAATGCATAATCAAACGTTTATATTATTAGGATAAACACTTTATATATAAAAGTGAAATTACAGTATTCTAGAACTATATGATTTCTAGTTAATTCAAAAAAATAAAAGCCTAAAATTCAGTATTTATCGATATATTAGAAATCTTCTGGGCATATTAATTATCGGCCACTACCCCCTTCCCTCCCCTATTTCATATATTAAATATTATTATTTTAAAAAGCTACCAGTAAATAAAGTAATCAAAGTTCGTAATCAGATTACAATCCATCAAGTAATCACATGACTATCTTAGGGCTATGTATTGATTACAATCACTGATTACAATTTGATTACAATAATTTATATTCATTATATTAATATCATTGATGTAAATTTGTCCCGTTAAAGTTGCCGATCATTGATTACAAACTGATATTAAATAAATGTTAGTGATAAGTTATAGTTATATATTGATTAAAATCATATTTATATCAATGATTTAGAAGTGTAGTTGGTAATAAAAGCATAGTTGCTTATCAATGATTGTAATATTACAATATATGTGATTGATTAATATAATGTATGTAAATTTGTTCCGTTAAAGTTGCCGATCAATGATTACAAACTGATATTAAATAAATGTTAGTGATAAGTTAATTATCATTGATTAAAATCATATGTATATCAATGATTTAGAAGTGTAGTTGGTAATAAAAGCATAGTTGCTTATCAATGATTGTAATATGATTGTAATCATATTATTATCAGTTAATCACAAATCGTGACGATGATCAAGCTATGATCTAACCACAATCACTGATTACTTTACTTACTGGATATATAAGCTACGCAATACATTGATATTTAATTTTACTTTTTATATATAGTTTATTGACTTCACAAACACATGGTGATTATAGGCGTCGTAAGATAATAAAAAACAAAACAAAAATTAATAGAAAATGAATAACAAAATAGAACGAATTACAATGACTTAAAATGGACATACGGTTTACGTTTAAACACGTTTACGTTTACGTTTAAACAATGAAAGTGATATTATGTACAACTATGTTAATTGAATTCGTATTCACGTATAAAAAGAATATTAATATAGTGCTCAGTTATATATTTAATTCATAATTGTAATCGTAATAAATCAATATTTTTAACATTTCAGATTAGTTTTGTAATCGATACGTATCGTCGTCATGTTGAAGTATGCAGAAAAAATTGATAACAGTGACAACGATTCTCTTCAATCACGATTTGAAGGTATTATAATAATCAATATATATAACTAAGTTATGTTTTAAATCTATATATATATATATATTTATTATTACTATTATTATTATTATTTTATTTTGGTGGCTCCATTATTCTAATTCAGGAACTTATATGACACATTTTTACTTATAATTATAAGTTATTGGTCAACTAAATACCTCTAGTATCTATTTGAATCTGGCCTCATTAAGGAATGATGTCTTTTATGAGAATTTGTATTAAATAAAATATATTATTTAAAATAAAAATTGTCATATATGTATACATCTTATAAGATAACTTTGAAATATTATTTTAATATATATGTTATTGTCCTAATGCCTGCGACGTACATACATGTCATGCGTGACACCTTAACCTTCTTAAATATATATAATAGTATACTAATATAAGAAACCATATATATATATATATATATATATATTTATATGTGTGTATGTATATGTGGATGTATGTGTATGTATGTAGGTGTGTATGTATGTAGGTGTGTATGATACATATAGCATCTATATCATCAATATAAAGAGAGTTATCATTGAAAGCTTTATTAAATCAATACCTTCATAGTATATGAATATAATAGCTTTAGAACAGTTATACAATAATAATAAGACTTGTGTACTAGAATTCAATATATTAATAGTAGGTAATATATAAACATATAATAATAATAATAATAATAATAATAATAATAGTGTCCCTCAGCGTATTCAATTCATTATCTAAACTAATACAACAATTATAATACAACAAGTGCGAATAAAATAATAAACACAATTATTAAAATTAATAAAACATAAAATGACCTAAATGGTAGTATATAAAAAAATAAAACATTAAAATATTTAAGATTATTAAATGATAAAATATAAAAAAAACATATTAAAATGTATAGTGATAATATGATAGTAAACAAAAGTGTATATTATTTATTTCTAATATTTATTTTAAAAGTATTTCTTTAATACTTTTTTTAATTTGAATATATTATATACATTTTCAAATTTTAATAAATTATTAATTATTAAATTATTTTAGTATTTAGACCTTTAAAAAAATTGTATTTTGGAATTTCTTAGTTTTTATTAATGATAAAATACATTTTTGTTGTCATTATTAAACAAAAATGCTTCTAGAGTAAAGTAATAGTTATCATGTAAGAGGTTATATATAAATAATATTATTTTAAAAGTTATAAGTTCATTACATTTTAAAATATAATTATATTTAAACATTCTATTATAATACTATAGTATGTGATAAACGAATCAAAAGTAATTGAGTCTATCATATTGTTGTTGATAATTCGAATAGTTTTTTTTTTATGTAAACCAATTTTTTTAATCTATCTTCGTTAACATTACCTCATATTTCTATTCTATAAGAAATATTTAATAAAAATAGTAAATTATATAATAGAATAGTAGAATGTTAACTTCCGAAAAAAGATAGTTTTCGAATAGTTTTTTTATTATGTAAACTAATTTTTGTAATCTATCTTCGTTAACATTACCTCGTATTTCTATTCTATAAGAAATATTTAATAAAAATAGTGAATTATATAATAGAATATTAGAATGTTAACTTCCGAAAAAAGATATACAATTTTAGAAAATATATTACATAAACTTATGAAACGAATATGAAACGAATATGTTAAATTAATATCCAATATAATACCCAAAAATATATATTTATCTACTATTTCTATGTGAGTATTATTTAAATTTATATTATTTATAATTTTTGTAAGAATAAAATAAAGTAGTATTTTAGTTTTTACAATATTCACGTGTATGTATAATCACTGTTGATATCATACAAATACAACAGACCAATCAGCGAGTCCGAATGTATAATCTCAATATATATGATCTATCACCTTGATAAACTGGCCTAAATATATCGATATACTGGCCTACAACTTAATAATGTTTTCTTTGTCATACATATTAGTAATATTTTGATCTAGTCGATCGATTATATTACACTCATATATACACACACACACATATATATATATATATATATATATATATATATATATATATATATATATATATATATATATATATATAAATAATGTTCACTTCAATCTATTATTTCAGCATATTTGGATATGATAGGTTAGTATTTATTTTTAAAAGTAAATACCAATATAATATATTAAATAAGCGTTACGGGTTTTAGTTATATTTAGGTACCTATATTCATACTAGCGAATAATGTCATAGCGTGTGCTAAATATGCGCTAAATAATCTAAAAACGCTGTAATGATTGTAAAACTGTTAAACAATACTGTATACTAATTAATTATATAAATATATAATCTTATAGATAATAATATACATTCACTAAATATGTATTTAAGTAATAATGTATTATGATATATATATATATATACAAAAAATATATATTCATATACAAATGAATATCTATAACATATTTAAGACGTAAACTTTACGTCCTAAAAGCTATAAAATATAAAAATAATGATAGATTTTAAATATACATATATGTATAAATATTAAAATACACACATATATATATATATATATATATATATATATATATATATTGCTCGATATTTTACAGAGGAATCCAACCTAGATATAGGCATGATGCTAGGGGGAGTGGGGCTTCTCTTTGTTGCATTGATAATATATGTCATTACAGAAACTGGCAAAGGTAAAATTATATATATATATATATATATATCTCCTATATAAAATCAACGTTTGTTCACCTGTTTCTCTATTTAATTATAATTGAATATATTCATTATATGATATTTGTAAGTACAAGACTTGCATTTACATATATATAAAATATTCTATAATTTGTGACATCCTATTATTTGTAATAATTTTACATTTACGCCATAAAAAGATGTAATACCAGGAGTAACTGTACTTTTATTCAACCTTATTTTAAATATAACTTTAAGAATAATACTAAAGATTTTGCCAAGCAGATCCTTAGAAAAATCTTAGATAATACCTTACGTACATTTGGAACATGACTTTGGAATTATTTAAATATATAGATATAAGAAAGTCTCAATAATTATCATGGTGCTGTACAATATCTTATAATACGTATATATATATATATATATATATATATATATATATATATATATATATATATATATATATATATATACTACTTAGTCTATAGAATACAATATATTGTAATGCGTATATTTTTAATTTAATTTTTTATTTAATATATTTGACTTATGAAAATATTTTTTTATATTTTATTTTGATTTTGATTATATATATTTGAAATTATAAAAATACTGACATTATATTAAATGTTGACACCATAAAAAACTGACTTTACCAGATGTGGTAGACATTATTATTTGGTACACAATTTCGTGACCACTAAATAGTTATGGCAATCATTTATCATTTTTGGTATAAATTTGACGAATAATAATAATATAATTGTATATTATTCATTAATAATATTAAAATCTAGAGAATAAGTCTATATGAAATACCATTATAATTAAAATATATAGAAATATTAGATATATGTTGATAGGGTGTTGATGTATATCGAATATGATAATTATAATAGGATAATACTTACTCATGGATCATATATATTACATAACAATTGTGTACATTAATAATTATTATAATCAATATATATTTATATATATATATATATATATATTATTAGATTAATTAATTCATTCATTTATATGTTTAAAAATAATTTCACATGCGAATAATATTGTTTATCATTAAATATAGAATATATCTCAGAAAATAGTATTATTAGAGTGAATGGCCTATAGATCATAGATATGCAAAATATCCTAATACAAATAAATTGTAATATTGTCAACAAATTCATTAACTTATAAATAATATGTAGGTATATACTATTTTTATATGTTTTGTATTATTCATTATTTAACAAAATTAAAAATATATACTCAAAGATAATATTTTAATATTCAAAGAGTATACTCTTATATATATAATAATAATTAATTAGTATATATATTATCATCAACTTGACATTCATGACTATCTTTTAAAATTGCTACAAACTTATTATATTTTGCATTATCTACCAAATGTTTATAATATAATATATTTAATATTTACTGTATATATATATGCGTATATTTTTCTGTATGTACATTTATTATATTTTATTTAATATTTGTGTTTATTTTGTTCTCTTGTTTATTTTAGTTGAACATGTCGGTATCTCATATTTAATTCCTCCATGGTATATGTCTTTATGTTATTTTCATGTTAATATATTTACTATTAATTTACTTTATTTCTAGCCTCTATTTTTATAATGTTATCATTTATTTATAATATTACATATTACATATGATTTATTTTAGTTACATGATAAGTTTCATTATATTTTATTTATTGTTATCATATGTAAACAGATAATCTTATACAGATATTATTATAATATATATATATATATATATATTATTATTTATTTATTACTCTTATCTAAAATGAAACTTATCATATTAATAAAGGGGTAATTATCTCGATAAGCAACATTGCTTCTATAGATATCTACTATATATATAGTATATATACTTACCCTATAATTGCCTAAATATTATAATATATATATATATATATATATATATATATATGAGGATACAATTGTTGCGAGGGAGAAATTGTTACCATTGCTCTTACTCTTGGCGAAAGTAAGTTCCTTTAGGCATTGGATATATAAATCCCAAATCCTCCAAGTATATAGGCAAGTTAATCCTACAGTTTAATCCAAGTTAATCCTACACAGTTATCGACTTTATTAGCAATTGGTATAAAGTATTCGAGGTGTGATTTTTTATACTGACATCCTGGATGGAAATTTTATAATCAAATATTTATTTAATATAATTTTAATTGTATACCTGATTTCCCCCCCCCCCCCACAATCAAATTGGTTTTTTTCTGACGCATTTTTGTCTGACGCCTTAGCCACTGATCCACACAGGTAGTTAATACTCTGATTATTATGATATATATATATATATATGTATGCGAATATTTATTATATATTAATTTATGTATTTACTGAATATTCATTTAGATGACGTTAAGAAAACTAAGTATCAAAAAAGAAATAATAAACCTTCAATCTATATAGAGAGTGATTTGGAATCGGTTAAGGTAGTACTTGGAAATGATAGACCGAAGTCGGTACGGGATGTAGCGGTGAAGAATGATGAATATAATGGTGAATATAGTGAATAAATGTTATCAAACTAAACTATAATTAACTATTTACATTATTATAATATGTATTTAGTTTATTTTATTAAATCTAAAGTACTGAATATAATATATTTATATAAATATAATATATTATCATAATAATATAGCGAATAAATGTTATTAAACTAAACTATAATTAACTATTTATATTATTATAATATGTATTTATTCTATATATAATATATATATTATAATAACAGTAATGGTATTATATTGGATATCAATTCTGTAATGTTATTAATTTCTCTAAATAATATTTAGCCATAAGCCTATAACTAATAATTATTAATAATTATCAATGTTTTCATATTATCATTATTATTTGAATCAGTAATTTAGAAATAAATTTATATATATATATATATATATATATATATTGGTAAATATACCTATACTTTGTGAAATACACGTATTCTCTCTAATATAAATCGTTATATTTATCCTAATATTAATAGTTAATAATGTATTATAATAAATATAATATTCAACAGTATACATTATAAATGTATACACATAAAGAGTCCCCCGAGAGAAACATTTATTATATCCCTATCATTAGAATATAAATTTAAAACTCATTCATCGAATTTTCTAAATTATGAATGCTTTAACCTCTTAAAATTGTACAGTTTTTAAGATACGATTTTGTTTACTATATTATTATTCATATTATTACTAAGATTTTAAAATCAAAATAGTTTTTTTAATAATTATAATAATTACCATTATACGAAATATAAGTTGTACAATTTTAAGTTAGCTAGATACTTCCACCTATAACGTGTCGTCTTAGGGGGAAAATTATACGGCGCCATTCAATAATTCTTCCAACTATAACGATATTTCGTTACATTAAGTAAGGATTGAGTAGATATACCGGTCCACTGATAGATGACGTTCATCCAACGATTGGACCTCTTCATATTGACCTATTATCCTTGTACCTTCAACACGAACTTTTAAAATAGTATTTTCTAATGTTTTATGCCTAGACACATGGCCAAACCAACTTATTTTTCTCATTTTAAATTTCTGTATAACACGTTCATATGAACATAGTCTATATATAATTTCCTAATGGGTATATACATTTGTCTTTCGTTGTCTATATGTGATGTTTAGCATTATTTTATATGATATAGATTCAAAATAATTCAATCGTTTCTTAGATTATTCGAGAATAGTCCATGTTTCACAGCCGTATAAAATAGTGGATAGAATTAAGGAATTGTGGTGGTGAATTTAATTTAAAAACCTACTTCTCTGCTTCTCTATATCAATCTTACCATTATAGAAGTGGCTGTAGCAATTAGTATTGCAATTTGGTTTTTGCTATTAGCATTGTCCGTTAGTATAACCCCAATATATTTAAAGATTTGACATTTTCTAGTTTTTTTCCATACATTGTCAAATTATTATTATTACCTTTATTCGGATCAAGATCATTGACTAAAATATTATTATTTTCATGACTTATGTTCATTACATATTTAGACGCGTTTTATACTAGCGAGTCTGTGAGTTTTTATAGTTTATTAAATGAACATTCAATGAGGTATATGTCATTTTAAATCTTAGATTCCTTATCCTTTTACTTCTACTAGATATAGCGAAGTCATGATTTTTTAATGTATCTTGAATTATATTCTCCACAAATATGTTAAATAACATAGGAAATAACAAGCAACTTTGACGAACACCTACTGTGGTTGAAAATGGATCTCCTATTTGATTATTAACTAGTGCTGAGTATCCTGATTAGGCATACATAGCTGATATAATATCGATTAATTACATACTTATCCCATAAGTTATCATGGTATGCCATAACCCCTCATGCCATACTCGGTCAAATTTTTTTTTTAAGTCTATAAAGTTATGATATAAAGGTATTTGTTGGTCTATATGTTTTTTCATCAGAAATCTACAATGTAATATATGTTCTACAGTGCTTCTGTTTTTTCTGAAGCCGGCTTGTTCATCAGCAAGTATTGTTTTCGACTGTAGTTTGGTCTGTTCAGTATAATTCTGAGTAGTATCTTAGTGAGTAGAACCTATCTTGCTTGGGTGGCTTACCAAACTGAATTTTCTATAGTTGAAGCATATCTTTAGATTTCCTTTATTTGGTATTAGTATTAATAGTTATATAGTCCATGATTTGGGCAATACTTTTGATTAATATATTTTTTGAAACAATTATCTGAAGAATCTGGTCCACCCGATTTAATTAATTCACCATGAATATTATCAATACCAGGTATTTACCCACTCTTTAGACTTTTATTGCTAATTCAAGCTCCTTATTTAAAATCGGTAGTCCTTCATCGCTATCAACCTTAAATAAAGTGTTTCTAAGTCAGGTTCAATTGAGTGATTGTAGATATCGTTGAAGTGTTCCGTCCATCTACGTAGTCATCAGCGAGAGATATACCATATTTATCTTCGATTATTGAAGTTGTTTTTCGTACACTAAGCTATTTAATATGAACTCCCTTTTAGGTCATTGTCGATTTGTCGGCATTGCGAATTAATACATTCTTATTTTGCCAATATCATACTCCTTCAAAAAAAATTTTGTATATGACATTGTATCTTTCTGATTCTGTATCGTTTAGTCGTCTAGTGTTCTTCAGGCTTCTACTTATATCACACAGGTCGAGAATTTCATCCGTGATCCATGTTTGTTTCTCGACTCGATAATACCCTAAGATGTTTTGAGCTGCTGTTGTAATTACGTTGGAAATGTGAGTATAGTTATCTTTAGCAGTTTCAATCTTTAATTGTGAGAGTTGATGTAGTTATTGTTCATACTTATTTCTACCGATTCATCTTTTAATTTATCCAAATTAAATCTGCATCTATTACTGCACTTGGTTTTCTGTGATAGGATTTTTAATATTAAGTTGCAGAGTACAAAGTCATGATCGCTATTAATCACAACGCCTGTAGGCGGATCCATGGATACTTTCATAGAGTATATTTATTAATACTTTATTTAAACCGTTACGGTATCAGAATGAAATAAATTTGATTATGGGTTAAACCATTCGGTGGATGTCATGTTGATATAGGCGATTTCTTTTGTGGGTGTAGTTTATTTGACAGAAGGAACCTATGCTTTGTTGCAAATTGTAAAAGTCTATTTCCTCTTTGATTGATAATTGATGTAGAAAATTGACCAGTAAAGTTTCTACAGCTGTATTTACTACTGTATTTACTCCACTTCCAACTATAGCATTCCAATGACTTTGGACGATGAGAAAATATTTATTGGGTTATTTTGCGATGGCAACTTCAATTGTTTCGTAGAATTCTTCTATAACGTTATCATCATAGACTGGTGTTTGAGCATATACATTGATGATCATAATATTAATAGGTTAGCATACCAAATATTGTAGTATTATTCTGCTTAAAATTCGTTGATAATTTAGAATCAATCTCTTTCCTTAAAATGAATGCACCTCCTTGTTTGTGATACTTGTGTTGGCCATTGTATACGATGTCCTTCATCAGTCATGAGTTCTCCAGAAGTTGTTCACCATGTTTTACATAGACCGATGACACCCCAAATATATGTGTATGATATATAAGCTGTACATTTGACCGTTGAGATCATGGATCTTCATCTGCCCATCTGACCGTTGATTAACTAGTAATTCTTCCACTCATGGTACAGTTCAGGTATCACCCTTCATTTATCTTAGCCCACTTATTGAAGTGGTTGCCAGGGAACGGAAAGTTGAGCCGATAATAAAAGTTGGAAGACAGGATTTGGGATTTTTTTTAACTAACCCTTCATATATTAAGAAGAAGACAGCAGTGGTAAGAACGATTCACCATACCTTTCCCCAACCTCCCCCCATTTTAATTTATCCTATCAATTAATATACATTATTATAGGTAACTATGAAAAGAGGTGAATATTTATTTAATTTCATTTATGCTTATTTGAAAAAGAAGCTTTATTCATTGGCAAATTACTATAAACGTGTTGCCGTATTTTAACTTAATTTTAATCGCAATTATTTAAAATAGAAGTATCGATGATATATTACAATTTGATAATTGTTTAATATGAAATACAAAATATATTTATAACATAGTTGAAATATAGACAACTATAATTAAATAAACATTTGAGAATAAGAAAAGATACTTTACGATTTAGCTTCGATAATATAATTACTCGATAAATGTATACCTTTATCGACTAATTATAGAGGTCATAACCAGGTTGTTTAGTCTGTAGAGGAACATATAGAATGGATATTAATTAAAGATGAGGAACTTTGTAGGATGACCGTGTTCATCCCACTGCAGTTAACCGTATTCGTAGATCAATGATGATGGTATTCTAGTCAGTTGTCTTTATTCGGTAGATTAGTCCAATGTGTATGTTAGTTAAATAGGCAATGGTTGTAAGGTATTTATTATGAGACAAATGTATGATAGTAATGAAGTACTGTAAGTGAGATATAATTAAAGTCCGGTTTTTAGATAGTGCGATGTACGTGGTGATGCGAGGTCATGTTGTGCTTATATTGAAGATATGGTAGGTTTTGGAAGCGTTAAACTTTTAAGATGGATATGTACTATTCAAATATTAAATTGTTATTAATATAGATGCCTAGCCAAGTGGTTGTACTGGAATGTGGGATTAGGGTACGACATATATGTCATACTTATAGGTAGAATAGTGGGATTAGGGAAGGTCAGGGGTCACAATAAAGGTAAACAATTCATAAGTACTGTATAGTTAAGTTTAGTAGTACATGGTTATTGGTGAACCAGTTATTGATAGTAGTGAGAAAGGATTGAATGTGTATAATGGGTGATTGGTGACAATTGGTGTTCATTTTAAAGTCGTTTAAATGATGTACTAGACGGAAATAAATGATTTTATCATTTTGCTAATAGGGATCCATACTCGATAGAAAATGACATTAAAGTTAAATAGTCTCTAGCATGGAATGCACTACATAGCATGCACGTTATATGGAAGTCTAAGATAAACTTACCACTTAAAAGAAGACTCTTTGTTGCAACCGTAGAAAGTGTACTAACCTATGTATCTTAGTCATGGACACTGACTGTTCAATAGTAGAAATCACTGGATGGCTCATACACGCGAATGCTTCGTAAAACCCTAAATATATCTTGTCAAGAACACTCTAAAAATAAAAATGTGTATGGTAAACCTCTTGTTTCATCTAAAATAAAATCCAGAAGGATGAGAATGGCTGCTCACTGTATACGGTATCCGGAACTATCAACACACCAGCTAATTTTATGGGAACTCACACAAGGCAAAGCTAACAGAAGTCGCCGACGATTGAACTATGTTGATGTGTTAAAAAAGGACACTAGTATCCTATAAAAACCAGCATGCTCGATAGAGATATCTTGCGGTAGTTGACTCATACTGATGCTCGAGTAGACGATCAAGATCATCCTCGAAATTAAGCAAGTAAGTAAGCATAAGTAGTTGGATAACTAGAGTAGTATAGTATTTTAAAGTACAGTTAGTTTTAGTCTATAGATAAGTAAACCAAGTTAAATGGTGTCAAATGCTGAAAAGAGAAGCAATAATTGTGTAGGAACTATAGTTAGAGAGGATATTATAGTCGATTTGACCCTTTATAAAAGGCGGATAATAGAGTAGTTTAGGTTTGAATGAATAATACTAGTTATAATGGACTCAGGAATGAAATGAGTGTAGGGGAAAGTAATCTAATACGGAATCATTAACAATAAATGGTCTTAACATTTTATGACTCATTATTTGTATTCAAAAATTACATTATATTAATATTATATGATTATAGATATTATTGTGATTTTAAAATTGTATTAAATATTGTTATTTAATAAATAACGGGGGAGTAGGTATTCGGTACCCATGTTCGAATACGGACACCCTGTGTTATAATACGGACACCCTATATACCACTAGGATAAACTATATATTATTCATAAACCATAAAATATATTAAAATAACGTTACTTATAATTAATGTTATGAATAATTTAATATAATTTAATAAGTAATTTATTTATTAATTTTTACTATTTTTTTAATTAATAATACAATTTAAGTATCTAAATAATACAAATTTTAGATTAGGTTTGATGGTGGTATTAATATTATAACGCACGCGATTTTTATCAATATCAGAATAGTTCATACGCTGCGCGCTGATTGGTTATATATACGGACACCCTATAGGGTGTCCGTATTAAGACATCCAAAGTGTACGTATTAGGGACTTATATATAAGTACTTATAAGACTTATAAGACTTACATATATTACCTATAGATATAAGCTTATAACGTAATGAATATTTGATAACAAATATAGAAATTATATATATAAATTTTAGAATGATTTATTTTTTAATAATATAGTGTTATATTTTATATTGATACATTTGTATATTCTTGAGAAGGTTTTAAGTTAACAATTTTTTCATAAATTTGAAAACATAATAACAACATTAGTTTATTGGATAAATCTGCAATATTTTGAATAATTAAAAAATAAAAAATACTTTTTTAGACTATTTATATAATTATGAATATTTTATTCATTACAATTTTTTTGTAGGATTTATGGTTTCTGAGATACCGAGAGTGTCCGTATTCGGTTACTTTCCACTACATTGATGCAATGATAAAGGTGAACTTTCTTAAAGTTTGAAGGGGTAAGAATACCGTGCGTGAAGAATATTTTGAGATTATAACCGTTTTATACATCTCAGTAGTAATAGGAATTGAAAACCCATTAAAGTTAGGTATCAGAATGTTAGAGTCAGACGATAGTTGGATGTCGGTTAGTTATTATAATATGAACTATAGTTCATGAAGTTCATATTATTATAGATACATTTAATATTTCCCAGCTAACTGCAATAGCCTCATAATAGCAGAATAATAGCATACATAATAGCCTCAAATGTTTACAGTATGCTATTATGTTGCCATTATAATAACAATATAATATCAGCATAATAGAATTACAAATTAATAGCAGCATAATAGACTTTTAATTGAAACATAATAGCAGCATCATAGCACAATGTAAACATCTGAGCCTAGTAGTTATGCTATTATGTTGCTATTATGAGGCTATTACTGTTAGATGGGTGTTTGCAAAATAATTAGAGAAATTAGATCGTGAGAACATATCTGTAGTTCAGTTAACATACAATTCTTAATTCTGCCGAGGAGTTTACTGTTTATTTTATATATACATATAAAGCTATAGCTGTCTATACTACATACATGTTCTACAGACTATGTAGTCATGTTTGTAGAAGTTGGTGTTTTCGTTATAGTAAAATAGAATATAGGTACAATATATATACCTACAATATTTAATATATATGTTATAAAGTGAAGTCTGCAGATATGTCGATTAATGTAATATACATTTATATTGAAGTGAATTTAATTTAATTCGGTCATTATGATATATCGAAATATCTGCATATATATATATATATATATATATATATACATAAATTGTATTAGGCTTCACGTTCGGTTGATTTCATAGTAATGTGTATATTTATAGGTTTGTAATTAAATGTTTTATCGTTTGAATAATTTTGTATTCGTGCTGTTTTTATATTTTTTATCGCCTGTCAATTTCGTATCATTTATAGTCCTATAAAATGAACACCACTATAGTATAGTGGCGTTCGTTTTATACGTTATAGTGACTATATCGTTAACCTACAGGTGAGATCGATACACTCTTGCTCCTGCGTCTCATCTGGTTGGTACATATTTTCATTTTAGTTATTATTATTATTATTATTATTATGTTATAGTATTGTTGTTGCATACATCAGGTCGTTGTCTCAACAAAGTTTATATGAACATTCACTTTGTTACACATGTTTATATATGCATATATATAAATAAATATATAGATATATTTATATAGGTAAAGTTAGTAATACATATATAATATTCTATTTATATAATCATATATAACACCCTATATATAGGGTAACTCAATAATATATAATAACCCTATACATATATTTATAAATAATAGACATAATGCATGACTTACTAGATATTATAATATAATGAAATATATATGATATTATTTAATACTGATAATTGGTAATTAATTTCGTACACATAGGTACTCCTACTTCGGTAAAATATATGTTTATTATTATTATAGATTACTATATATTATATATATATTATATATATTATGATATATTATATATATTATATATAATATATCATATATCATACTATATATAATATGATATATTATATATTTATATGATGATTTACTATACATAATGATATAACATTGTTATATTCTCTGTTTAAATATAACTATTATGTGAACTCATTTATGTATAAAGGCTTCATTCGAGGTCGTATTTCAACCATGAGTCATATACTAATGCACGTATACATACACATACACAATTACACACATATAACTAATTTTTTAAATTCGCATACACACACATATATATATATAATATATAATTGTGACAATATTTGTACATTTAATTATATTTTATATTCATGAATGCATTCTCAACAATTGTGAGATTTTATTACATACGAATACAGATATATGATTAAGAATTATAATTGAAATATAAATATAATGACATCACTTCAGCATTGTGTGTACATGTGTACAATACACGTATAGATAGATAGATAGATAGATAGATTAAAAGTTTATTGAATTACTGGTTATAGATATACCTATATAAAGATAGTTATAATTATATATAAACATATAATTATATAACATATAAACAAAATATATAAATGTGATAAAAGTAATACAAAACGACACTATACAAAAAAACAAGAAATAAACTGAGAAGTAAAATAAAAATAAAACATTGGATTATATGAGCCGTTGAATCAATATATAGTATCTGATAGTGCAAGTTGTCAAACAAAATTACACGTATTACATGTGTACATTATATTTTCAATACAAATTCAAATTCACTTAATTAATAGCATATAACTATTATGACTCGTAATTTAGTTAATAGTTATGATAAATCAATAATAATAATTTAAATGATCATTAACATTATTAAATAAGTTTTATCGAGTGATATTTAAAATAAGTGTACCAAACCTAATTAAAAATGAAGTTATATTTATTTTTAAGATTTAAAAATAATACTTCTATATTAATCAATGACTAAATATCAATTTTCTAAAAATTAACTTGATTTATATAAAATGGAGATTACATCATTTTAGATAAATATATACTTAATATAGATGTGATTTAATATATGAAAAATTCTAATTAAATGTATATTAGAATCAGATATTTACAACTACTATTATATATTGTTCATATAGTTATGATAATAGTTATGATAAATCAATAATAATAATTTAAATGATCATTAACATTATTAAATAAGTTTTATCGAGTGATATTTAAAATAAGTGTACCAAACCTAATTAAAAATTAAGTTATATTTATTTTTAAGATTTAAAAATAATACTTTTATATTAATCAATGACTAAATATCAATTTTCTAAAAATTAACTTGATTTATATAAAATGGAGATTACATCATTTTAGATAAATATATACTTAATATAGATGTGATTTAATATATGAAAAATTCTAATTAAATGTATATTAGAATCAGATATTTACAACTACTATTATATATTGTTCATATCAATTGACAAATTATAAAAAATATCACTGAATTATATATGAATAAATGTATGTAATTCAATGAATATGTGCTGCTTATTAAAATGGTGAAATAAATTACATGTCTGATGCATCGATATAAAGAAAGTTTCTTTATATCGATGGTCTGATGTCATAGATTCAGAGCAACACTTTAGCATCAATACCTCTAAATCTATGGTTACTCT
>OZ025240.1:85529994-85667494 GCA_964019155.1 Osedax fenrisi | reverse complement strand
TATAAATATATTGATTTATAAATAGATTATAATCTACGATTAATCTACAATGTATACATTATTAAATTATATTATATATAATATTATATTTAAAATAATATTATAATTTTTGTTCTTTACATACGTTTATTAAAACAAATATTATCTTCTCATTACATATATTATATTCTACTTTTTATAAAATATATATATAAAGAGTTCTTACCAAAATAGGATTCTTATTTTTTATTTATTAATAATGATTATATTATGACATTCTGTAAATAAAAGTATTACCTTTTCAACAGATTATTACTGATTTAAATTATATTTATATGTATTGAAAGTGGTAATATTTATAGGTATATATACATAATGGTATGTAATAATAGGTATGTATACATACTCTTAATATTATACAAAAGAAATCTTGTAATTAGCTAACTATTAGTTACAAATATATTATAATAGTAACCAATAATATATCTATGTATACATATAAATGCCCACAGCGATTTTGGTAAAGACCCTCTTAAATGTAATATAATTAAGTATATCGAAATAAAATATTCTTACGGGAAAGTTCTTATACCGACCCCGTCCAAATATATACACATCCGATTATCGACCCCATTTTGTATCTCAGTATAAGAGATATGAAAAATGATATATGCATACAATATTAGTAATTTAATGGTAAATATAAATAAATATGTTGTGTTTCATAATATTCAATCCAACTATTGTTATTTTAATCTATATATATTTTATATATTGGTTTACTTTTTAAATATTTGAATAATAACTTTTTTAAATTATATAATAAGTTATTACTAATAAACCAGATATCTTAATTATAACAACACATGTTTTTCAACATATGCTTTTCCAATTACCGTCCCTCTAAATTACCTAAATATATTTAGGTAGGTATTACCTAGCCCTGTGTTTCATAATTCCTAATCAAAATAGATCCTTGTTTTATTTTGAAATTATTCATAATGTGTGTGTATTATTATAATAGCGGCAATATCATATATGATATAATATATTACATGGCTTCTTTAGTATATGTAGTTATATTAATAGTCAATTAATGTTAATTTTAATATAAAAATATAAATTTAAATATAAATTTAATATGGATATTAACTTAATTCAATAATAAATAAATGTCGTGAGTTTATTAATTCACTAGATCTATTTATATGAACTATTTTTAGTGTATATTATAATGCAACAATTAAGTATACCCGCGTATATTAGAATGTCGGTAATTTAAGAGGGTTCGGTATTACGACAAGTTATCCGATTACCAAACCCATGTTTATTCTTGGAAATGCAATTATATCAACACATTTAAATAGCGAAATAATGTATTGTCATAATATTATCATAATTACCAAATTTAAAATAAATATATTGAATATTGAATATGTTATTACAAATAGTCATTTAGGGGTCGGTAATCGGAGACTTTTCCCTAATAATTATAAAAATATATTATGAAATTAAAATTACCTACAGATATCACTCGCCGACATGAGAATTGTCGCTTTATTCGATTGTTACGATCACTTCGCAATCAAATACGACGAATCGAAATACGTGGAATTGACCCAATTAAAAGAACATATATTGGCTGAACCAAAAATAAAAGAATGGATAAAAAATAGTCCCGTATCGGAATTTTAATGTAATTTCATATTTATTATAATTTATAATACTATATATATATATTATTTAATTTATTTATTATCATGAGTTCATTTATTTTTTTTATATTAAAAAAATATTATATTTTTGTATTTTATTATTTTGATAATTTAATTTAAATACATACTAATAATACTCAATAATAATTTCTTATTATAAATATGTTATGCACTAAACTAAATAGTAGGGTATATACCAGATATACCAGATTGTAATAATAAATATATTTAAAAATTCAAAATATACATGTTTTTGTGAAATAGTGTGGTATATTTGTATTTTTAGAATTTAAGCATATGTTTTAATTATTATAATATTATAAATATTATGTATGTAAACTCAGAACAA
This sequence comes from Osedax fenrisi, assembly GCA_964019155.1. NCBI lineage: Eukaryota > Metazoa > Annelida > Polychaeta > Sabellida > Siboglinidae > Osedax > Osedax fenrisi. Next base: position 85,665,451 of record OZ025240.1, on the reverse strand, counting down.
TTCATAAAGATCCTTCAAATGGTGCAATATTGAGGGGAGTTTGAAAAACGTGTAGGTTCCTACAAATTAAATAAAATGATCTGATATATATATATATATATATATATATATGAGATATAGCTTCCTAAACGTTTAGTTGTATATTTTGAATAACAATACATACATTTGTTTCACTAGCTGATATTTTAAATTTTAAATTTATTATACTTATATTTACTAGTAAATAACATGTTATATATCATTATTTAGATAATAAAATATTTTGATATTTAAAAATAAGGTTTAGGTTTAGTCGTCCATATCAATGTTAGAGTATTTTCTAAGTTTGAATATTGATCAAATAGCAATGGTAATTATGTTATAAAGTTATCATACGTGGAATCCCATAGAACTCCATAGAACATTACAATTGTTTAGTGACACATAGGTTTAAATACAAATAGAGTTAAAATAATTATAAGCAAATTAATGAGTGTCAATTATATTTAACTTGTATTATAGAACTTCAATTATTGTGACTACCTCTTAATCATGACTTTAATATTTAATTTCCAATTTAAAGATATAACAGTTTGTTTCCTAAGATATTTTAAAGATTAAATTAAGTTTACTCTTCTCAAGAGTAATCAGTAAATACTAATTACTTTATTATTATTTACACTTACATATATTTCGTCATTACTATTTAATACCATACACGTTCAAATATAGTTGTTTTCACCACAATGTACACTTGTCTGTAGCCTACTGATTATTACTAATTATTGTTTTTATATATTATTTTCACACTATAATAATTTTATAATTTAATTAGTGTTTAAATAAAATCATCATCATCATATAACATGATTTGTTATAACATATATGGTGGAATATAAGTTTATGTACATACATACATGATTATACCATGTATAGAGATGTACTTAACTTTACAGTTAAAAGTGAAATGTTAATATCTTTTATTATAAGGAATTTAGTCTAGGATGTGATATAGAAATATTCTAAATACTATTAAACGAATTAGATATAATAGTAAAGTCATTCGAATATGGAAAATTTTCCGAATAAGGATATTCTCTGTATCACAGAAACATTAAATCCTACAAAAACATTTGTAATGAAATAAATATTTATAATTATATAAATAGTATAAATAAGTATTTTTATTTTTTAGTTATTTAAAACAATGCTGATATATCATATATATATCCAATAAAATGTGTTCGATAATTGTTCGAAAACCTTAGATATTTGAGATAAAATAGATACAACATAATCTGTCGATAGTTAACTATAGGGGAACGTCTCCGATTACCGACCGCCTCCTAATACCGACCCCCTCTCGTATCTCAGTAACTATAAGATATATCAAAAAATTATATATACATGAACTATTAGTAATTTAATAATAAATATGAATAAGTATTTTGTTTTAAAAAATATTTAATCCTACAATTGTTATTTTATAAAATTTAATATTCTGTTTTTACTTTTTAAATATTTGAATAATAACTTTTTTTAAATCATTGTAATTACTTTATTAATAAAAAGAAACCTTAATTTTGTGCAAAATATTGTAGATCAATAAAATGTTTATAAATATTATAAAAATAATTTAATTTGAATAACTATTAACCAATATATCTTAATTATAGCAACCCATATGATTTTCCTATTACCGACCCCCTAAATTACCCTAATACTGACCCCATGTGATTTATAATATCCAATAAAAAAATATCCGTATTTTACTTTAAAATATATCGTAAGTTGTTTAGGTATCATTGATATAGATTTGGGATTCATGAGTCCAGTTGATTATAAACATACTGATTAATAAATAAATATTAAATAATAATATACACTATTTTAATATAATTACTATAAAGTTTAAATTTAAATTTAATATTACTATTAAAACATAAATTCAATAACAAATAAAATGTGTGCATGCTATAATTAATTATATTTATGTATATCTACTATTTTTATTGGGTATTATAATACTACAATTATTTATAAACCGATTATTTTAGGGGGTCGATAATAGGGGAATGGTATTAGGCACAGGTTTCCGATTACAGACCCCCCTGTTTATTCTTGTAATATAATTATATCAAAAATAGCCACACTACTCATTGCTATAATATTACCCTAATTACAAAATTTCAAATAAATATATTTAATATTGAATATGTTATTACAAATAATCATTTAAGTGTCGGTAATCGGAGACTTTCCTCTATCATCTATTTTTTCCGCCTTAAAGATAGGGGAAACTCTTGCACTATTCAATATTTAAGTACATATAGGTAAGTAATACCTGTCGCTATAATTATCTCTATACCTATATATCTATACCTATCTCTATATCTATATATATACCTACATATATTTATACCTATCTCCATACCTATATCGTTACTCAGATAAAATAAATAGCTTAGCGGCTCTATAATCAAATCAGATATTATCTTATAATTATATTTGTGTTTATATCTAAAACATCAATGATATGAGATAAATAGGTAGGTATACGTGATGTAGGATATATAATATAATTGTTAATTTTCATAATTTAATTATTTATTACATATTTTTTTCGTGTCTTTTTTGCATATTATTTAATTTTATAATTGTATATACATATTTTATAATTGTATATACATATGTACGTTCATATTAAGCTCGGACGTAAATGGTTAATACAATACATATGTATCTAACTATATATATATATATATATATATATATATATATATATATAAATAATTTATCCTATTTTAATATTATATATAATCCATAATATCTATATTATAATTTTGTTATAAGATTATATCCTATCTTAGAAAAATATATGTAGGAGACGGAACGGGGTATACCCCACTATAGTGATCGAGAACGGAGTAGTGGTCATTTTAATTAACGCTTAAATGGTGCTAAATAGGATAATAATTCTATATACAATATTTAGATAATAAAAATGTCTATAATATAAAGTAAATTTTTTTAAATAATTAATTAATTACTCTAATTTATTACATAATAATTGTTTGTCAAATACTAACAAAAACATGATTATATATATTTTTACTTATTTATGTGTGTGCGTGTGTATATAATTAAATCATTGCATCAAATAAGGTTCGTATGCATCATAATATAATTATATATTATATTAATATTATATAATTAACAAAATATAAATGGAATACATTACGATAAATTGCATATTCTGATACTATCGGCCACTACACCAGACTTGCTTTATTGTAATTCTTTTGTATGCCCTTTTTAATGCCTAATAAATAGTTAATAATATTCAGTAATATATAAAAGTGAAATACAGTATTCTAAACCTATATGATTTATAGATTATTCAAAAATAGATTATTCAGTATTCATCGATATATTAGAAGTATGCTGAGGGCTGAGGCATATAAATTATCGCTCACTACTCCGTTCTCTCCCCTACTAATGTTATAATAATAATATAATAATATAAAGGTTTATTGACTCAGAAAACGATGGACGTTTATATGAGTCAAGTTGAAATAATAAAACAAATAAATAGTTACATAAATAATAATAAATTAAAAAATAAGACATTATAATGATAACATATATGTATGTAGTCGATAGGGGCATCGGAATAGGGGGGCAAGGTGGGGCGGCCCCCCCCTGAACAAATATAGGGGGGCAAGGTGGGGCGGCCCCCCCCCCCTGAACAAATATAGGGGGGCAGTATATCTTTTGCCCCCCCCTGAACAAATATAAGGGGGCAATATATATATTGCCCCCCTATTTTTACTTATATGTATATATTAATATATCCACACATATATATATATATATATATATATATATATATATATATATATATATATATATATATATATATATTATATATATTTACATTGTATAGTTATTAAATTCACTATACAAAAAACAATGATTTTATTATTTTATTATAAAGTAAAACAATAATTGTTTCTGGTAATAGAGTAATAAAATAATTGTTTTTTTTGTATAGGGAATTTAATAATTGAAAAACTATTGTTCTATTCAATTATAATATTTATTTATTTATTGATTATTAATTTATTACTTTGAATGAATTAAAATTTAACAGTACATGGAGTGTGCCATATGTATTATAAAACAGTTTATAACTTGTAACCCTTATTACATTGCATTACATTCTTGTAAACAGTTAATTTTCTATAATATTATTAAAAATTACTTATATAAAATGGATATAAGATCATTTTTAAATAAAAACACTAAAGATAATGATAATATTTATGAAAGGTTTGAAATTATAATCACACATATTAGATATTTAATTAATATAATATAATAATATTACAATTAATATGTGTTCCTTAATTAAATTAAATGTATATATATAAATATATATACAGTGAAACATCTATATAATAAATTGTTTTTTTTTCAATAATTAATTTCTTATAGAGATGTTTTCTTATAAAGAGGTTTTTACTTTACCCATGATTTTAAGAATTAATTTATAATTGAAAATACATTATATAACTTATAACTTAGGTTATATATATATATATATATATAGTATATGTATTTAATTAAAAGTAGTAATCAAAATAATAGAATAGAAATATGATTTATTAAAAATATTTTTAATAATTGTTTGTGTTAAAATAATGTTAGCTGTACACAGACCACAGTGTACAGTGTACACTGTACACTGTACAGTGTACAGTGTTTAAATAATAGATTAACAAAGTCATAATATTGTGATGAATTGTTAAACACTATATAAAATGTAAACTATAGTTATGTATTAACATGTCGAAGCGTAAATAGTATATATATTATTTACGCTTCGACATGTTAATACATATGAAATTTCATTAGATTTACATAGCAAATATAAATTATGACTCATCAATGATGATTATAATATAATTAATAGTATACTAATTTATTATATATTTAACAACTAATTTTATAATATAATATATTGTATCATCAATAAATTTAATATATATATAACATTGATACGATAACATTTATTAAGTAAACCTATGTATACCCCTATAGGGGAAGTCTCCGATTACCGACCCCTAAATGATTATTTGTAATAACTTATTCAATATTAAATATATTTATTTGAAATTTTGTAAATAGTGTAATATTATGGCAATGAATAATGTGGCTATTTTAAATTTTTGATATAATTATATTTACAAGAATAAACAGGGGGGTCGATAATCGGATACCTGTTCCTATTACCGACCTCCTTCTCCTATTACCGACCCCATAAAAGAATCGTGGTATAAATAATGTTATTATTGTAATATCCAATCAACATAGTAGATATCCATAGATATAAATAATTATAACATGCACGCAATTTTTTTTTTATTGAATTTATGTTTTAATAGTAATATTAAATTTAAATTTAAACTTTATAGTAATTATATTAAAATATATATATATTATTATTTAATATTTATACATGGTATATATGTATATATGATATATATTAATAATACACAAACAACGTACGATATAATTAAAAATAAAATACGGATCTATTTTGATTGGATATTATAAATCACATGGGGTCGGTATTAGAGTAATTTAGGGGGTCGGTATTAGGAAAATCATATGGGTTACTATAATTAAGATATATTGGTTAATAGTTATTCAAATTAAATTATTTTTATACAGTTATAAACATTTTATTGATCTACAATATTATGTACAAAATTAAGTTTTCTTTTAATTAATAAAGTATTTACAATGATTTAAAAAAAGTTATTATTCAAATATTTAAAAAGTAAAAACAGAAAAGACATTTTATCAAATAATAATTGTAGGATTGAATATTTTTAAAACAAAATACCAATTTATATTTATCATTAAATTACTAACAGTTTATATATATACATTTTTTGATATCTCTTATAGTTACTGAGTTACGAGAGGGGGTCGGTAATCGGAGAATTTTGTAGTATTATTAAGTGTTAATAATTGAAAATAATATTTATTATTAATATATTGTATTATATTTCAATAATAAATTCATTGAATTAAATTTATATATATATATTGAATGTATATCATATGAATATATATTATATTAAATAGTGAATTAATATATAATTTATTTATATAAATGAATTAGGATAAATACATTGGATACAAATATCTACTAATTGTACAACGTGCAATTTACGTTGAGTCAAAGTCAATGATTTAATTATATGATCTCAATTGATTAAGTTCTATTATGGTAAAAATAACAATTATTATTTAAATACCACGTGGCCTTGGAAAATATTACAAAATTATGATCAATACAATATCATATCAATTTAATAATACAATACTAAAATTTTGTTAATATTCTTATAACAAAATATACTAATATTAGAGTATCGTATATGCAATGATGGGCACCGATCATTTGTATGGGTCGGCTATCCCGATCCCGATATTCCATTCGTTACACGATCCTTTGCCGATCCCGATTACGATCCTCTCTTTCTTACCCGATCGCCGATCAATGATCGCGATCCTGCCCATCACTGTATATTATACATAAATATATTACATTTAAAATACATTATTTCATGAAAATTATAAAATTCTTGTACATTGATAATTCATATAAATTAATTTAAATTATATTACCAACAAATAATATCGTTTACTTAATTAGCTAGCATTACTTAATTAGCATTTACTATATTATCCTTTAATTTGATCAAATATAACGTTATGCAGGTTTGTAGTATTATCACGTTTAATTTAATAATATATGTTACAATACAATAAATAACAAAATATAACCATATCGTAAACAATAGACGAGTACTACATGTATCCACAACAATAGTATCTCCATATATGGGCATATCTAGATTAATTAGTAACGAATCTATCGCGTATAATATTACATGTATACTTAAGAATATAGGCATACTTATACTATAGGCATATGGTCAGTGACATTCGAATCTCTTTATATCTATCTCTCTATCTCTCTATATCTCTCACTCTCTCTCTCTCACCCTCTCTATCTCTCTCTCTCTATCTCTCTCCCTCTCTCTCTCTCTCTCTCTCTCTCTCTAAATAGAGTAGAATGTTGCGTGTCCGCCGCTAGATCACGTGATGTTACACACTATAGTCAATTAGTCACGTGACAATGGCCACGTGACGGCGCCGACGTTAATTACTATACGCGCGCGTCAGCCTCTACGGGTGTGTCTGTCTGTCTGTCCGACGAATTGATCACTTCCGGTAATTAATTACCTATTCATCACGCGCGTGATTTACACCTCGACGCGTGATATACACGGTAACGATCTCCCTCGCGTCGACGAGCTAGTTTTAACGTACGCTACTTCGATATAAGTGAATTTCGTTATACCGATTACGGAGCGGTCGATTACGAAACGTAACTCAGAATTTATATTTTATTCGATTCCATATTTATTTCATATTTCATTATTTTCACCTATTATTAAGTAGTATATAATATGTAAGATAATGTAAATTTATAAACTAATATATTACTAATTTACAATAATAACTATATGCGTTCAATGTTTTGTAACTGCGATATCCTATAAGCATTATTAATCTGGCGAGTATACAACATTCAATACTTAGCCTGCTGTATGTATAAGGTGTCTTTTCGATATGCGATTATTTTATTTATATGTTGTGAGAAATTATAGTTTCATATATGAATATATCACTTTTATTACATAATACTATAGTATATATATATATATATATATATATATATAAAAATATATATATATATATATATATATATATTGGGTCGGTAGCTCAGTGTAATAATAACTTTTTAGAAAGCTAGAGGTACCTGGTTCAATCCCAGGCAGTTCTTATGTTTATCAGTAACTTAATATATTATAAATCAAAACACAATAACACAAATGTTACTATTTGTATTTTATTGCACGAGTCCCCTCACATTTATTTATGTATAGAACATGTATTAGTCTATGACTTCTTGAGGGGTCCATTTTTATCCGATATTTGTATTGTATTCGATATATATATGAAATTTCAATAAATAAATATTATTATTATACTACATATGTATATATATATATACACCATTTGGTATTTTTTTTTTAACATTTTTAACTAATAATATTATTTGACTTTATTGTTAATAACATAAACATATTTTATTGCATCTTTTTATTTTATATTTGAATTTACTTCCTTATTTTCATTCTTCTTATTGATATTTATATAAAAATTAACTTTTTAATCAAACATTTTTGTATTCTTATATTATAAATTGTTCCTTAAAAAAAATTAATAAAAAAAATATATAAATAAAAAATTACATATAACATTTTTTTTACCATCTTTCTGAATATATTTGTTGTCTGTTCTATTCTTTTTATTTCATCTAATCTATTGTATCTATATTTTTATTTAAGTCATTCTTTTATGATACTTATTATTTATTTTAGTTATTTATTTATAAATAATTAAATGATGATTTCATAATGTTATGGGGTTCAATAAATTTATATTATTTTCTAATTTATTCATTGTATTGTATGTAAAAATGGAAGTAAATTAATATTTTATTATATTCTATGTATATAGATTATTAGGACTTGCTTTAAAATTAAGGGTAATTGTCTCGATAAGCTTTATATTCTACAAAAACGCGGGTGTAAACCTAAATCTGATAATAATATATATATATATATATATATATATATATATATATATATACAGTAGAAGCTCGGAAACTCAACATGCCGATAACTCAACATCCATAAAATATTTGGTTGGATTCATATCTTTTACATGTTAACAAAAACCCTATTACTCAACAAATATAACTCAACATACATATAACCTACTTCGTTTTTATAATCCTAGCCTATACATTACATGTAAATATACATCCGATAACTCAACATTTACGAAAAATCAAAATATCACAAACATATGTTGTTGGATTCGTATCTTTTACATGTAATAAACACGTATTACAGCTACATTGCTCAACAAATATAATTCAACATACATTATTCAACATGCTTTTATTTAATAATATATGGATATAAATATATAAACGTAAAAATACAATTATTTTTAAATACTATTTTAAATGCATTTATGTGAACAAAACATTAATTAAGTACATAAATTATACATATGATAACTCAACATACTCGCTAACTCAACATGAATACTCCGTCCCGTCAATGTTGAGTTATCGAGCTTTGACTGTATATATATATATATATGTATTATCAGATTTAGGTTTACACCCGGGTGTTTGTATTATATTAACTATATATAGTGACTATAGTATAGACATGGTATATATATATATATACATTGAAATGTAAAAATGTATACCCATAAATCACATTGTAATATATATATATATTGTCACGTGATCATATATTATATATACTCGTTACGTAATCTATAGATAACCTATAGACGAATTCCGAGGTCAGCGGCCACTATAGTGGCCCGTTATAGCGTAACGTCGATGTTTATAACACGTAACCACTTACAACGAATTAGGCCACGTGACTGCGGACTATTGTTGTTGCGTACGCACACACACTAATAGTCTGCTGTAGTCTCGGATACCCATAATGCACCGCCGCGTGGAGTAACACCACGTGACACACGCGCGCGGGGGGTCGATATCGGCAATCTATATCGGCGTGGCTTACTATAGAGCGCGTACTTAACGATGTACTTAACGATGTACTTAACGCTGTACTTAACGGTGTACTTAACGATGTACTTAACGATGTACTTAACGCTGTACTTAATGCTGTACTTAACGCTGTACTTAACGCTGTACTTAACGCTGTACTTAATGCTGTACTTAACGCTGTACTTAATGCTGTACTTAACGCTGTACTTAACGCTGTACTTAACGGTGTACTTAACGATGTACTTAACGATGTACTTAACGATGTACTTAACGATGTACTTAACGATGTACTTAACGCTGTACTTAACGCTGTACTTAACGATGTTCTTAACGCTGTACTTAATGGTGTACTTAACGCTGTACTTAACGCTGTACTTAACGCTGTACTTAACGCTGTACTTAACGATGTACTTAACGATGTACTTAACGATGTACTTAACGGTGTACTTAACGCTGTACTTAACGGTGTACTTAACGCTGTACTTAACGCTGTACTTAATTCTGTACTTAACGCTGTACTTAACGCTGTACTTAACGCTGTACTTAATGCTGTACTTAACGCTGTACTTAATGCTGTACTTAACGCTGTACTTAACGCTGTACTTAACGGTGTACTTAACGATGTACTTAACGATGTACTTAACGATGTACTTAACGATGTACTTAACGATGTACTTAACGCTGTACTTAACGCTGTACTTAACGATGTACTTAACGCTGTACTTAATGGTGTACTTAACGCTGTACTTAACGCTGTACTTAACGCTGTACTTAACGATGTACTTAACGATGTACTTAACGATGTACTTAACGGTGTACTTAACGCTGTACTTAACGGTGTACTTAACGCTGTACTTAACGCTGTACTTAACGCTGTACTTAACGCTGTACTTAACGATGTACTTAACGATGTACTTAACGCTGTACTTAACGATGTACTTAACGATGTACTTAACGATGTACTTAACGCTGTACTTAACGCTGTACTTAACGGTGTACTTAACGGTGTACTTAAAGCTGTACTTAACGATGTACTTAACGGTGTACTTAACGGTGTACTTAACGCTGTACTTAACGGTGTACTTAACGCTGTACTTAACGCTGTACTTAACGCTGTACTTAACGCTGTACTTAACGATGTACTTAACGATGTACTTAACGGTGTACTTAACGCTGTACTTAACGATGTACTTAACGATGTACTTAACGCTGTACTTAACGCTGTACTTAACGGTGTACTTAACGCTGTACTTAACGATGTACTTAACGGTGTACTTAACGGTGTACTTAACGGTGTACTTAACGGTGTACTTAACGCTGTACTTAACGCTGTACTTAACGATGTACTTAACACTGTACTTAACGGTGTACTTAACGCTGTACTTAACGATGTACTTAACGCTGTACTTAACGGTGTACTTAACGCTGTACTTAACGATGTACTTAACTATGTACTTAACACTGTACTTAACGGTGTACTTAACGCTGTACTTAACGATGTACTTAACGCTGTACTTAACGCTGTACTTAACGATGTACTTAACGCTGTACTTAACGATGTACTTAACTATGTACTTAACACTGTACTTAACGGTGTACTTAACGCTGTACTTAACGATGTACTTAACGCTGTACTTAACGGTGTACTTAACGGTGTACTTAACGATGTACTTAACGCTGTACTTAACGCTGTACTTAACGGTGTACTTAACGCTGTACTTAACGATGTACTTAACTATGTACTTAACACTGTACTTAACGGTGTACTTAACGCTGTACTTAACGATGTACTTAACGCTGTACTTAACGCTGTACTTAACGGTGTACTTAACGCTGTACTTAACGATGTACTTAACTATGTACTTAACACTGTACTTAACGGTGTACTTAACGCTGTACTTAACGATGTACTTAACGCTGTACTTAACGCTGTACTTAACGATGTACTTAACGCTGTACTTAACGATGTACTTAACTATGTACTTAACACTGTACTTAACGGTGTACTTAACGCTGTACTTAACGATGTACTTAACGCTGTACTTAACGGTGTACTTAACGGTGTACTTAACGATGTACTTAACGCTGTACTTAACGCTGTACTTAACGGTGTACTTAACGCTGTACTTAACGATGTACTTAACTATGTACTTAACACTGTACTTAACGGTGTACTTAACGCTGTACTTAACGATGTACTTAACGCTGTACTTAACGCTGTACTTAACGATGTACATAACGCTGTACTTAACGCTGTACTTAACGGTGTACTTAACGCTGTACTTAACGCTGTACTTAACGCTGTACTTAACGCTGTACTTAACGATGTACTTAACGATGTACTTAACGGTGTACTTAACGCTGTACTTAACGATGTACTTAACGATGTACTTAACGCTGTACTTAACGCTGTACTTAACGGTGTACTTAAAGCTGTACTTAACGATGTACTTAACGGTGTACTTAACGGTGTACTTAACGCTGTACTTAACGGTGTACTTAACGCTGTACTTAACGCTGTACTTAACGCTGTACTTAACGCTGTACTTAACGATGTACTTAACGATGTACTTAACGGTGTACTTAACGCTGTACTTAACGATGTACTTAACGATGTACTTAACGCTGTACTTAACGGTGTACTTAACGCTGTACTTAACGCTGTACTTAACGATGTACTTAACACTGTACTTAACGGTGTACTTAACGCTGTACTTAACGCTGTACTTAACGATGTACTTAACGGTGTACTTAACGGTGTACTTAACGATGTACTTAACGCTGTACTTAACGCTGTACTTAACGGTGTACTTAACGCTGTACTTAACGCTGTACTTAACGCTGTACTTAACGCTGTACTTAACGATGTACTTAAAGCTGTACTTAACGGTGTACTTAACGGTGTACTTAACGCTGTACTTAACGATGTACTTAACTATGTACTTAACACTGTACTTAACGGTGTACTTAACGCTGTACTTAACGATGTACTTAACGCTGTACTTAACGCTGTACTTAACGATGTACTTAACTCTGTACTTAACGGTGTACTTAACGGTGTACTTAACGCTGTACTTAACGCTGTACTTAACGATGTACTTAACACTGTACTTAACGGTGTACTTAACGCTGTACTTAACGGTGTACTTAACGCTGTACTTAACGATGTACTTAACGCTGTACTTAACGCTGTACTTAACGATGTACTTAACGCTGTACTTAACGCTGTACTTAACGGTGTACTTAACGATGTTCTTAACGATGTACTTAACGCTGTACTTAACGCTGTACTTAATGCTGAACTTAACGCTGTACTTAATGCTGTACTTAACGCTGTACTTAACGCTGTACTTAACGGTGTACTTAACGATGTACTTAACGATGTACTTAACGATGTACTTAACGATGTACTTAACGATGTACTTAACGGTGTACTTAACGGTGTACTTAACGATGTACTTAACGCTGTACTTAACGCTGTACTTAACGGTGTACTTAACGATGTAGTTAACGATGTACTTAACGCTGTACTTAACGGTGTACTTAACGGTGTACTTAACGCTGTACTTAACGCTGTACTTAACGATGTACTTAACACTGTACTTAACACTGTACTTAACGGTGTACTTAACGCTGTACTTAACGATGTACTTAACGCTGTACTTAACGCTGTACTTAACGGTGTACTTAACGCTGTACTTAACGATGTACTTAACTATGTACTTAACACTGTACTTAACGGTGTACTTAACGCTGTACTTAACGATGTACTTAACGCTGTACTTAACGCTGTACTTAACGATGTACTTAACGCTGTACTTAACGATGTACTTAACTATGTACTTAACACTGTACTTAACGGTGTACTTAACGCTGTACTTAACGATGTACTTAACGCTGTACTTAACGGTGTACTTAACGGTGTACTTAACGATGTACTTAACGCTGTACTTAACGCTGTACTTAACGGTGTACTTAACGCTGTACTTAACGATGTACTTAACTATGTACTTAACACTGTACTTAACGGTGTACTTAACGCTGTACTTAACGATGTACTTAACGCTGTACTTAACGCTGTACTTAACGGTGTACTTAACGCTGTACTTAACGATGTACTTAACTATGTACTTAACACTGTACTTAACGGTGTACTTAACGCTGTACTTAACGATGTACTTAACGCTGTACTTAACGCTGTACTTAACGATGTACTTAACGCTGTACTTAACGATGTACTTAACTATGTACTTAACACTGTACTTAACGGTGTACTTAACGCTGTACTTAACGATGTACTTAACGCTGTACTTAACGGTGTACTTAACGGTGTACTTAACGATGTACTTAACGCTGTACTTAACGCTGTACTTAACGGTGTACTTAACGCTGTACTTAACGATGTACTTAACTATGTACTTAACACTGTACTTAACGGTGTACTTAACGCTGTACTTAACGATGTACTTAACGCTGTACTTAACGCTGTACTTAACGATGTACTTAACGCTGTACTTAACGGTGTACTTAACGGTGTACTTAACGATGTACTTAACGCTGTACTTAACGGTGTTCTTAAGGCTGTACTTAACGATGTACTTAACGGTGTACTTAACGGTGTACTTAACGGTGTACTTAACGCTGTACTTAACGCTGTACTTAACGATGTACTTAACACTGTACTTAACGGTGTACTTAACGCTGTACTTAACGCTGTACTTAACGATGTACTTAACGGTGTACTTAACGGTGTACTTAACGATGTACTTAACGCTGTACTTAACGCTGTACTTAACGGTGTACTTAACGATGTTCTTAACGATGTACTTAACGCTGTACTTAACGCTGTACTTAATGCTGAACTTAACGCTGTACTTAATGCTGTACTTAACGCTGTACTTAACGCTGTACTTAACGGTGTACTTAACGATGTACTTAACGATGTACTTAACGATGTACTTAACGATGTACTTAACGATGTACTTAACGGTGTACTTAACGGTGTACTTAACGATGTACTTAACGCTGTACTTAACGCTGTACTTAACGGTGTACTTAACGATGTAGTTAACGATGTACTTAACGCTGTACTTAACGGTGTACTTAACGGTGTACTTAACGCTGTACTTAACGCTGTACTTAACGATGTACTTAACACTGTACTTAACGGTGTACTTAACGCTGTACTTAACGGTGTACTTAACGCTTTACTTAACGATGTACTTAACGCTGTACTTAACGCTGTACTTAACGATGTACTTAACGGTGTACTTAACGATGTACTTAACGCTGTACTTAACGCTGTACTTAACGGTGTACTTAACGCTGTACTTAACGCTGTACTTAACGCTGTACTTAACGCTGTACTTAACGATGTACTTAAAGCTGTACTTAACGGTGTACTTAACGCTGTACTTAACGGTGTACTTAACGCTGTACTTAACGATGTACTTAACTATGTACTTAACACTGTACTTAACGGTGTACTTAACGCTGTACTTAACGATGTACTTAACGCTGTACTTAACGATGTACTTAACGATGTACTTAACGCTGTACTTAACGGTGTACTTAACGGTGTACTTAACGATGTACTTAACGCTGTACTTAACGGTGTTCTTAAGGCTGTACTTAACGATGTACTTAACGCTGTACTTAACGGTGTACTTAACGGTGTACTTAACGATGTACTTAACGCTGTACTTAACGGTGTACTTAACGATGTACTTAACGCTGTACTTAACGCTGTACTTAACGCTGTACTTAACGGTGTACTTAACGCTGTACTTAACGCTGTACTTAACGATGTACTCAACGGTGTACTTAACGCTGTACTTAACGATGTACTTAACGCTGTACTTAACGCTGTAGTCGAGTGTACTTAACGCTGTACTTAACGGTGTACTTAACGCTGTACTTAACGATGTACTTAACGCTGTACTTAACGCTGTTGTCGAGTGTACTTAACGCTGTACTTAACGGTGTACTTAACGCTGTACTTAACGATGTACTTAACGATGTACTTAACGCTGTAGTCGAGTGTACTTCGGTAGCGCTTAAGTAGCGGGTACTCGTCGGTAAGTGTACTTAGTATATGCACACCTATGGGTTTGTTTGTAACGGTCAATGAGCGTTGTCCGTCGGTCATTGATAGCATACGGTAATATCAATAAGCTATACACGATATATATATATATATATATATATATATATATATATAATTACCTATAATACTATGTACATCATATATGCTAATTATAAATTGCGGTATTTATTCTATTACTTAATATAAGGACTCGATTTTATTTCAATACTATTGTTGATCGTTTTACGATTAAACTAATAATATAACTATAAATATATATAACTATAAATGTATCGATATAAAATATAACACTATATTATTAAAAACCAAAGCATTCTAAAAATTATATATATAATTTCTATAGTTGTTATCAAATATTCATTAGGCTATAAGCATATATCTAGAGGTCATATAAGTCCCTAATACGGACTGTGTCCGTCGGACACTCTAGATTTCTTAATACGGACAATGTCCGTATTTAGAAATTACCGTCGGACACCCTATCACCAATCAGCGCGCAGCGTATGAACTATTCTGATGTTCATAAAAATAACGTGCGTTATAATATTAATACCACCAATAAAGATAAATCCAACATTTTTATTATTTAGATACTTAAATTGTATTATTAATTAAAAAAATAATAAAAATAAATAAATTATTAACTAATTAAATTAGAATAAATTATTCATAAAATTAATTATAAATAATGTAATTATAATTTGTCTGATCGATTCATCACTAATATATATATATATAAACTATAGTTTATCTAGTAGAAAATAGGATATCCGTATTATAACATAGGGTGTATGTATTAAGACATGGGTACCCAATACGGACACCCCTGTTATCTATGGAATTAAAAGATTAAATAAAATTTTAAAATCCATATAATATCTATAATCATATAATATTAATATATTGTAATTTTTGAATAAAAATAATGAGTCATGCAGTTTTAAGACCATTTATTTGTAAAGTGTCCGTATTAGGTTACTTTCTCCTATGAGGATGTATTATAAGTTATTTTAAATTTTAATTACAATACATTGTAAGAGTTTACAATTAATTTCATCTACGAGGTAATGGAGTTATATAAGAGAGCATATTTTAGGAATATCTACTTTATTATTGTATAGCATAGCATTCTCAAATGTATTATCTAATATGGATATTAATATAGTAATATTTAAAATGGTTCAAAAAGTGAATAAATGGGAAATTTCATTATACCAGTACACAATTCTAGAAGATATATCTAAGATATACCTATATATAGGGAATTGGTTTTTACATAATATAATGAAATCAAATTAATTATAATAACATGAATAACATCTATACCTTAGTTCAAATAGTAAGAAATTCCCAATATTGGTGTATTGCTTTAGTTTATTACGTAGAGTTACGTTTGTGAATGTTTGTGAATGTTTGTGAATGTTTGTGAAATTGTGTGCATTTCCTACTCAATAATAACACCGAACAAAAGAGCGATGGACCCTGTAATATAGGTTAGTTAACATAGTTATCGGACCCTATCAACTTTTATTACTTTTAAATGTCGACTATATTCATATATTTTGTCATTATAATTTCTTTTTTTAAATGTATTATTATTCGTGCGATTATTTATTTGTTTTATTATTTCAACTTGACGCATATAAACGTCGATCGTTTTCAACTGAGTCAATAAACCTTTCTATTATTTTATTATTATATTATATTGTTAAAAAGTTTAAGATGGACACTATAACACGTAAATAAAACTTCTACACGTGTGTTAGATTATATTAAAAAGTATTCAGATCATTTATATTGTTCAATTTTATAATATATTTATTTGTATGTGAAATATAATTAAATAAGTTATATTTCAATTTATTTACAAATATATAATATTTTCGATGCAGAAAAATCAATTAACCTGATCATTATAATTATAATACATACATGTTTTCCTTTTCAGGGGAGTGGTAAATAACATGTATTTGATATATATAATATATATATTTAAATAACATATATGTTATATATGAAAAATGTCCTTTAAATTTTCATTAGCCCTGTCCTCCCAAGGAAAAATTCCTCGCTAATTTCCAAAACCACAATACCTTCACGTAGAGTGTCACATGTCATTATACTGTCACGTGTCACTCGTAACATACTGAACTATACTGTTAATCATACTTATAATATTGTAAATAATATGTTAACTATTAAGTAAGATAATATTATTATAAATCATGTTAAACTAATCGCTAAGTAATGAAAATATAAACAATAAACGTTAATTATATATTTTATATATTTGTATTTTAATGCGATTCTTCGAAGTTAACTTTTGTTGACTAAAAGATTCTTCAATGAATCACTACTCTGGTTTTCCACGAAAAAACAATAATGCTGGTTCTTTGAATATCCGTTTTGTGTTATTAACTGCCTATATATGGCAGAATATTAAACACATTTTAGTTCTTTACGCGCCATTTATTATAAAGGTGTATAATATATATATATATATATATATATATATATATATATAATATATATGCCGTATATATTATCCGATATAGCTACAATATACTACACGCTACACAATATTTTCTTAAGTTACTAGCTCCTTAACTTATAGCATGAAAACTATTTATCGGTGAATATGAAGTGTTATCGTGTAGGTTAATATTTAATAATAGTACAGTCAACTCTCGGTAAGTCGGACTACGGATAAGTCGGATATATCATTATGTCGGACACATTTCGCGGTCCCTTGAGAGTCCGACATATAAGGAGTTGACTGTAATACTAAAATAATAGGAAACTCATTATTATAATAATACTCATTTAATAAATGAATTTATTATATACAATAATTGATATTAAGTTAGTGTACTTCAAAATCAACATTCGCTATGTTCTATTGTTATATTGTTGAAATATGATCTATAGAACTTATCTAGAACCTAGACTCTATAATCATATATAGATGATTCTATATCTATAGATAATTCTAAAATAAATGTATTATAATAATTTTGATAATAAATGTGTTGATAATTACTGTGATTTATGGTTAATCTATAGATTTAGAAGAAGTATGTTATACAAATATATTTAATATATATATATATATATATATATATATATATATTATAGATACTTATATATTTCATTTAATAATTAAATTTGTATATAAATAATATTTTAATAAATTATAATATTATAAATGTATATACATTAATGTATATACGATACGATAAAGTAGTGGAGAGAAAGTGAGATAATACGAGATAGTACGATATAATACGAGAGAACGAGAGAGAGAGAGATAAACGACGACCGCATAGTCCCACGCGATCGCCGTACAGGAATACAGTACACCATAACGCCCGTATTCATATAGAGAGAGAGAGTAGGATAGATTAAACAATGGTCATATAGCGATATGGTCACTGTTGTCCGGTAGTACGTTAGCGTAGTATTATAACACAGTACTATAGTGATAGTAGTGTATACATACTATAGTATTAGTAGCCTATAGGCGTTGGTCGACTTCTACGCCGGGCTTTCTCGACTTCTAACACACGTGATGTTCTCGACTTCTAGCTCGTGATGTTCTCCTACCGCTACCGCCAGGTGTGGATACTAACACTCCTAGCGGTCTCGGCGGTCACCTGTAACCCGGACGCTAAACGACTGTACGACGACCTACTTATCAAGAGCGGCTACAACAAACTCATTCGTCCGGTGGGCAACAGCACCGATCTGTTGACCGTTAAACTCGGACTGAGACTGTCGCAGCTCATCGATGTCGTTAGTGAGCGTGACGTCATCGAGCACGTGACATTGTGGGCTATGACGTCATAGAGCGTGAGTCGGTATGGGTTATGACGTCATCGAGCATGTGACGGTATTGGTTATGACGTAATAGAGCATGAGTCAGTATGGGTTATGACGTAATAGAGCATGAGTAAGTATGGGCTATGACGTCATAGAGCGTGAGTCAGTATGGGTTATGATGTCAGCGAGCGTGAGACAGTATGGGTTACGTAATATACACGGTGATTCCATCGTCAATAATTATACATATACTTAACATAAACTATATATATATATAGTTTATATAAAGTGTGTGTGTGTGTATAATGTACGATTCGTAACGGGTATATATTAATATTGTATAATAAATATTTGTTAAAAAGAGCGAGGCGTACACATTAAAATTAAATATTCGCGAGTGAAAGTAAATAACTATAGTTTGCAGATATTCTTGTTGACCGCTTAGTTAACGAGAGTTCGACTATGGCCTACTATGACTAAAGTAGACCGTGGTTCAATACGGTGAAGCAAATCATTCAATAACGCCAGAATTGTTATACCCATAGATTTATGGTGTAACTATAAATCTATGGTTATACCTCAAACATTGGTATAGTAATATAAATGCGTGTAAATTACAGCTATAGCTGTAGACTATAAATATATATTACATTTAATTAACAAACGTTATTAATACTATTAATACAATACAAATACATACTGATATAACTGTATAGTATACAGTGTATACACCTACCAACGTTAACGTATAATTATATATATATACTTGTATGTATTATTGCATATAATTACTACGACAACTACTAATAGTAATTAATTAATGATATATGCGAATAAGAATTTATAGCTAATATATAGGCATGAATTTAGTGAGAATATAGTCTCATCTTTATATATAAAGAAACTTTATTGTAGTAGTTTTCTAAAACGATTATCATACTGATGTGTATGCGTATGATGATCCTGTATAACACACATATGCGTGTCTAGCATATAGAATACATGTACGAATTACGATTGTTGTTTTAATAAAACAATATATAACACTATAGATTTAGTAATGTATATATATAGTAATAAAATTATATATATAATATTATATATATATATGTGTGTGGACACCATATTTCATATATAGATTATGTCATAAATAATCGTTAAATACATGTCTTTAGTATTGTTATGTATACATATATAATGATACAATATATAGTTACATGTAGAGCGATGTTAACAGTAGGACGCCGTCATTCGCCTCCTATAGTAATTATGTAATAGTTAAATTAAGTATTACGTAATCAGCATATCAACTATATTAAATATTATGTAATATGTATGACATCATCCCGATGACTGACATGTATGACATCCCGACGGACCATATCATATTTTGTTACTTTCAAATGTCGACTAGTCGATAGCTATATTCACTTATGTTATCCTTATAATGTATTCTTTTAAAATGTAAATATTAGTCGTGTATTTATTTATTTATGTGTTCTATTATATCAACTTGACGCATATAAAGTTCTATAGTTTTCATTTAGTCAATAAACATGTATACATATATATGTATATATATATATATATATATATATATCAATCTTATATGTACATACCATATGGTATACCATATAGGATTTATCTCTATAGAGGTCATTGCGTAATCACAACGTTGTAACTAATGACCTTCACATTAACAATACCCTACAAAATGATACTATCGCATCTGTGTCCGTAACACATTACCATATATGGATATATGTACCATATATATATATATATATATATATATATATATATATATATATATATATATATATTAATTGATTGATTGAATGTTTATTTAGACACTTAAATAAATCATAAATGATTTCTCAAAAGTGTATATAATAGAATACAAATAATAAAAATAGGTAAACAATAAATACCATTAATAATAATAAAATAAAATAGAATAAGCCGTACGGAAATTAATAAATAAAATAATAATGACAAACAATATTAGTAATTTAGGTTCCTACCTGAGATCAATTGTTGTATATATTTCATCAATATTTTATGCGATTTTATGGATCTAATATAGGGCGGGAGTGAATTCCATAGCTTAGGACCAATATAACTCAATGCCCGAGTATTCATTTTTGAGGGACGTAGAATAGTGGTAGATAGAAGATGAGATGCATGGTTTCTAAGTGATGGAAGGGGAGCTCTTTGTACAAGAGAAGCAGAAATATATTAAGGGCAATTTGAAGAGTATATTGAGGAATGAACAATAGATAATATGCGATAAGCAGAGCGTTTGTTAAATGTGAACCATGGAGATAGGTGTTGGTATGAGGAAGTAGAGGAATGATCTTGAATACATAGGTTATATGTTGTACGGATTGATGAACAAATAACTAGATTTAAGGGAGATATAGATGATAATGGAAGATTTATAAGGATTGAGGAACAGTAATCTATACGTGAGAGTACAGGGGAATTAACTAGAGTTTTAGTAAGAGATACAGTAATTGATTTTCGTAATTTTCTAATTCTAAAAAGATGATAATTTGCAGATTTAGTGATGGCAGTAATATGAGGAATGAAGGAAAGTGTAGAATCAAAAATTACACCTAAGTTAGATGCAGTAGGAGAAGGAGATATTACAATATTATCAATAAGAAAAGGAGGGAAGTAAGTTGGTGATGGAGAAATATTCAACAATGTAGTTTTGGAGGTATTAAGGAGAAGATTATTAGAAATAAGCCATTCTTTAATGTCATTAGCACAATTAGAGAGTTGATTATTGAGACCTGGTGATGAATTAGTTGGAAGAAACATATATAGTTGTATGTCATCTGCATAAATATGGTAATATATATTTGGATATTTAGATATTATGGATGGTAATTGGTATAAATATATTGAGAAAAGTGAAGGACCGAGTACTGATCCCTGGGGAACACCATATTTTATAGGAGAAGGGGAAGAAAAAGAATTATATATATTTACACTGCTACTACGGTCAGATAGATATGAAGTAAACCATGAGAGGGCAAGGTCTCTAACTCCAAGCAGGTGTAGACGGGACAGTAGAATTTTGTGATCAAGCGTATCGAAAGCACTGGATATGTCCAGCATTACTAGTTGACAGCAGTTTTTAGTATTAAGGATAGAAGTGATTACATCAATTACATTTATATATATATATATATATATATATATATATATATATATATATATATATTAGTGATGTTAATGATGCCGAGCTTTTTAATGCCGAGCCGAGCGTTTTGCTTATTGATGCCGAGCCGAGATTTTCATTTTTGAAAAAAAAAACTAGTCTGAGCCGAGCCGAGACTCTAGCCAAACGAGCCCTGGTCGAGTTAGACTTTAGGTAACTGAGACTGAGACTGTATCGATGATTTAGATGTGAGCATCATTTACTGCATCACTAATATATTCCGACATATCGCAACTATTATTTAGCATTCCTCGTCGTAATACACATACAAATGTTACTAACTCGAGGCTGTACACTGTTAGAAGTAATGGTATTCGACACGAGTGGTTAACGGTAATACACGTTTCTCTAGAATAGAACCATTATGATGGTAACATGCATACAAGTATCTGTACTACCATTAAAAGTTTTAATTTAAAACTGAAGATTTGTTTGAATGGTACTACAAATTATTAAATTATTAGAACCATTAAATATACATGGTATTACACATTATTAAATGAGTACGTTGTTCATTTTACCTCGTTATAATAATACAAAATCTTGCGCGGAAAATACCGAATAAATATCTTTTATTATAATTATTTTGTTTCGACATTATTATTTGATTTCACTTTAGAGAATTGTTTAAACTATTCGAGTATCTAAATATACTATTATTATTAGTATTAGTATTGTAATGTAGCACTTGGTTTAATGCATCAACACACGTGATGTAATATATACACGTGATGTAATATATACACGTGATGTAATACGAAATCGTGGTAATAGCGCGTATAATGATGATGTAATCCCGGATACAACTGACAAGAGAAGCCGTACAAGTATCTACATTATTGCAATGCTATAGCATATATAGTATTTTAATATAGTGGTATAGTAGTAAATATAGTAGTATACTACTAATAATATTATATATGTATATGTATATGTATTATTGTTACTCAATAGGTAAACCTATATATATATATATATATATATATATATATATATATATATATATATATATATATAGTTAACTCTCGATAAGAGACCGTGGAAAAGTATACGAGTTTTCCGATATTCATATACACGTCCTGTTAAATCTTCGTATTAATAATTCAGCATTATAATGTATACTTGTATACAATTCAATCGGCGATACTTAAATTAATATCGCTAAATTATGAATATTTGCGAATAATTTTCATATATCGAAATAAACGTGGATTTTCTTTTATGTATTGTATCATCGTTTACTTTATAAGCGCACTGATTATACAATTATTATCGATTGTTCACTGTTAAAAATTGGGGTACAGATAATTCAATGTATAGGGTACAGATCGTTAAAATATCACACAAATTTACCATGTACCCTAAATAGTACATATAATAAGGGTACAACCTGCTCAAATTCTTTAGGGTATACCTAGTATATATATATATATATATATATACAAACTATAGTTTGATCATATTCAGGGTACTGATCGTATTTATTCAAATTGTACCCTAATTAGGGACGGCTATGGGGACACTACTTACACCCTAAAAAAGGTACTCCCTGTACCTTAATTTTAACAGTTTATGTAATTGATAATTATATAAAATAATTTATATTTCGTTGGTTTAAAATTTCGTTTGAAACTAGATCGCAAATAATGCATTTTAATTCAATGGCGCCCAGTAGATTCACTCCATTTTTACAATTATAATATTATTATTATTTTTATCATATATGATATTTTATAAAATACATTATTCATAGTAAACATAATTAAGTTCTGATATTTTTTAAATAGTCAGATATATCCAGTATATAAATCGTAAAGTGACTATAATATATGTTCGACTTATCCAATACGACTTATACATACAAAAAAAAACAGCTAAATTTATCCGACTTAAACTTAATTAAAACTAAATTAAAATTTAAAAAATAACTATTATATTTAACAAGCTTATTAAACAATGGTTATATACACTATATATAGTAAGTATAATTACTATATATAGTGTAATAAGTGTTTACTTTTGATACAATGAATAATATAATGTATATCTATAATATCCATTTTAAAATTACATGTCAGATATGAAATCTAACGTATTTTTTAGTTTCAATAAAAACATAACTAAATAAATATATGTATCGTATCGAATAACGCGATTTCGCATAGATCTGTGTCTACAGTTGCAAATATTCGGGAAAATTTGCGAATGTGTTGCACTATTTTCGAATCGTAAGAGCGGATTAATATTTATTAAATCCGAGTTAAAATTTGCGGATATTCGTAAATATCTATCACGTTTGATCTATAAAAACCGCGATTATTATTCGCGAATAGTGGCGAATATTCGCGAATAGTGGCGAATATTCGCGAGTATGGCCTCTCCTTCTTTACGGCGAGAGATAGTCGATATCGCTACGATACAGCGGGCTGGCGACAATGACACTCGCACGGCGTGCGAGGTGAACGACCTTGAGATATGTACGACACGTGAACGACCTTGATATGTATGAAACGCGATCTAACGGAGTGACGGATGACGTCATCGATGCGTAAAACACGACATGGCCTCTATACACGAGTATACGTGTAGGGCATAGGTGTGTACACACGCATGTTCAACGATACGCGTATACGACAATGAACGTCGTAATCGCACGAATGTGTATGATACACACACACACACACACACACATATATATATATATATATATATATATATATATATATATATATATATATATATATATATATATATGTATACATACTTTATAGAGTAAAACACGATTTTTGGAGGTGTTTCAAATACACCGTCCTACCCTATAGGATACATATATGTTATCCCTCTTTATTTTTAAAAATATTTTATTGACTACAAAATCACGTGGTGGTTATGGGCGTCATGAGAAGGAAACAAAAATAAAATAAATAAGGTACAATAAAAATAAAGGAAAAGGGAGGGTAGGTTACAATGTTAATAGGTGCGTGGAGAGTTTACATTTACATAGTGACAAGGATTTCAAACACCTAATGTCTTATGGTAGATAATTCCAGTATTTTGGAGCTACCACAGAGAAAGCAGATTCAGAGTGAGCAGAGATAGTTGAGCGTTGCACAATTTTCATCGTGTCACATTTCCTGCTAGCTCGACTAAGGGTATGCATACTGATCAAGTCAGCTAGGTACTTGGGAGATCTAAGATGTATCACCTTATGGGTGATGCATAGTAGTCTGTACCTGCAGAGATATCTAAACTTAAGCCAGCCGAGTGATCGCATTAGAGTCGATATTGATACTATTGAAGAGAACTTCAGTTTATATAGGGTGCGTATAGCACGTCGTTGTATCTTCTCAAGTTTAAGCATAAGCTTTAGGGGTAGATTGCATAGAAGTGAGCAGCAGTATATGAGTCTACTGAAGACTAGCGAGTGTATTAGACTTTTAGTCATTGAAAAAGTCAATTTATTACGTGATTTTCTAATATTGTAAAGAAAATAGTTGGCATTGCGAATCATTATAGATATGTGGTCAGAGTAATCTAGGTGGGAGTTGATGGTGAAACCAAGAGTTGTTATGGATTGTGATGTAGGGAGGGCTAGTAGAAAGGGGTGGGTGATGATTAGGGGGTAGGTAGGTCTGGAGATAATTATGGTGTCAGTTTTGGTCATGTTAAGTGATAGGGAATTATGGGAGAACCAGTCAGTAAGTTCTGTGAGGCAGTTAAAAATAGACAGTTGAATTGAGTTGGAGTCACAGGAAATGGGAAAATAAGTATAAATTTGTAGATCATCTGCAAAGAGATGGTAGTGGATGTAAGGATATTTACGAAATATGGATTGTATGGGTAAAATATAAATAATAAAAAGTAAAGGACCAAGCACGGAGCCTTGTGGAACACCATGAGTGCTGATAAACGGGGTAGAGAATGATGAGTTGATTTTCACTGAAGAGGACCTTAAGGAAAAGAATGACATAAACCAGCTGTGTACTTGACCATGAATACCGATTTCATTGAGTCGTAAAGAAAGAATGTCATGGTTTAGGGTGTCAAAGGCACTGGATAGGTCAAGTAACACAAGGTAGCACGGGGCTTTGTTGTCAAGGGATATTAGTAGATCATTAATGATAAGATTCAGTGCTGATTCAGTGCTCCGATGGGGTAAGTAAGCACTTTGAAACTTATCAATAATTTAATTGGTAGTGATATAGTGAATAAATTGAGCAGATACAATTCGCTCTAAGGTCTTAGAGATTGATGAAAGCTGGGAGATGGGTCGATAGCTCGACAGGTTCGAGTGGCTAAGGGTAGTTTTTTTTATAATTGGGGTGATATATGAGTGTTTCATAGACTTTGGTACGATCGATGTAATAAGGGACGCATGAATGATCATTGTTATGGGTTCAATTAGCAATGGCGAAAGGGTACGAAGTAAAGTAAGGGGAATAGGGTCGAGTGGGGAATTGGATTTTAGGGATGCCATTAGAGAGAGCACATATGGACGAGTAGGGAGAGTGAAGGAAGACCAGTGATTATGGGAAGCTAGTGAATATGAGTTGAGAGTGAGGATATCAACATTCACATTGGGGAGAGCAGCTATGATGTTCGATACTTTATTCTGGAAGAAATTAGCAAAGGAGGAGCAGAGGACTGTATCCGGTTGGTCAGGAAGGTGCCTGGGTTTTGATTTACCTACTAAGGTGAATGATAGGTTGTAGGCTTGCTTAGATGAGGTGCCATATTTACAAAGCAAGTTAGTAAAGCATGATGATTTAGTGGATAGGAGTTTTTTCCTGTATAATGAGCGACATACTTTAAAGGAACACAGGTCTGAGTTCATTTTAGTAGAAGCAAAATGTAAAAGTAGAAGTAAATGGACTGTAGACGACGAAGTGACTTTCTCATATTGGTGAGTTCAGTGTTGAACCAGGGGGATTTGGGATGATTACGGTGGGTAAGAGTAGTTGAGGGAGCATAAAAGTCAAGAGAATTAGATAGCGCCATGTTGAAGGCGTCAAAGAGAGTGTCAGGATCAGAGAGCGGAGATGTAATATTATTCATATGATCAAACACGGAGTTAACAAACAAGGGTTGATTTATAGATGAGATGTTTCGAAAGTATCTTAGAGGTCGAGTATTGTGCACTACTGATAACTGTAAATCAAATAGGATAGCGAAGTGATCAGAGATTAGAGTGCTTTGGGTGGGAGAGGAAATTAAATTGGAGTCAGATGGAGATAAAACAAGATCAATGATGTTACCATTAGATATAGTTGGGAAATGAATGTGTTGTGTTAAGGAGTGCTCAAAAATAAGTTTCTTAAGAGAAAGGGAAGCATGATTATCAGTATTCACTTGAATATTAAAGTCACCAAGAATAATTGTGTTGTAAGAAGACATGGATTCTAAAATAGTAGAGAGATCATTAAGGAAAGACCGAATGCTGGATGATGGTGGGCGATAGATGATTATAAACACAATGGTAAATAGGGAGGGGAACTGAATGTCACATATCAGCATTTCACAAGAGGAGAAATTAGGGGTGGAAGAGGAAATAAGTTTGAGCTCAGTGGAGAACAACAGGGCAAGACCACCACCACGGTTAGGTGTGGGTATGTTAGCGAGTAGTAATGTGAAGCCATTGGGAGTTAATTGAGATGCTAAAGCAGAGTCATCATTTGTAAGCCAAGTCTCGGTGATAGCCGATATGGAGCAATTAGAGTCAATGATTAATTGAGTGATTAAATCTACTTTATTCCTGACTGATCTCGCATTGAGGAGTAGAAAGGAGTAGTTATTGGGAGAGTATGTATTTAGTCAATTCGAAGGTTTAACATTAGTGCGGGAGGATTTACAGAAAGAGTCATAGGATTTAGACCAAGACTCAATCTCAACATCAGTAGGTAGGTAGGGATTCGATTTCCAGTCAATTCTACCAGAGGTGAGGGGGGATCGAAGTTGATAAGTAAGGGTTCGTCTATTAAATACACACTTTAGGTCATGACAGTGGGCTTTCGATGCATGGAAGAGAATTCGACAAGCCTTAATGGTTGGAGGGTCAATATATTGACGTATGAATAGAGATTTGTAGGTAGATGACTGAAGTAGTGACCTAGAGTTAATAAGGGTATCGGTCGCACTTGACGAAGATAATACTAGGTTGGCATAGTGAGAGATGAAGGAGTAGTCAGTGATTGTGATGGGGTCTAGTTGAAGGTGGGCAAATAGTGATTTTATGTAGGTAAGGTTTCTGTCAGCAGGTAGGATATGCTCAATGATTATTGATGGTTTGGAGGCGCAGGAGTGAATAGTGGGTGGATTAAGTAGGGTGGAGGTAGAAGGAGATGGAGGTAAATTTGATTTGACAATGGCAGAGAAAGATTTGGTTGTTGATTTATTTAGGGCATCAGGAAGAGATAGCGGAAGAGAGTGACTCTAGGATAGTGGAGTCATTAGAATAGGGAGAGAAGGAGGATAATTGGGCAGTAAGAGACTCAATGCCAACTTGTAATTTGTTAAGTTTATCATTAATAAAGGTATTACCAGTGGATAGGTTAGTATTAGTGCATACATCACATTTGAACACAATATTAGGAAGGGAGAAACTAGCCCTGAAGTATTTTGGCATATTCTGGGATCGACACTCAGCTGGCAAGGATAGGTATAGGCATTTGTAGTGAATAGTGTTGTCACAGCCATCACACGAAATGGCATCACCAGGAGTGGAGACATCATTGCACTTCAGGCAGGACATTGTAGCCATGAGATGGAGCAGGAAACACGTTGGCGAGATCCAACAATCGATGCCGCAACAGGAGCAGTCATGATTTAGAAACCGGTTTGAGGAAGGCCAGTCAGATGACGCAGCACGTGATGATAGAATCAGCCGTTCAGGTAGCTGTATGGGTATAGATAGACAGGCGAGTATCCGCATTCTATAGTAATCAAGGAGGTAGTAACTAACCGAGTATGGTAGGTTGGTAGTCGGCTGACTACCTTGAAGAATACTGCAGTGGGAGGTCCACTGAGTTCGATTAGCCAGCCAGTAATCGGATTAATCGTTTAATAATATATACAGGGGTCTGTATTTAAAGTTACAATAACAACTTTAGTTACATATACATCTATAGATGTGTATGCATATCCGTACCGTTGAAGAAGTGTAAGTGTGAATACGCGTATATATAATTAATTATAGTTTATTAGGTAAACAACAACAATTAATTAACAAAAATAACATTGGGTTTACAATTAATAAAAAAACGCCCGGGGTTATGCATGCCGAACATAAGATATATGAATATTATATGCGAATATGCGCATTTTATATGAAGTAAAATTAAACAACAGAAAAAAAAATCAGAACATATATATATATATATATGTGCCGCAGTTAATAGACCGATCAATAGTCAATATCGTAAACGTATAACCAATTGATGTCACGTGATGCAAAGTATAAAACAATTATATTAGCAATTAATGCAAATAATGATAAATATCATTATGAATTAAAATATTTATTATATTACATAGGAATGTATAAATATAAATATTATTATGTAATATAATTCATATTTTAATTCATAATGATATTTATCATTATTTGTATTAATTGCTAATATAATTATTTTATACTTTGCACTACATGACATAAATTATACGATTACGATATATGGCGTCAGTTTGCGTCAATTGGTAACCTTTCGATTTCACACGGAATCAATTGGTAAACGTTAAACGCTTGACTATTTATCGATCTGATTACTGGTTGTTTAGTATTGCTTTTTTTTAAATATTCACTAATTACTATTCACACTGTACGTCGTACATAGGGCTAACACGTTGCTATGGTAACACAATACATATACCATACGTTGTTCACACACACACATACGTATATGTGTATATATGTGTGTATACATGTATACATGTGCGACGCATATTGTGTGTATGTATACAGATGTACGTATATATATATATATATATGTGAATATTCCTAGATTAATCTACACACACACACACACACACACACATATATATATATATATATATATATATATATATATATATATATATATATATATGTGTGTGTGTACGTATAGTCTACACCAATCATTGGTATAAGATTGCAGACCGCGCTATATTTAAAGATGGCGATAATCGCGGATTAGGACATTTCGTCCAGCACGTATTAGGATATTTCGTCCCGCGCGTATTAGACCATCTCGTCCCGACGGATTACGTGTAAAGCCGATACGAGGACGAGCATTAATATAGGTCGGGATCCTTAATCGACGATTAACCATTAATAATTCACCTCGCCTACAATCAGAGGCGATCAAGTCAATTCGATCGATAATTCTCCGATTTGAAACCGAGACAATTTGTTCTATCGTCTCATTAAAAATCTAGCAATAATAAATGAATAATTGATATGATATTTAGTTACTAAGATTATATATATACATAACATTTATAAAACATATATATATGTATATATATATATATATATATATATATATATATATATATATATATTATAATTAATAAAATGAGTCGAATATATTTATTAAAATATATAACTAATATTTACATATAGATTATGGTATAAGAATAAATCGACAGTATATTTTTATACATCACACGAGCAGGCGCGCACAATGTGCCGCAAAGTAAGAGTGGTTTTAAACATGATGTTGACGATGGATTCGGCTGCTTCGTATGATTCATCAAAATTTGAGTATTGAGAATACCCAACAAATGTTGTTTAATGTAGGTCAATATTGGCCATGCGAGGACATGGTCACTCTTAAAAAATTAACACGGTAATAGATAGGAACATTCCACACACACAAAAAAAAACAAATATGTATATTTTTCACATTTATAATTAAGCTGCAATCATGACATTTTCAGAATATGTGTAATGCATATATAGTTCCTATAAGTGATATAAAATTTATAAAAAAAAATATTTTATTTCGTGCCTTTTTTTTCAAATTAAAGGATTTTCCAGAATGATTTTTGACCTCTCATAATTTTTTACAGAATCGTTATATTTGATAAATTTATATTATATATAATACAAATAATTCATTAATCACTATATATTACAATTTGACTGAAAAATAATATGATATTTCTTTAATTTTGTTAAAAATCATTAATAAATGATCATTTTTTTCTGTGTATTGGTACCATTACAAATTAAAAAAAAAATGTCTACCTTATCTTAAGATGTTATATTTTAACGTACAAGTATTTAAAATAGCTCTTTATAATTTTAATAAATAGTTAAAGTGGCCTAATTTTTAGAAAAATGTTAATTATATATAAATTTATTTTATTGTTTAAATTAATTATCTAATAACTAATATTGTAATTAGGGATACTATAGATAATATTTAATATATATTAATGTTATCTATTAGAAGAATATAGTATTTAAGAAAATTACTCATTATTATATATAATACTCATTACAATAAAATACAAATAAAATGTACAAAATTCAAATAAATATCCTTAAGGAAAATTGTTTATAAAAATATACAATGCAATTACATAGGAGTAACGACATTTCGAGATTTGTTTTTTAATTATTATTTTGTTAAAACCTCGATCGCATCACCAATATTGAACCAACATGTATATGTTTTAATAAAATAGTATAATGAACATCATATCTATAGAATCTAGTATGAAGCAGTATGATCTGGAAAATAAAATCACTATTACCGCACGCACAGTGTGCGTCGCACACACATCGAACGCCGTGTTTACTAATAGCATACCGTAGTATAATGCTGTGTGTAGTGCTATGTGTAGTGGTATGTGTAGTGGTATGTGTAATGGTATGTGTAGTGGTATATGTAGTGGTATGTGTATTGCTGTGTGTATTGCTGTGTGTAGTGGTATGTGTATTGCTGTGTGTAGTGGTATGTGTATTGCTGTGTGTATACACATAGAACTATAGTGCTATGTGTAGGGATATGTATAGTGCTATGTGTAAAGTTGTGTGTAGTGTTGTGTGTAGTGGTATTTGTAGTGCTATATGTAAGGGCTATGTTCAGTGCTATAGGTAGTGCTATCAGTAAGATATAGTACATATATAACTATTATCATGTGATAATCGTTATTGTATCTCTATGAACGGTGATAACTGAACTCTGTCATCTATCATAAACCCTAACAATATTGTACCATTCGTATTCACCTGCAGATGATAGAATGCTGTATTCCATGATAGAATATACTCGATTATTCATCATCCAAACACACGGGACATAAGTAATGAGTCATAAGTAATGAATAATGATTTACGACTAATACGTTATGACTAAATAATTGTTCAATGTGTTAATACGCTGTAAATTAAGTTGGTTACACAAGTCCATTATAGGACACATGTCCATTATAGGACATATGTCCATTATAGAAAGCTTGACATCGATAAGCGAGTTCCCAGACGTTTGTGGTTATGGCTTAATTACTAATATTGTAGTAATTATATATATATATATATATATATATATATAAATATATATATAACCATATATAACCATATATGGTATTGGGTTTCACAATATATCTAGTTTTAAAACTATATATCTCTCGCAATCAAATAACGTCACGTAATCACCGCGGCGGTTAAGCCTACACACTTGTACCGGAAGTTACCACTCATACCGGAAGTGACCACTCGTCACTAGTCAGTACTGACCGTATCGGCCGAAATCGGTTACCGGATGTATGTAGTGGTGTGTCTATAGCGACACCTATAGGTGTAAACACAATAGATGAATACATATTCATATGCATCTGGGGCGGCGTTATTCGTTTCTGTATCATCGATATAAAGTTTTTCTTTATATCGATGGTCTGTATACAATCTCATTTCTATATATAGAATTGAATTGAAATTAGTCTATTAAGTATTAACGTATATTTAGTACAGGTAACGTTATACAATGTATGCTCGAATGATAGTACTATATATTATATCATATCTATTCGCAAAACGATGGTAATCTCCATTTGAATATATTATATACTACATATATAGAATGTATATAACATTTAGAGGTCGTTGATTTCCTTGTTAAGAAAACACCCGTATTACACCCAACACTGTGTACCCCATTGGTGCGGATGGTAATTTAAGTGTTCACACCTAGTGCGATTTGAGGTGTGAGACTATAGACGCAAACTGTGCGTCGCACACTGTGTGTATAGTGTGAGTATAATGTGTGTATTAGACGTTAACCTCTCATCAGAGTTACAGCTGTACGATATAAATATATATATTTATTTATATACATATATATATATATATATATATATATATTTATTTATATATATATAATCTACATGAAAACCAGAAAAGTATCATATATGTTCGATCGTTACTCGGAAATCTCGCTTACAGTATATATTGTAAACGAGATTTACCACTACACACGCTGTGTGCGTATACACATATTCACATACATAATCACCTACACACACACACTCACCCACACACACCCACCCACCCCCCCCCACACACACACACTCTTTTCCATTCTAATTCCCATGCGAATCAGAGCCCCTTACTAACTACCGTATTTAGAGAAGGACGCAAACATTATCTACTATTTAATCGTGTGTATAGTATATGCTATGTATAGTATATACTATATACACGTATACAGTGTGTATATACACGCTTATACCGTGTATATACAGTGTATATTGTATAAGTATGTGTAATGAATGTCATTAATTTCTATGTTATTAATAATTACGTAATATTTTAGGATGAAAAGAATCAAATAATGATAACCAATGTCTGGGTGATACAGGTTATTATGCAATATTAGTATTATATAATATCCTCGGTGAAAATCAATGCACTATTGACTTTTCGAGAGTTTAACATGTTATATTATTTGTATGAAAGGAAGGCACATACTAACTATATACAATATTATAATATTATATATATATATATATATATGTTAAATTTAATTTTAATATATAATACATATTATATTAGTGACGGATCGTATATATATATATATAAATTATAATAATTCCATATATTTATATACACTATATATATAGTATATATAGTGTATTCTATCAGGTTAGCCGTGTTAGATTGACTAGAATGTCTACTAATAAGCATTACGTAATAAGCATTACGTAATGTAGTCTACGTAACCTAATCAACGTTGATTACGTAATAGTAGGATAGGTAAGTGCATGAGTCATTAGAGCGATGATTTCGTGTATATTTCCTTTTACAATATATTGTGTTAATAGACATCTATATGTTATATCATCGTCGTATGTTCCCATGTCGTATATATATAGTATTAGTATGGGGTGTATGGCTCAGTGGGATAACCAAAAGCTAGTAAGCCAGAGGTCCCGTATTCGACTCCAGGCAGTTTTTGTTTTTCTCTTCTGTTTATCAAGAACTTAATAAACGATAAATCAAAACATAAGAAAAAAATGTTACTATTTGTATTGTTTTGTCCTGGGCCTCTCACAGTTATTTATAACATGTATAAATCTATGACTTCTTGAGGGGTCCATTTGTATCCGCTATTTGTATTGTATTCAATATATATTTGTGATTTCAATAAATAAATATTATATATATATATATATAAATTATCACTGTGAAAATAATTAGTGAATATATTCAAGAAGCAATACTAAAACGTGCATATAATAATTACTACCGAGTGTTACAACTAGTGATGTAAATGATGCCGATTGTTTGATGCCGAGCCGAGACTTTCATTTTCGGAAAAAAAACGAGCCCGAGCCGAGCCGAGACTTTTACAAAACATTACCGAGTCGAAATGATGCTTTTTTGAAATTACATTTTAATAATAATTTTTATATATTTTTATATAATTTTTATATACATTTACATCAATTTAAAAAAAAAATCTGCGCAAACTTCGCGATTCAGTGAATAATAATGTAAATTTCATTTAGTGGTGTAAATAATACCGAGCTTTTTGATGCCGAGCCGAGACATTTGGTTATTGATGCCGAGCCGAGACTTTTATATTCGGAAAAAAAACGAGCCCGAGCCGAACAGAGACTCTAGCCAGGCGATCCCGAGCCGAGCCGAGTCTTTAGGTAACTGAGACTGAGACTTCATCATGCTTTAGATTTGAGTATCATTTACATCACTAGTTATACCACTTAGATTATCGTAGAGAGACCTCCCCTTAAACCTATAGGCTAGCATTAACATACTTAGTGATATTAACGCTTAACCATTATTAAACAGTGTTTATTAAACACGCTCGTTATCCATAGTACTGTTTTGTCGTAGATAATCATGATTATTGACATGTATTATTGACATGTATTATTGACATGTATTATTGACATGTATTATTGACATGTATTATAATACTACTGTACTTGATTCAATGTCACATTAACTAATGACTTTCTATAAGTTTACATAGCTATACGTAAATTAAAAAAAATATAATAAACTACATAATAGTTATGTAACCTATCTTGTTACGCATTACGTAACGTAGTTTACGTAACCAAATGATAAACTATGAACCTATATATATATATATATATATATATATATATATATATATTATACATAATATACACTGTAGTATATATTATAATATGTTATCCTAAAGTCAACAATATTAATTACATAATAAATATTCAACCTTTAGATAAGAGTTAACAATAACAAGTATATCCTATGTAGTGGAGAGTAAAAACAAAGCCCTACTGTTTTGTTAAATTAAACATCTATACCTATTGTACGACATTCAGGGTTGGCAAAAACCCCAAAAATCTAAGAAATATGTAAGAGGTTTTTGGGTTATTGGGTTTTTGGTGGGTTTTTGAGGGTTTTTCTAGGGTTTTTGGGGTTTTTCAGAGGTTTTTGGGGTTTTTCTTAATCTTAAATTTTAAAATAAAAATATCAAGAAAAAATATTAAAAAAAAATATATATATTATATAATTATATAATATAATAGTGTTATAATATATATTAATATAATACTATAAAGGTTAATGACATTTTAAATTGTAAAATGGCAAGTATTCTAATAAATGATTTATATTAATATAAATAATTAATATATATTTGAAATATAATTATATTTATACACTTAATAATAATATTTATTTATTAAACCACATATAAATAGACTCCTCATTATAAATATATATATATATATATATATATTGATTTATTGATTGAAAGTTTATTTAAACACTTAAATAAATCATAAATGATTTCTCAAAAGTGTATATATAGAATACAAATAATAGATTAGGTAAAACAATAAATACCATTAATAATACAAAAATAAAATATTTTATTTCTATTTAGAATATTTCTATTATTCTATTTAGAATAAACTGTAAATTAATAAATAAAATAATGATGACAAACAATATTAGCATTACAGGTTGTCACCTGATATACATTGTTGTATATATTTCATGAATGTTTTATGCGATTTTATGGATCTAATATAGAGTTGGAGTGAATTCCATAGTTTTGGACCAATATAACTCAGTGCCCGAATATTTATTTTTGAGGGATGGAGAATTAGGGTAGATATAAAATGAGATTCATGGTTTATAAGAGATGGAAGAGAAGATCTTTGTACTAGAGAAGCAGACATATAGGTGGGGCAATTCGAAGTGAATATTGAGTAATGAACAATAGATAGTATGCGATAAGCAGAGCGTTTGTTAAATGGGAACTAAGATGGTAAGTGTTGGTATGAGGAAGTAGAGGAATGATCTCGAATACGTAGGTTATATGTTGTACGGATTGATGAATGAATAACTCGATTTAGGGGATAGAGAGAGTATAATGGAAGATTGATAAGGATCGACGAACAGTAATCTATACGTGAGAGGACAAGGAAATTAACTAGAGTTTTAGTAAGAGTTACAGTAATTAATTTTCGTATTTTTCTAATTCTAAATAGATGATAATTTGCAGATTTAGTGATGGCAGTGATATGAGGAATGAAGGAAAGAGTAGAATCAAAATGTACATATATATATATATATATATATATATCATTATTAACTTACTTTTAAATTAATTGAAATGTGATAATTAAATAATAATAATTAATTATATACTAAAACCCAGAAATAATAATTAAAACAAAAGTGAAAAACCCCCAAAAAACCCAAAAACCCCAAAAACCCCTAAAATTATCAAAAGGTTTAAACACAAAAACCCAATAACCCAAAAACCCAAAAACCCCTACTTCTGCCAACCCTGACGACATTGAATTATCATAGATATATATTATCATATATATCATTTATCATATTATAATATTTTAAAATAATATTACAAATTTCTGAATATATATATTTAAATAGATCATATATAAAATAAATTGTATAACTACATTTATATATATATATATATATATATATATATATATATATATATATATATATATATATATAATTATTATATATATATGAACACAAAGAAAATTAGATTTCCATATTATAATTAACCATGCATCAACATAAACCAATAAAACGTGATAATAAATACGCCGCGACGAAGGCAAAATCACTAAATCGTGACGTCATAAAAACGACACTAGTCTCACTACGGTCCACCGAATAGGTGACCTTTGAACTAATGAACAATACGGCGGATGACCGCAATCACAGTAGAAGTAGTACTAGTGTACGGCCGAAAATTTCTGATGAAGTTGATGGCAGTGCTTAAAACATTAGGTTACAGGTTACAGTGTAGTCTATCAGCCTATCACCGAGGACAGGTCCTTAGTATCCCCATAGTAACTACATCTAGGGTACTTGCACACACACACACACACACACACATACACACACACACACACACACACACACACACACACACACACACACACACACACACACATTACGATATCGATGATTCAGCAGACGATCTCAAGTTAATGAATTCTCATTCACTCGGTAGGTGGCCACGGCTATAATCGATAACCAATGGGATCACAGCTCGTAATCACGATATAATTAATATTGTCCCCAGAAATTAATCCTATAAGAGTGTATATAAACCCATATATGTGTATGTATATGTGTGGTAATTTTTGATCGAAAATATATTCGTTTTACGTGTATTATTTGTGATATATATGAACTAGTTATTATATATATATTTATTTATATATAACTGTAGTTTCCAATATAGTGTATACATATAAACAATAACTAATATGGTAGTATAAAAGTATAATTATATTTTTTATATTATAATATCATTCCCCTGTTTTGCATGTATATATATATATATATATTACAATTAACCTGGATATTATATTACCTGATTACCATTCAATATATGCATATACTACTTATAGTATAGTATAATTACGTATTTGTACATGTATGGTTTTAAGTACTGAGCATGACGGATCCATCGATATAAAAAAAGAAACTTTCTTTATATCGATGGACAGAGCATGTTTAAAGAACGTGATTAAAGAACGGTTTGAGAATATATATATATATAGTATATATTATATATTCACATATTATCAAAGGTCATAACTCACGTATCATGTAGCAAACAACTATGACGTCGTGTCCAACCGTAATGGTTATGTTTCTACTACCAGTGTACACGGCTTGAGTGAATATATCTTATCTAAATGGGCGATAAATCAGGTTTACCGATGATACATCTCCGCGGGAGTCGCTTCCCTAGCAACCTCTACCGGAAGTAGTATCTTCAGCGCCATCTAGCGATCGTGTGATCGGTAAACATGAATCTCTCTGTTACGTAATAGCAATTCTAGTATTAGTCCCCACTAATATATTACGATAGTATTTCATCGTATTAATGTGGCAATCTTTTATCCTTGGTATGATGCAATCTCTCTAGAGGTCAAACTTAACGACACGTGACGCGTTACATATTACGTAATATTTAATACACTGAACACGGTAAATTGTATATTAATACAATACGATGCGTTAATATATAAATATACTTGATATACGGAATATGTAAACGCATATAGATATACAATAGTTTACGAAAACATCTAGTACATACATATATATATATATATATATATATATATATATATATATATTATTACGATTCTAAGTATTTATATTACATAAATAAATATACGCTACATTTTCAGTCTTAAATGCCCTCCTATCATATAGGGTATACAGTATAGTATGCTATTATATATTATATACTATATATATATATATATATATATATATACTATATACTATAAATACACTAAATACATACAAGTGTGACACGTTTACTTCTGTATAACAACACTGCAGTGTTTACACGTCGGTCTCATCACTGCAGTGTGCGACAACGAGAGGCTATAACAACGAGAGGCTATAGCCGTATAACAACGTAACCATTGTTGTATTTCATTCACGACATCATAGTCACGGATATAGAGATGCGCGATACAGTTATTTCTGTTTCGCTACTCCACGGGAAACTAGGAGTTTCCATATAGGAGTTCGGTACATAATGTATTTAATTGTTATCGTATTCTATCATTAAATACGTACGTAAATATGCAAATACACAATTTATTTTTACAAAATTAATTTAAATATAATTTCCAAAATGACACATCTGACCCGGTTACAAAGCGACGATAGATGATGTTAGAATAATAGTTAAATTGCTTATATTCTTTACGATACGGATTTTACATATTTATATATTTTCGTCAACTTCAATATTGCATCTTCTAATTTCACAATTATCGCATGTGTATATATTGGTAA
The DNA here is from genome assembly GCA_964019155.1 of Osedax fenrisi. Classification (NCBI taxonomy): domain Eukaryota; kingdom Metazoa; phylum Annelida; class Polychaeta; order Sabellida; family Siboglinidae; genus Osedax; species Osedax fenrisi. The sequence goes on along the minus strand of OZ025240.1, from coordinate 85,624,755 downwards.
CATTATGATTAAAAAGAAATTTTTTTATTATTATGAATAAAAGACACATTTTAATTATTATGATTAATAAGACACTCGTTAATTAGTATTGATATCCCGCGATACAAATCTAACAACAATAAGCCCACCTGTGATCCCACGTGTGTTTCCCGCTATGCAGATCCATATAACCCGTATCCATTTATTTTTCAAATCGTTTACCCTTTGTGATATCCTACGATGTACGCACACAGCGAACATGTATAGGTATATAGACCTATAAGTGCCACACACACAAACATAAATATAATTTATAAAATGTATGAATAACATTATTTATAATACGCATGTCATCTCTCGTCAACTATGACTAGAAAGTATATCCAACCTAATTTGTATGATATATATATATATAGAGAATTATTCGTAACGGAGGAAGAAAAGGACAAACCCAAACTAACACTGCAGATTGACCATGGTCAAAAGTGTTAGTTATCGGGGTTTCTGGGTTATCGATATACGGCATATTCTATGATATTAAAATATATGTTATAATATCGTGTACTTGACTAATAAATCGATTAACCGATGCCATTAATTATTTTTGAATAATACTTTTCCTTTTTTATATTCATAAATGTTGTTATTTTTAAGTATATTTATATATTTTGTATATTATATTTTAATATATATATATATATATATATATATATATATATATATGTCTTATAATGGTAAACTATAGTTAAATATATGTAAACTCTATAGAGTGAGGGTAAAAATGCTACTATAATATAAATAATAATGATAACCATTATAAATAAGTGTTGACATGTTTACTAATACATGCAAATGGATGACACTTTATTGGTATATATATATATATATATATATATATATATATATTATTATCTGACCTTTTACCCTCTGAATATATAATTGGATCCATTACCCTCCCAAAATACTACTGACCCCTTACTCTCCCAATACACTACTGATCACTTATCCTCACCCTTACAATCTAACAGTAGTACATGACTCTCAGTTAGCTTGTCACTAATTAATATTATGTCCCTTAGATCTAATTCACTATTATTATTATTCTACCTGAAATATTCTAAAATTAAATTAGTTGCTATTACTGAAACATGGATATCGCCAGATGATTCCTATATATTCTCTCTCTTCCATGATATTGGATACTCTCTATTTATCATACCTCGTATTAAAGGCCGAGGTGGAGGAGTTGGTATATTAGTTCACTCTGACCTGCCATCTCCTACTATTATCTACCCTTCCTTCTCTTATAGTGATTGCCTGACAGCCTCTTTAAATTTTATGAATACTGTCTACTCCTTTACTATAATTTATCGACCTCCAAAACAAGACTATACCACCTTCTATAATGAATTTGATGACTATATAAATGATACTCCACTATCTAACAATAATCATAACTTTATTCTAGGTGACTTTAACTACCACTTCGAATCAAATTTACATCCCCATTCCACATTCAAAAATCTTACTGACTCCCTCTCTCTACATCAATTTATAACTTTCCCTACTCATATTGCTGGTCATTCACTTGATCTAATTTGTTGTAGATCTCATAGTAGTTGTCAGTGTATCACTGATTGTTGTAAATCTGACTTAATTACCGATCATTTTCTAATAACTTGTCGATTAGTTCTTCCTTACTCCACCTCTATAGAAAAAAAGCCATCACATACAGAAACTACAGATCTCTTGATTATGATTGTTATGCCTCGGAACTTAAATTAATCCTCCTTTCATTGCTGTGTTCCATTTATTCACTCAATTATGCTCTATCTTACTTGATTGATAAATTTACCCCTCTAAAAACTCGAACTATTAATATCCATTCAACCTCTCCATGGTTTTCCTCCGAACTTGTTTCTTTCAAACGCAACCTACGTAAACTCGAACGAATCTTCCACAGTAACCCCTATTCTAGTAACCTCTTAATATTTTCTACATATCGCAAGTTCTATAAATCTGAAATCTCTAAAGCCAAGTTTTCTTTTTATATTAGTAAAATAAATAACCTCACATCCAATCCCCGTGATTCTTTCGCCCTTGCTTGTAAGCTTTATCCCCTACAATGCCTACCAATATACCTCATATACCTAATATTGCAAAAAATGAATTATGTTATGAATTCGCTAATCATTTTACTGATAAAATTCAACGCACCTGCACTTCTATTTCATCTCTCCTACCAATTAACTCTATTCCGTGCATCTGTATTAGTAAACCAATCCCATACTATTTTTCTAAATTCTATATGCCTTCTATTTTCACAAGATCTAATCTTATCTCTAAGTCTTCATCTTCTCATTATTCTGACCCAATTAACCTAGCCGCCTTTAAAAAACTAAATTATGCTCTATCCCCTATATTCTTGATATTATAATTATTTCCCTAAATGATGGTATTTTTCCAACTTCCTTTAAGCATGCTATAATTACACCTATACTTAAAAAACCTTTACTTGATCCTAATATAATTGCTAACTATCGCCCCATTTCACAACTTCCGTTTCTCAGCAAAATTCTATAACGAATTGTTGCTATACAATTGAATAGATTTATAGCTGAAAATAAATTATATGATATGTTTCAGAGTGTATTTAGACGAGGACACTCAACTGAAACTGCACTACAACAAATACTTAACAATATATACTCTACAGTATCTCCATCTATCTCCTGCCAACTTATATTATTAGACCTCTCATGTGCCTTCGATTCATTAAGCCATTCCGATCTTATCTCAATATTATAAATGATTGGTATACGCGGAACCGTACTAAAATGGTTTTCCTCTTATATATTAAATCGATCATCATCCGTTAAATTTGAAATTTCTCTACAAAATGTCGTCCTCTTCATTATGGTTTTCCCCAGGGATCTGTTCTCGGCCCCCTCCTCTTCTCAATATACATCCTCCCTATACATGATATTATTGGTCAATTTCCAGATGTCCATTATCACATTTACGCTGATGATATTCAACTATATTCCTTCATACCCAACTCATCAAATGTACCAGATAACTCACAATTATGTAAATGTGCATCAACTATCAGGTCATGGCTTCTATCTAACAACCTTCTACTTAACTCTTCAAAATCTGCACTCCTAAATATCCCATCTAACTATCATTATTTTCCTCATGTTATCATCGACGGTCTCCCCATCATCCCTTCATCATCTGTTATAAATCTTGGAGTTACTTTGGATACTAACCTATCCCTAAATTCCCATATAGCTAATATATCTAAATCAGCTAACTACCACCTCTTCAAAATTCGTCATATAAGAAAAGACTTAACCCGGCCTCTTACAACTGTCCTCATAAATGCACTCGTCCTCTCTCGTATTGACTACTGCTCCTCACTACTATATCATCTCCCTAATACTTCATTATCCCCTTTAAATCGTATAATTCGTGCATCTATACGAACCATTTTCTCAATAAATCGATTGGACCATTCCATTACCGACTCCCACCAACTCATATCCAACTGGTTCCCTCAAAAAAACGTTCCCTCCTACATCTTCTATCACTCGCGCATAAAGCAATATAGTATACTTCTTCTCCTTATTTTACTTCCCTACTATCACTAAGACGCCCACTGATTTCCTTATAAGGATCGTATACGATCAAATGCTGACATTTCCCAAATTTGCCCTCGTGTATCATACCTGAAATACCATAAACGCGCCTTCAGTTATATGGTTCCATCCTTACAGAATTCCCTCCCTGCCTCTATTAGATCAATCCATTCACACCCGTCCTTTATTACACACCTCAAAGCTTACATATCATCGATGTAATATATTCACTTATTTAATCATACAATATTACTATTTTTATAAATTATATTATTTTATCGTTTTGTTTATTTATTTATCTAATTTATTTATCTATTTATTGTTTTCGTTCTATATTGTTATATGCACCTACGAGGGGTGGCCACACCTATAGGTGATATCATATATTATAAGTGTTAATAAACCTTATCATCATATATATATATATAGAAACAAATAGTATAATATACTATATAGATTACTATAATATATATATATATATATATATATATATATATATATATATATATATATATATATATATACATATATATATATATATATATATATATATATATATATATATGTATATATATAAATATATATAAATATATATATATATATATATATATATATATATATATATATATATATATATATATATACTATAAAATATATGTATACTATATTATATAGTATATATATATATTATATAACGCAACAATAATGTGTTAATTATGGATACTAACTATGTTAACCTACGTGTTATACATAGTATGTTATTGTATATAACATTGTATATTACAATTGTTAATAATCTTAAGGCGGATTACGTCATTCTCTTCGTATTACGCAATAATGACATGTGATACGATGCGTCATCGACACGCCCACTTTTGTTATGAGTATTATAAATCTAATACCGCGTGTAATCTACGATTTTTAATTAACATGCATACATTAATATACACATTAATAGTCCCATTATGCATATTAATGGTCCATAATAATAACTCCATATATCTATAAATTATGTAGTATATTATTATGTTATCTAAATAATATGTACGTTAATATATATATATATATATATATATATATATATATAACATATATTAGAGTTTCCGAATGCCTGGTTTTTCCCTGCATGTTTAAGTTGTTGATATTGTATTTAATATTGTATACGATATATATATATATATATATATATATATATAATGATAAAAATTTCCCTGGCATTTCCTTATTATATATTATATATATATAACATACAAACATATACACGAACTAACTTAGTTAATAAGTGCACGTATTTCTTTACACAGAGTTATGAATCGTACAAAGTATCATACAAACATTAATTAACTATAGTTCGATTAATCGATAATCGAACCGAAAAACCGAACCGTTTACATCACTACTATAAACTCTTACTATATAACATTAATATATATATGTATATATATATATATATATATATATATGTATATATATATATATATATATATATATATGTATATATATATATATATATATATATATATATATATATATATATATCCACTGCGTTATTAGATACTATTAATAATTGTTACAAAATAATCATTATATATAAATTTAAGAAATGTAAGATATTTATATGATTTAAAATGTGTAATTTGTCGGTAATACATTTTTTAAATAGCTTATATATTACATGCTATATATAGCAACACTATACAACTATCGTAACATCCCATACACAGGCATATGCGCAGTCACATACATGTGCATAGTCAGAGTTACATGTATGAATTACACCACACTTGTATGAAGTTATCCTACAAAAATATTATTAATATAAATAACATTTATATAATATTTATATATAAAAAGAAGTAATTTATCTTCGTATTATTAATATTAACAAGTAAAGAGTCCCTAAGGGTCAAGTTTAGAATACTTATTTATATATATATATATATATATATATATATATATATATATATATATATATTCACATATGTACAAAGTTGATTATAAAATTACGACAAAAATAAAAGTATATAAGTTTACTTATATTATTTTCTATGTTGCGTTAACATCCGACTCGGTATACACACATTCGCAGTATACGTTAAACCACACTATTGCGTAACATCACACGTGACATTGCGTAACATTTCGTCGTATGCGTAACACGCGCGTTACCTAGGTTACAAAGATATTGCGCAACTCCGGAATGACGTAATCATCATAAATACCGGTCGCGGTCGGCCGGGAAATCACGTTAATCGCGATTAGAAATCATTCTCGTGTCGTGTGATCTGTTGTTGGGTCATCTGTTGTTGGGTCATACGTGTGTTGCTCGTAATCTATTACGTAATCGAGGATGGTTACGTAATGTTGCGTCATACAATACCGGTTGTTAGCACACGTGTGTAGCGCATCGTGATTAGCATGTATTCCATACATTACTGTAGTACGTTGTACGATCACGTGTAACTAACATATATTTTATTTATACTAACATATTATTATAATATATATATATAACTAAACGAAACTTCTTATTACAAATATTGAATAATATATATATATATCTTGATATATCTTCTTATACTTGTTGCCCACGTATAATAAAAAAGCCTAAGATACGTTGTATGTATGTTTACTCTCTACTACATGCTATTCTTATTTATATAGGCTATAGTCTTTAGCCCGTAGGTATAACCCCTAAATGGTTATAATTACACATATATTAAATAGGTCATCTATATTTAAAATATGCGATTTCTCTACTACGCTGTCCTCAACTGTATGGTTTTCCTCAAGGATATGTCCTCGAAGCACACGATATACATCCTATAGGTATACCTCCCTAACCCAGTAGTACGACGTTCACAAACGTATGATAACTACAACTATACTATATATATTCTCTTGCCTACCCACAACTTCACCTGGTGACTCCCAACTTATGAACCTACATACATCGTATACATTGTATACGTCGTATACTTAAATCATACGTGTAGTGGACTGTGGCTTATTTCCAATATACTACTTTTAAATAACTCGAAGAGAGATATTCTTTACAATCATGTGCCATTTTCTCCACAAGTCAGAATATTCTCCCCATGGCGATATAGGTGCACAACACTGTAAACCACGGCGTATCCTATTCAAGCAATTATATATATATATATATATATATATATATATATATATTAAATATAAGTTTTTTATTCATAATATAATAAATACAAATACAATTATTATGTATATTTCACTTTTATAGAGCTTAACAAATATTATTTATATATTCTCACTAGTCACCCATCAGTATGCGTACTGATATAACCCTGCCCCATAATATACCCTCACCCGACACACAGCAATGGGTAGACAACAAACTAAGATGGGACCCTGAGGAATATGGCGGAGTTACCCGACTTTACGTTCCCTCCACCCAGATCTGGCTTCCGGATATTGTTCTGTATAATAAGTTAGTAGCATTCGTGCACACACACACACACACACACACACACACATATATATATATATATATATATATATATATATGTACATTATTTATATATAATATCTGCATGTATATACTATCTATATATAGATAGTGTTTAGATAATTTAATTCGGTAGAAAATAGCTATACATTTATATATATATATATCGTGGCATCATTCTTACATTCCCATATATAATAGTAAGCTACCTGTAACATAATAATTAATAACTTAATGGTGTTTTCATTTGAAATACGACAATTAATTTCATGAACTTAAGTACACGATTATTAAGTATACTATGTATGGGTGGCGGCGACCTTATTACCTTATAGGGTTGGTATTGCACGGAGGTCAAATGTTCAGTTAAACTGTAATACGGACCGCCAACAATTCAGCAACCTCGCCAAGGTCATGACCTATTACTGGCGACACACTATGTGTGCAGCGGCCACTATATAGCCCGATATTACTATATTATATATAGTATAGTTTAGTAATATATAGTAATATATAGTACTATATAGTACTATATAGTGGATATGGTAATGTCGCCACATACGGAGACTGTACCAAACACATTCCAATAACAACTAATATACCAACTACTTAAAGTGTAGTAATTACTCTTAAGGAGTAATTACCCTTAATTACTGTTTAGGGTAACCCAGCACATTTGTAAGTATACTTAGATATGGATTTTGGACAAAATCAATAACATATATATATACGCAAATTATATATATCACTACCATCACTATCACCACAAACACCATCACCACCACCACCACCTCCAATATCACCACCGCCACTAATACAGCTAAAATAAGACTAACACTACCACAACCACTACCACGATTATCCCCTCTAACACCTCCCCTCTACACCCCTCAGCGCTGACGGTAACTACGAGGTGACCCTGATGACTAAAGCTACCCTGCACCCCGACGGCAGGGTGTACTGGGAACCGCCCGCCATCTATAAGAGTTCGTGCACAATGGATGTGGAGTTCTTCCCTTTCGACAAGCAGGTGTGTCGTATGAAGTTTGGCTCGTGGACCTACGACGGCTATCAGGTTACACCCCATCGTGCGCGGGGGTTATGTAATAATACTGATAATAATAATACTGATAATAATAATACTGATAATAATAATACTGATAATAATAATACTAATAATAATAATATTATTTATTAGAAGGATTTCGTTTTTTGTCTGATTATTTTTCTAGTTTATACTATTAATATACTTTTCACTCCTAAATATGCTTTAGCCGGCTTATCGTAAATTGTTACCTCTCCTATAATATGTAGTTTAACTGTGGCCGTGTTATCCAGGTAACAATTAACGATAGCATATCTGCGGCATATAGCATAGTGTACTACATATTATATAATAAACTATGTATTTTATTACATATATATATGTAATACAACTTTTTTAAACTGCCTGTGTGGCTTAGTATACTATAGTTAAGGCGTCAGACACACAAGCAGTAGGGCACGGGTTCGAGCTTCGTCTGGACCATTAATTAATTTTATAAAATGGGTCTTAAAATATTATTTAGAAGTGATCTTATATAATTGTGTATAAATAAATGATCGGCTCTCGTATAAACCATGGATGCCTTAACATTATAGCGGCTTCGAAGGGACATTAGAGCCATATATGGTTATAAGTGACAACTTCATCTAAGTTCCTGGATGGGATGAAAGGACTCCACCAAATAAAATAATAACAATAAAAATAACAATATATATATATATATATATAAGTATTACATATTATTATTACATATTATTACATTATTTCATTATTACATATTACATATAAATAGATAGTATCGCTATCGATACCTGCACTATTACCTCGATATATACATAACGGGGTATGTTCTATGTCCTATCGGTAACGCTAACTTCTACCGCTAGGTGGACCTGCAGCACATCGCTCTCGAGGACAACACCGTCACGCAACAGGACCGCATAGAGAGGGGCATAGACCTCAAGGACTTCTACCGTAGCACCGAGTGGGACCTTCTAAGCGTACCCGCCATTAAGAATATGAAACAGTTGGTACTTTGTATACATTGCGTAGTATACATTTAGGGGCGTGTCTCGGGATATGTAAAGGGGCGGGACTACACTTCGATTTAATTTATTAACATAATAATAAATGTAAAGAAGCTACATATGATATTGGATACCTATGGGTATACCCACATTCCCCTCAGGATCCGTCTCGGTATACATATTAATATGTATCGTATATTAAGTGTACACAATGGGACACCCATTAGTCACACCTCATGTGTAATTAATATATATATATATATATATATATATATATATATATATATATATATATAAGACATACGATTTCATGTGATAACTAATGAATACATGGTATCACATAATAGCGATTATTTACAATTGTGAATATAATTTCCGGTAATTAATGTTAGTACAATTCTATGTAGATGCTTACGCGTGGTAACCTATGTTTGCGTATTTGCCAGGTGTATTATGTTGAGTTTAATCAACACCAATGATTGATAGCATATATATATATATACCAATGATGTCATACAATAATTAAGAGAATGTTTCTAAGTCTTATTTAATATAACCTATATATAACCAAACTATAAAAATATATAGATACATTATGACTCATAAATACATAGGTGTGCACTAACTGTACTTAGTATACGTACTATAGTACGCCTATAGGCGAATTTAATTTTAGAGGGGTATAACCTAATAATATAAATTCGTTATAAAAATGATCACCTGACTAATATATATATATATATGTATGGTATATATTGTATATCATAATTAAACATAGTCCAATGCAAAGCTTGACTAGTTATTTCCCTCAAAAATGTATAATAATTTATCAATTTTGGTAAAAATGTTTAACAAATATTAATATTTAAAAGTACACATTTTCCCTTTTTTTATTTTCGAATACATATATATATATATATATATATATATATATTGGACACTATAGGATTATTTAATTATAATATATAAAAAACATTTTAATCTAAATTCTATTTAGTGCTAGTTATCAAAAACCTGTTATAAAAAATAGACATCATATACAAAATGATAAGTATAAATTAAAAACTTAATATATATATAGCAATACTAGTCTTATCTTGAAATAACAACCAACTTTCTGGGTACATATATGTATATATATATATTGAGGTGATCCCTGCCCAACACCAGCACTAACCCCACAACCCCCACCCCCCCAGATACACGTGTTGCGCCGAGCCTTACCCTACCCCAACACTAACCCTACACCCCCACTCCCCCAGATACACGTGTTGCGCCGAGCCCTACCCCGACATCACGTTCAACATCACTATGCGACGTAAAACCCTGTTCCACACGATCAACCTGATCATCCCCTCAATCGCCATTTCGTTCCTCACGGTGCTGGTGTTCTATCTTCCCTCAGACTCTGGCGAGAAGATAGCTCTGTGCATCAATATTCTACTTTCCTTGACCGTGTTCTTCCTCCTACTGGCTGAAATCATCCCGCCCACTTCTCTGGTCGTCCCACTCATCGGTTATACTCATGTATATATAGTATTCATCGTATATACGTATATATATATCGTATATATATATATATATATATATATATATATATATATATATATACGATATATATTTATATATATATATATATATATACGATATATATATATATATATATTCAAATATGATATTAATAATAAATATTATAATATGATATGTTCTCGTGATATTATATAGGCATTATATAATAGAATAGTAATATACCTATAGGTAATACTTATAATTATATACATTTGCTAATGTAATCTATACAATAGTTCAATTATTCATCGATTACAAACAATAGAGTACAGAACAATGACGTAGTAGTACTCAATAATTGATGTTTCATAATTACATACTCGCAACGAATTGAATTATTCTCAAATATAAATACTTGTATTTCCTATATAGAGGATTTCAATAACATTAACGTTACGCACGACGTACGGAGAGAAAGTAGTATACGTCTTTATATCTACTTTATAATTCCATATATGGAGTAACCTAAGTCGAAATGAAAGATAATGTAAGATGGGGTGATTATACTCATATATGTAGTTGATAATAATCAAGACGAGAATACATCAATGTTGATTAAGTTGCAGAATGTAACCTACGTCGTACGAGCTCGAATACCGAATAAGGAAATTCAATCTCGACATTATCATTATCCAGGAAACGAAGCTGAGGGCCCTGGACAAGAACCCTACTATAAAGGGCTACTCTACAGTCCGAAAAGACAGGGGTGTCGGTAGTGGTGGGGGACTTCTCTTTTTTATTAAGGAAGATATACCCTTCACAACTATTAACAACACGTCCATGGCCCAGAATTATCTCCTGGAGATTCAATCGATTGAATTGAGAGCCAAACCTTTCGTCAAGACTCTACTATCCAACGTCTACTGCCCCCCGTCAAGAGGAGCACACCACGGTAACGAGTTTGAGATGTCGGAACTGCCTCACGACCGGAACGCAATCACAGGGGCCGATTTAAACGCACACAGTCAAATGTGGGACAGATGGCAACCTGAAGACTCTCTGGGATCGAATCTCGAAGAGTGGCTGATGGAAAAAGATTTCTGCATCGCGAACGACGGAGCCGCAATAAGGACTAACCCAGGTACCGGAGGCAGCAGCGCTCCCGATGTAACCCTCGTTCACAGCAGTTGGTTGGACCGAGTGGAATTGAGCACGACCGAATGCCTAGGCTCGGATCACCTCCCCATACTCATCTCCGTTGACTGCCAAGTGACAACTCTGAACTCCCCATCCCGTACCGAACTTAAATTGAACTGGAAGTCTGCTAACTTCCGATTATTTGCTGAATCGGTAGACGAATCGGTGACAGCAGCACCAGCGGCCATACACGAATCTTCTCTAGACTCCAGATCCAAATTCCTGAACATGGCAATGATTGAAGCGGCCAACAAGGCAATTGGCAAAATCAAATGTAGTGTTAATGGGAAGGAGTGGATGTCTAGGGACATCACGAACAAGCGGGCTAAATGGATTGAGGCATGTATGACAGTGCGGGATATGATCAGAGAGAGCAAGGAGAATAGATGTAAGGAATTCCTCGAAGACTCTGACTCAAGTTTGAACCCCCACAAGATCTGGAGAACAATCAAGTCATTAAGCGGAAGGAGCACATCAAGCATCAGGAATGAAACATTGGTACACGAGGGGATGAAATACATAACAAACAAGGCCAAATCAGACGTATTCCTACAAAGGTACGCTGAGACCAGTAGGTTGAGTATACCCAAGGCATGCCCAATTAAGAATTCAGTGCGCCGCTCCCTAATAGGTCCAATAGTTGAGGATCCGGGGCCCAATCGCAGCCAGCTTCATGTTGCGCATTTTCAATGATTCATGGAAAACAGGATCTTGCCCGGCTTAATGGAGGGAGGCTATAATTGTCCCCATATTGAAAAAGGGTAAGCCGGCAAGTTAGATCGACTCCTTCCGCTCAATATCGCTCACATCCTGCGTGGCAAAAACCATGGAGAGAATGGTGGCAAGCCGCCTCTCCTTCATGGCAGAGTCCAATGAGTGGTGGTGCCAGGACCAGGCTGGTTTTCGGACCCTCAGATCCTGCGAGGATCAAGTCCTCCGCCTCTCCCAAGCAGTCAGCGACGGTTTCCAGACTCGACCCGCTAAGCGCTGCGTCCTCGCACTACTGGACTACAGTAAGGCGTATGACACGGTATGATGGTATCGCTTTTTCAGCTGATGATGGAGAAAGGCGTATCGAGGACAATCGTCCGCTGGATCAGAGGATTCCTCTGCGACAGAAAGGCAGCTGTTCGGATCGACGGCATTATCGGCGCCATCAGAAAGATGCAACAAGGAGTACCCCAGGGAGCTGTACTATCACCCCTACTATTCCTCTTCTATATTAATGGTATTAAATGGTATTAATGGTATTAAAGAAGAAGTGCCGAGCGGGGTGAGCATCAGCATGTATGCGGACGCAATGGCGATCTGGAGTCAAGACTGCGATAAGGCTGTTGCTGAGAGCAAGGTACAAGATGCGTTCAACAGGGTATCGGCGTAGAGTTATCTCCACAAGCTAAAATTGAACACGTCGAAGTGTAAAGTGTCGTTCTTCACTTCCGATATTCATGAAGCAAAGTGGATTCCGTCGATTACCCTCGATAACCAGCCTTTCATATTCAAAACAAGACTCCCAAGTTCCTCGGGGTCACCTTTGACCGCTCGCTGTCCTTTCGGCCACATGTCGACTCTGTCAAGCTCAGAGTGATGTCCAGGATCCGGATCCTATCCTCCCTGTCATCCAAAGAGTGGGGATGGAGCAGATGATGCATGACGCGGATATACACAGCACTGATTCACAGCACACTGCACTACTGCGGCGCGGCTTGGCAACCGTGGCTCGCGAATTCGAATGTTGCCATTCTGGAACGAGTACAGAATCGGGCTCTACGTATCCTAACATGGTCAACTGGCTGACACACCTCTCGAATGCTTACGTACGGAGGCCGAGCTAACTTCCTTCGAGACGCAGATCAGGCGTAACTGCATTGTTGCCTGGGAAAGGTCAGCTAGGCTCCCCGCCGGTAACCCACGCCACAAACTGTTCACCTCGCCTATCGAGTATAAATGGAAAAGGTCGAGCTTCAGTACCTTAGCTCAAACAGATTGCGCGCGCATCGGCCTGGACCAATTGCCTAGAGAGAGGTTAGCTCCAAAGAAAGCGCCACCCTGGAACTGGGACAGAAATCCAACATGGACGGTAAATACGCGACTAAATGGCGGCAGCGATAAGTCCTGTGACCAGAGAACCCTGATCACGGACACATTGGACACCATAGCGGCAGCCGGAGAAGTGGAGATCACCATCTATACGGACGGATCGGCAGAAAGCGGATATAAAAACGGAGGCAGCGCAGCAGTAGTTTCATCAGGTCCAGCCACTGACCAGTCAAAATCACCTCCATCACACGCAAGGGAAGACGTCTCACGTAGTCCTATGAGACGGAAGTGACAGCGATGCTACTGGCAGTTGGCTGGATAAGGAACCGCGAGAACCAAGGCCCCTTCATTATCTGCACCGACAGCCAGTCAACCCTGACAGCATTACAGTCACCTGTATTGAGCGATGGTTCAGACCTAGCAGAGACCCGCCGAATCCTAAACTCGCTGAATACGCGTGTTTCGCTACAATGGGTCCCCGGCCATATAGGGCTCATCGGAAATGAGTGGGCGGACGTCGAAGCCGGAGCAGCAGCAGCTTCAGATGAAGAGCCAGCGGCAACGGATGGTGGCATAACCTTCCAGACATCCAAAGCCTTCACGAAGAGATAAACGATGGACCCGGCCATAAGCCACGAGAAAACCAAAGCTGTCTTTAACGGCAAGCGAGCCCCAGTCTCCCTCCCTAGAAAGGATTCGGTCCTACTAGCCCAGCTCCGCAGTGGCCACTGCCACAAGCTGGCAGCATACCGAAACATTGTCGATGCTGACTCCTCCGCGACCTGTCCACATTGTCAAGAACGACGCTCGAGCACTGGATTCAGGAGTGCCCGGCGACGGCCGTAAAACATATGCGTGTGTTTGGGGGGACGGCACCCCATCTATCAGTCTTGATAGCAAACCCAAGGGCTGTTCTGGCGTTCGCACATGTACTTTGGTCCATGTGACGTCATCCTGCCGCCAACAACAACAAAAACAACCCCTGCATTACCTCGCTGTAAGTATATATCTATTTCTCCGCACCCACATAAAAAAATCGCTTGATCGATACATTCTTCAAATACTATAGATTATATAATGTATACACAAATAGTGTCTATAGACAAATAGTGTCTACACTCCACAAACGGTATGGTCCGTATAGCATCCATGTATATATATATATATATATGAAACCTACTGCCATATATTCTCTGCCTCAATACCCATATAATAATACTAATATTTATTGGAAGAGATGTGTTTATTTTCTGTTAAGTTTTCTATAGTTTATAATATAAATATGTATTTTCTGTTTTTATCTCCCATTCAATATCTAATATGTAAACTAAGTCTAAAAACTAGCGATGCAGTAAATTATGCTCAACTCTAAATCACCGATGCAGTTTTGTCTCAGTTACCTAAAGTCTCAACTCGGTTCAGTTATGTTTTGTAAGAGTCTCAACTCGGATCGGGCTCGTTTGGCTATAGCTCTATAGAGTCTCGGTTCGGCTAGGGCTCGTTTTTTTCTCCCTAAAATGAAAGTATCGGTTCTGCATCAATATCCAAAAGTCGCGGCTCGACATCAAAATCTCGGTATCATTTACATCACTACTCAAAACCCCATCTTTTATCGGTACTGACTTTCTCTACATCGGACGGCTGCTCTCTCCCGCACAACAAGTTATTACGTAACCTTGAAGAGCACGTGGTGTTAAGTTGTCCGTCAATGATAACATACTGGAGATGATGATGATTCTATTTAAACACTAATTCAATTATAAAATTCTAATAGTGTGACAATACTATATAAAAAAACAATAAATAAATGTAATAATTAGAACGGACAAGTGTATAACGTGGCGAAAACGAATATATTTGAAGTTCAGATATCATGAACAACGAGGTACTTCTTTAGTTTGTGTTTGAAAGTTGTCGTTAATGTATTGATGTATTGATATTGACGTTCACGTCATATCAATACGATGAATCACTAAAAGCGGCTGACTGTGATACAAATGTCATGTCCTTGTTATTACATCATGGCGACGTGTTTACCGATCACACGCTCGCTACTTCCGGTTGATGTTGCTAGGGACGCGACTTGGACGCGGAGATGTATCATTGTTAAACCTGATTTATCGCCCGTTTCTTATACGAGCTATAAGTACACATATACACTTACGATACACTTAAGATACACATTACGCTTATCTATTACGTAATATGTGTATGCTACATAATATGTGATATATTACACTTGATTATATATATATATATATATATATATTATATATTCAGTCAAATCTCTCTAGTATATATTTGTTTAAGAAAGTGTATACATTGTAGAGGGATGTATGAGTTTTTATTTTAATATATATGAAGATGATTTCTGTATATATATATATATATATATATATTTATATATGTATATACATCCTACATGTTCTTATACACGTAGGACCTACGTCGTAGGTGTCGTATATTATACATATATATATATATATATACTATATAATTTATTGATGGAGCATAGTGTAAATACATTCGTATGTGTACTGATTGCTATTCGTGTATATACATATACATATAAACACATAGTTCTAGAATGTTCTGAGCGGGAGATATGATATTACGTAAGCGGTACGTGTGTGTTGGGTTCGTGTCGATGTAGTTGTATCTGTGTTCGATTCGTACCTATAGGTAGTATCGACAGCTATTAATAGATACTTCTCATGAGTGTATCTGTGTGTATGTATATACATATACATTTATAATATATATATATATATATATATATATATATATTGTTATTGTTATTGTTATTTTTATTTGGACTCCATGGAGTCCTTTGATCCCATCCAGGAACTTAGATGAAGTTTTCACTTATAACCATATATGGCTCTAATGTCCCTTCGAAGCCGCTCTCGTGTTAAGGCATCCATGGTGTATATATATATCACGAAAACTGTGTAACTATAACTAACTAAGGTATAATATTCATAGCTGATGTGATATCTATATATATGGACATATAAAGGACTAAGCCTATAGGCTATATATGTTATTAATATGTAATGTGTTCACCCCATTAGGTAAATACCTGTTATTCACGATGATACTGGTGACCTTGTCTATTATCGCCACCGTGATCGTGATGAACGTACACTTCCGGGGACCCGCCACGCACACGATGTCACCTTGGGTGCGCAAGATATTCCTCGCCATACTTCCCAAGTTAAGCGTCGTCATCGTCAACGTCGTCAACTATCAGACCTTTTATACGTCACTCTATATATATGTATAGGCTATTAAATATATTTGAATTAATAAGCTTCTATGTTATGGTATGATATATAATGATATATCAGTAGCATATTATAGATTTTTCCAATCGCGTAACTTTAACATTTCGCAAATAAACTATTTTCAAATATATATATATATATATATATATATATATATAAATATATATATATATATATACGTAAACTCACTTATTTCACGTGATCAGATTACTGATGATGAAGAGACCGTGTGGGGACGGCACTCACAACACCGGAAGGATGGAAGGAACTACCTCGCTGAAAAGCCAAAGACAATCGAAAGGGCTTCTCTCTTTCTTCGATAGAACGAAACCCAATACATTCGAGGTATACAAACACGTACATTCATATAAACTCACATATATATATATATATATATATATATATATATATATATAAACGTATGTATATATCACAGGTAAGGGAAGCCTTTAGAGATGCATATTCGAAAGTAGGAACTGATATTAATTCTGAGAATGGCTTTTCAGCTTTCGTAAGGGTTTGATATTACATATTTATTATAATAATATATGATAATTAATATATATATATATTAATAAATTAATTACACATATATATGAGAATATTTTTAAATTGAACAACTTTTATATTTGATCGTTATCCTTATATGTAATTGATTAATAATATACGAATTATAATATAATTGTAATATAGTATACTATATAAATAATGGAATAGTGCTTATAAAATATGTCGTTACAAATAATAAATATTAATATTATATAATAATAATATTAGTCTGAAAAATTAGATTACTTTATAGTAACCTTATATTTTAAAATACATATCCACATATATATTCGTATATGTTCGTGTAATCAGTTCATATCACAGATATATAATTAGGTAGACCGGTATTTGTCATTATCGCTTATAAAATGCAAAGAAACATTTCGTCGGCCATCTTTTATTTATAAACTGCATGTGTGGCTCAGTTGGCCAAGGAATCTGACATATAAGTAGTAGGACGCGAGTTTGAGGCTTGTCCTGACTATTAAAATAGTTCTTCAAATATTATTTAGAAATGATCTTATGTAATTTTGTATAAATAAATGATCGGCTCTCGTTAAAACCATGGATGCATTAGCACGAGAGCGGCTTCGAATTTAATATTAGAATCATATATGGTTATAAGTGAAAACTACATATAAGTTCCTGCATGGGATGAAATGACTTCACGAAAATAAAAATAACAATCTTGTGAGTATGGGTCATGTAAAAAATGGCAATGTATATATATATAATTTATATAATGTACATACATATATGTATACTATAGTATATATATATATATATATATATATATATATATAGTATACTATTACATTATTAAAATACACATATGATTATATGTATACAGAAGGATATTAATATAATCCTAATTTATAATAAAATACGAAATACATTCAAATTTGTATGTACAGAAATAAATCTCAGCGTAAATAAATATAAACATCCAAAGTCACATGGTCCCTACACACAAGATGGCGGACATTGGATGTTTCACTAAATAAGATATCTTAATGCCTTCTGCCTAATTATCTATAGATAGGTATACCTGTAACGTGATTCATATCCATTAACAATTAGTCATTCATAGCCATTGCAGTTAATTGGAAACTTTAATTATCTTTAGTGGTGAGTAATGCATGTAGTACACTGAAGATATAGCTTGTATATAGATGTCTATATATATATATATATATATATATATATATATATATATATATATGTATATATTTATATATATATACAGTAAATAACACGCTATTAATACCCATGGATATAGTGTACTTTGCATGTGCAATATTAAATAATAATATTTCCTGTTCACACATAATGCAAATATATACACTATGATATGATACACGTGTCTACCTATGTATATCTACATGTAATAAACTACACCATTATATTGGTTCGTTATTGCATAATGAAGGTATATATTATACAATATTAATCTATTATAATGAATTATACCTATATATTATACCTGTAAATTAACCCGATCTTTTTCTAATGATATTTTCGCAATATCTTATGTACACCTTATATACTATAGGCTTATATATATATATATATATATATATATATATATATATATATATATATATACATACTTATATAAAAGCATACATATACATCGATAGCCTATTACAAGAATGTCGCTATTACAAGAATTACTACTTGTATAGTTTACTTTTTTATATCCTGTATTTTATAATTATTAAAAATAATAAGCCGTTATAATGACTATCATTATATAGTTCATTTATGTTATATATATGTGTGTGTGTGTGTGTTTGTGTGTGTGTGTGTGTGTGTGTGCGTGTATGTATGCGTTCACACACGTGTGTGTACGGGTCGGGTGTGTACCTTGTTCATATATGTGCTCCGAATATATTTACGTTGTGATTCGTTAGGAAGATGTAAATTAGTTTCCTTAATTACGTTGCACCGTCTGAGGCTTCATATATCACGTGCCATCAAGGTCATGTGCTAGTAGAGGACACGTGTCTATGTCCCGTTCATTATGTAACTACTAATGAACAAAGCCCTATAGGAGCTATATATAGCGCATATGCTAATATGAATACATGCATACATTAACTTTACACGTATACGTGTATATGTGTATTTATAAATACATGTATACGCTGTCAACTTCCGCTAACTCAGAAACCCCGTTATCTCGGACATATTGTCTGATAACTTATTTAAATTGTACCGGAAATATAGACAAATTATAATATCAATTCTTCGTAAGTATATTTTAAAATTCAATAATAACCGTACTAATTTAAAATTGTTGTATACTGATAAATAAAATGTAAGCACCCAATGGGCGCCGCCCATGACCCAATGATGCCGTTTTTAAATAAATACCAACATACCTATATGTACTAAATTAAATTATGTATTTCAATAATTTGTATCTTATAAGATAAGATATATCATATATGGGCCGGGTATATTTTCGACGACACATACTGTTATTAAAATAATTGAAATTATAATGTTATAGACCTATATAATATCTAGAACGTGATGCAATTTTTTTAATTTATCATCATAAATAAAAAATGTATTTGATAACATAAAAATGGCCCGTGATATGATATTATATGATAATATATATCTATATGCAATTTTTAATAACTGATGATTCAATTTGTATGTGCTAAATATACTACACATAATAAGTTATTGTAATATATACTTTTATTTTTAAGCAAATAGGCAAACATGTACATTAAATATTAGTAGGGAAAAGTCTCCGATTACCGACCCCCTCATAATACCGACCCCCTCTCGTATCTCAGTAACTATAAGAGATATCAAAAAATTATATATACATGAACTGTTAGTTAATAATAGATATGAATAAGTATTTTGTTTTTAAAAATATTTATCCTACAATTGTTATTTGATAAAATTTAATATTCTGTTTTTTAGGGGGTCGGTAATAGGAGAAGGGGGTCGGTATTAGGTATATGTATCCGATTACCGATCCCCCTGTTTATTCTTGTAAATATAATTATATCAAAAATTTAAAATAGCCATATTATTCATTGCCATAATATTACCCTAATTACAAAATTTCAAATAAATATATTTAATATTGAATAAGTTATTACAAATAATCATTCAGGGGTCGGTAATAGGATACTTTCCCCTATATTAATTAACTTACTAATTTTAGTTTGTTATTTACAGTCGTATATTATTTAACACACGTCAACAATATATTTAGGAAATTAACATACGAGTCACAGTAGGCTGTTATTATATATATATATATATATATATATATATTCGGAAACATATATGGAAACACATATATATATATACAGCCTATATAAGGATATATATATATATATATATATATATAGTTGTAAGTTACAACTTGTAACGGCGTAATAGTAATTACAAATTACATTCACAACGATTAAAATCTACATTTGTACCGTTTACGTGAATGTTTGTTATTACTTATAATAAGCTAATGGTTCTGGTATAAGCATGCCCCTCGATATACCGCCACCTCCGCCAGGAATCACCACCAGAAGGAGAGGAGGCTGCCGATGCTAAATGGTTCAGCATCTCGCCGGAGTTCATCAACGCCATCAGGGGCGTTAACTTCATCTGCGCACACCTCAAGGACGAAGATAGGACATCGAGTGTTAGTGTATAATTCTGTGGTTAAAGGTTTAACTAACTCGCGATGATTTGTTTGTAGCTTAGTTCGCGTCTGTTGCAATGAGATATATCTTACAGTAAGAGCTGGGCACGATACTCAAAAAATGTATAATAGATACAATTACAATTACACACTTTTTTCTTATAATAGATACTACTACAATTACTTTTTAAAATATCATAGTAGATACAATTACAAATACATAATTTTCTTAGTAGATACATATTAGTAGATACAAATACATTATAATTATATACAATATATATATATATATATATATAAGTATATAGATATAAATTATATAGATATATATTATATCATATAATATATATTTTTATATATATATATTCATCGATGTCGAATTTGATAGTACATATCAAGGTACATTATACGGAAATAATGTGTGGAAATGTATGCTAGAAAGTGATTTCTAGTAAGTTATAGTGGGACCTTTAAAGTTATTATATTTCCGATAATTTTTCGGAAAGTAAGAGGGTAACTCATTACATTCTCATTGATTTATCAGCTGTCTTCGATATCCTTGACCATAATATTCTTATAAATCGACTATCCTCTATCGGACTCTTTTATAATGCACTCGATTGGTTCAGCTCATACCTAACTGATCGCTTTTACCAAATAAGCATAAATTCACTAATTTATAAACATCATAACGTTACTCATGAAGTACCTCAAGGATCTGTCCTTGGTCCAATACTATTCAATATAAACTACTTCCCTTATTTAAAAGTATTAACAAATACCCCACTATAGATCTACAGTCGACTATCACTCGTATGCATATTACATACAATTACACTGTAGATTGATAGACCCTAACAATGACATACATGTACTTAACAACTGCATTACTGATATACATAACTGGATCACCAATAACTCCTTATCACTAAACTGTCTTAAAACTGAAGCACTGCATATTAAAACATATACTACTATATTCCTTCTACCACAAATTACCATTAATAATTTGAGTATTTCTTATGCAAATATAGTAAAAAATAATGGTATATTAATCGACCCAACACTACAATTTCATATTCAGACTAAATCACTATCACAGTCAATTAACTACATACTATACAACTTACGAACAATAAGACCCTTTAATAATTTGAATACTTCAAAACTTCTCGCTACATCCCTTATTCTACCCCGCCTTGATTACTGTAATTCATGTATCTATGCCTCCTCACAATCTATAATAAATAAACTCCAACACCTTCAAAACTTAGACATCAAATTTATATTCAATATAGCATTAACTAAACATTCCAGACAACATATGTCTATATCTAGGTCTATATATAGGTATATATATATACAACATAACCTATATCTCCTATAAGAACCAAATTACATTGGCTGCCAATAAAATCCCGTATAATTTATAAGATTTCACTCACCATACATTTAGCTACTCAACATAACACACCTGACTATCTCGCCAACTTACTAACTCCCAACATAACTATTTACGAATAAAGAAAAATAAATAAATTCAAATTAAAAACTCCAGTTCTATCATATTTAACATCTTCCCAACATAAATCTTACTCCGTCCATATGGAGCATATGCTCCAAAAATCTGGAATGATTTACCTCACCATATCCGATCAATTGACTACTGTAATATTCAAGTCATATCTCAAAACATACACTTTTTCTCAATAAATACACTGCACGTCCGTAAACTTCAATAAAGAAGTTGATGGGAGTACCTAAACCAATTTGGTAACAGGTAACAAGTAACTAACATTGTAGTTAACTTGCTAGAAAATAACTTTCTAGGCCTAACTTTCAAACATTTCCGGACATTATTTCCGGATATACTAGTTGTGGGATACCCTTTTTAAAAGTACATATTAAATATTTACACCTTATAACGTGTTCTTCAATAGATGATATAGAATAAATTTGTTTAAATTTAATGACATTTAATGATACCCACGATGAATCTTTTAGTTTACCAGCGTTTATTTCATCTGAAATTGTAATATGAGCCATTACAGACTATAGAGAAATATATATTATAAATTATTAATATATTATTAATTATTATTTGTTAGAATTAATCATATTTATTAAAATGATTTTATCTTTCAATATAATATATTATTTTGAATTATAAATCAATTATTATATAAAATATATTATCAAAATAATATCTTTGTTTTCAATAAATGTATATAATGGTTTTTGAGAATATCCATGGCTTCCTTTAGCTTAAGGAAGCTAAAGGAGGCCATGGAATATCACTATAATTGATATATCATAATTTTTAACAATGAATTAATTTCAATATTTACAAAAGATATTTTATTAAAAATATATTTATAATTTATATATATTACAATTAATTTATAATATGATATTATAAAATATTGATAGATACATATAATGTCCAAATGATATATTATTTAATAAAAATGTATTTGTTTATATAATTGTCTTAGTAGATAGTATCTACTAGATACTATTTATGACTTATAGATACGTTTACAAATACTTTTGTAATTTGTATAATAGATACAAATACAAATACAAATACAAATGTATCTACGATACTGATTTTTTGCTTTAATAGATACTGTATCGGCGATACTGCCCAGCTCTGAACTTACTATAGAAGTATAGCCTACTATTAGGTATTAGTACAAAACCATATTCGGACATGGGTACCGAATACGGACACCCCCGTTATCTATCGAAATAAAAGATTAAATAAATTTTAAAATCACAATAATATCTATAATCATATAATATTAATATATTGTAATTTTTGAAAAAATACCAATATTGAATCATAAAATGTTAAAACCATTTTTTAAATGAAAATATAGTAGGTATTCTTAAAAGTTAATAATATATTAATAAAAGTTTTTCATAAAACTCTCTGGTAGCCCAATAGATAAAATCAACGTAATAATAATTTAACTTTATATAATCAATCTTATATAGTGTTGAAGTGTCCGTATCATGTTACTTTCCTCTACTTTATACTTACTTTAATCTTGAGACTCGGAAATCGTAGAAGAAAACAGCTTATCAGAAAGTACAATACACCATCTACACATATATATATATGTCGTACACCTTTTGCCATCTTAAATATAGTTTTCTTTGTACATTCTTTCACATAATTTTGTAAATGTATAATGGGCCTCCCTTTTCCTATTCATCGCAATATGTGTAATACACATTGTGCTCCTTATATAAGCTTTGGTGTCGTGAAATAAACCAAAATTTAGGTTAACAAGTTTAACTTTCTTCTTTTATTTTAATTCATAATGGGTATACCTATACTATAGTACATAATATTGAGATCAACTTTATTTCACCTTCCTTTCTAGGCAGGTTATACTAAGTTAAAGGTTATTATCCATTAATTTCCATATTTTGTTCAATCTTGAGCTTTCTTCATTGTGTTTGGGTAAAATATCCATGTATTAGGATTTAAATAGCCTGATATCTTACCTCTATATAATATCTCATTGAAACTATAGTTTATATATATATATATATATATATATATATATAATCTTACCTTATCAGGATTGTTTCCCCGAGCACTTTTAACAATTTTCTACCACGTCGTCCTGTCTTTAGTTCTTCAATTGTCAGTTACGGTATCTTCACATAGCTGTTTTACATACGTTTTTCTCGGTCGTCCAAGCTTTGTTATTCCATGGTTCGGCGTCCACAACAAAATATATTTTATGATTTCTTCCTCACTTCGATAAAAACGTGTTCTTTGTATACATATTGTACGAGCTAGTTGGGGAAACTTCCATATAGGCGAATCTTGGTTGTATGCTCTTTCTATGATATATTTAATATGGCTCTCAACATTCTTGTGTAAGTGCCATCGAGCTTTTTCTCATGTTTCTTAGTTAGGGTCCAAGCTTCAGAGCCATATAATAAAACAGATTCTATCACGGCTCTGAATAAACTCCTCTTTAAAGTTGTGCTGAGTGGTGATTTCCATATGGAACTTAACTTTTCTAGAGCTGCCCAGGATTTAGCTATCCTTATTTTTATTTCTTTATCTGTCGATTCTATTTCGCTTGCGAGATAAATGAAATTATCGACATTTTTCAAGAATTCACCATCTATAGATTTTACGGTTTTATTCAAATTTATGTTATCTTGTTAACATTTACTTTGGAAAAAAAAAATTAACAAATATATAAACTAGTTTTAACCAGATATATACATCTTATATATAAAAATAACTAAGTAAACTTTATTAACTCTTACCTTAGATTACCTATATATTACATATTCCCGCATTATTTCGTGTATGAATATAATGTAAGAAAATCTAATCCGCCATACCACAATGTCATTGATTCCACGATATGACATTTATTTTTGGGGGCGACAGCATAGAAAAGATATTGATCTTAATCTGAAGCCCTTTAGAGGAAATTATATCATAAATAATTATATATTTCATACGAAAAAAAATGAACAATTTGTTCAATCAAAAAAACTTCTGATCAATATTTATTATTATTATTATTATTACCACAATGACCTTGATTCCACGAAATGACCTTGATTACACGCCGACCCCACAGATCCGAGAAGACTGGAAGTACGTGGCCCTCGTGTTAGACAGACTATTCCTGTGGATATTCACTAGCGCTTGTTTCGTCGGAACATTCGGAATCATAATGCAGGCGCCGTCTATCTACGATAACCACGCCCCTTTAGATTGACCTCTGACGCACGGGTCATCGTTTTAGAACGGGAATTATTATACCTACATTAAATTATTTATATTTATAATTCGTAAATTAACTAAACGTATTGATATTATGTATGTAACTAATTAATCTCTTTACTGTGTCGAGTATTTAAAACTGAATTATTTTACAAATTATTGTATTCATTGTATTATTAATTAGAAGGCCTATCTAAATGTGTATTCCTAAAGCATAATATTATTATTAATAATTAGTTAAATAAATAATAATTTATAAATACATTATTATAATTATCTATTATAAATATGTTATTATTTTTATCTATATATAAATATTATTTATTAACATAAAATACAACCTTTATAACCTATATGGGTATCGTATGATATTTATTATTATATATATAGGTGTGTATACCTAATGTTATTATATAATATTCTATTGTTATTATAATGTGCCAATAAATAACTTATATTGTTGTATGAATTGTTAGTGAATAAATATATCATTTTTATATTTATTAATTAATGTCAGTCATTAATTTTATATTAATAATTATTGGTTTTTAATTGTAATAGGTATTAGATTATAATCTATTAACTGTATCGCATTAATTGATAGAATATTATATTTTTAAAATCAAGGAATCAATAACAGTAATCATATAAGTATGATCATCATAACTGAGAGAATTAGTAAGACTATTAGTATTACTTGAATTATTAGTGAGATACTGTTTAAAATCTCCCTCATAATTCTATTTATTATTCAACAATTATTAATTATTAAAAGATTTTAAAATGTAAATATTGTTCATTAACATTGTATAACCTATATATCTTGAAGTATATATTTAAAAATTTAAGAAAATTACAATTATTATAAATGAGACATATATTACTACAATTTAATAAATGTAACGCTGTGGTGGACTTCTGAGATTGAGAACAAAATTGTGTTTCAAATTTTGTTTATGTAATATTATTAAAATATTAAATATTATCTTTAAACTGATATATAAATCATGTTTTTACTTAAAATATAACTTTTAAAATAAAATTAATAAATTTAATATTCATACAAATTTTATGGCTATAAGATCATTTTTAGATATTAAAAGCTAAAATAAAGAATATTATATATACACTTATTAACCAATATTTATAAGTGGCTATTTATTTATAATAACATAATGTTATAAGTTATCGTCAGTATATATATTTAATACATATTGCATAATTATATTGTAAATATTTAGAATCAATTTACTCAGAATAATTATTTTGACAAATTTTACTCATTAATTCCTACAATAATTCTATAAGTAATAAACATTTAAGACAGAATATATACAATTACACAATAATTGCATTTTTTAATTTAATATTTAGTAAATTTTAAAATACTCAAAATGTTGTCTTTTATAATATAATTTAATAATATAAATATAACATATAAATATTTTCTTTTATATTCTATAAAAAATGCAATTATTATAGATCTATATAATATCTATAATTATGTTAAATATTGTATTGTATAAAGTATATACAAACAAATTAATTCACTTTTAGAGGACCACAATTTTTACTTATTCAAATCTATTTATAGAACATAGGTCACCCTTAATCACCTTTAATACATTTGGTTACTATAATCATACAATCCAATGAATTGTAGTCTACATTTTAAAGATATGAATTATATATAACAAACAATAGTTTATTTTATTTATGAACCCAATTATAAAGTTATTCTCTTCTCAATAATTGTACTTAAAATGTATTATAACAAGACTATAGAAGTAATAATTACAATTATTTATATAATTTAATCTATTTTTCATGTTCAAATATTTAAATTATATAAATTTAATAATGTGCACTTATTAAAAATGTAATCCCCAATAACTGATTGTGTAGCTAAATTGACTAATATACAGATGTATATACTTATTATAAAAATATATATATATATTAAATACAATTAAATTAATTAAAATTTAAATATATACATAATATGAATTAAAACAAACTATTGCAAATTAACACTGTAAATCAATCCAATTATACTGATAATTATTATTTCATTAAAAAAAATGTAAATAAATTATAAAAATAATTATAATCATAAATTTATTCCATACAAAATTTCACAAATAAGGAAAAATCATAAATAAACATCGTACAATGAATATTTACTATAATATAACATATACTATAAACAGGCCGTTGGTATTCTAAAATAGGTATATACAGTACACGTATACACATAGGTGCACAAGAAATAAATAGCGTAGGAAGCCGTCTCACCGTTTGATATCTATTAAAGAGAATATTCTACTGGTAGTGTCTTCGGAAGCTGTCACTACGTATTTGCCCACTCTGCAATGGAGCCGATATTAATTAGGCGTATCAACAACAATGAATACTGATATAATAATGTAATACCTATATTATTTAGCTTAGTAATTATTTACATTTCACAATTTAATACCATTTTACATAATAATAAATCATTGTTAAATATATGATATAGATGATAATAGATATATAATAGATGATAATTTAAAATTATAAACGTAATATTTTGTTATATGTAATATACTGAATATTATTTATATAATAAAATAGTAGTTATATATATTATTAAAGATCTATAAAACTGAAATATTATATACGTATAATATGCTAGTGTTAAATCTATTATATAAGTTATAGGAAGTTAAATTCAATCAATGTAATCTTTATTAAAATTCTATTTATGATTTGAATGTGAAAATCTAATGAAAAAATTATATAGTAAAATCTAATCAAATAAAAATTACATTAATCAATATAGTTAACTTAATTAAACATCCACACTGATAGCGATGATAAATATAATGATAATAGTATATTCTAATGATAATAGTAGATTCTAATGATAATAGTAGTTCTAATGATAATAGTAGATTCTAATGATAATAGTAGATTCTAATGATAATAGTAGATTCTAATGATAATAGTAGATTCTAATGATAATAGTAGATTCTAATGATAATAGTAGATTCTAATGATAATAGTAGATTCTAATAATAATAGATACGACAACACAGTGATAGCTACAGTGATAGCTACAGTGATAGCTACAGTGATAGCTACAGTGATAGCTACAGTGATAGCTACAGTGATAGCTACAGTGATAGCTACAGTGATAGCTACAGTGATAGCTATACACTGCCAGAAGAAGAGATCTGCTAACTCTGAAACATGGAAGTCCAGCACGCCGCCCTGATGCCCCATCCAGGTCTGAACGCACACCCCGTCCCTGGCGTCCCATTGGTGGATCTTTCCGTTCAGCGTACAAGTGTAGAGGAATGCTGATACGTCGGACCATTGTACCTTCACTATTCCAGCCTGGGTAGTGGTGAGCGGGTGTTAGATGTATACTGCGGGCATAAACAAATATAATTGTTAAAATATGCAATAAATTGTATAAATTGATATAAAATTGATATAAAATTATTTAGAATGTTGAATTCCAATCAAACTGGTAAGATTATGAGTTTAATGATAATGTAGTTTATGTCGTAAGATAATATTTATGTAAAACTTAACTATTATCATATATTTAATAATATAATTATCTACAATTTATTAGGGGGCAAGCGATGTTAATTTTGTATTATCAAAATTTATAAATCAATTTTTATTTTATTAAATAATTATATTATATAATTATTATATATAATTAATTATCTTTCATTTACAAAAGAAATAGGGATGATTACACTTGCAATATAACTATCAACAAATATACCTATAATACAATTTTATACACCTACTTGTCTGAATATAAGATAGATTTTTTAAATTTAAAAACTAAATAAAATATTGGAATATCTTTGTTTGTTTACATTATAAACTAAACATATAGGCACTGTCAAATGATTATTTCCTGTTTTCAAATAAAAACAATCGACTCCATTACCTAATTTTGCATTTTTTTTCAATTAATCTACGATTTCAAACCGATATGTTAAAACTATGACAATTATATATAGATATATTAATTATTACAATATTGTACATAAAGTATATATATATATATATATATATATATATTGCATTATTTAGCTTGTAAATATATTTAAAATATATTACTCTTATTTCAACATTAATTTATTCAATAACTCTTTTTTATTAAATATTTTTAGATAAAACCTTCTGCAATGGAAATATATTTATATATAGATAAAAAACGTTGTACAATAATTACAAGAGTAAAATATATATATATGACATTATTTAAAATAAAATCTCATAATTTTTAATTATATGCGATTGTATTATTATAAATTTAGAACATATTTGTTTTATATAAAATATTTTAATTATGCATATAAAGCCTTATTTATTAGCTATATATAGAACAAAAAGTAGGAATTAGTTACTATAGATAGTAAATTGAAACATATTACATAATAATATTCCATGCCTATTTCTCCTATCTTTTAAAATGGTGAATTATATTATTGCTATATTTATCGGCAATGCACGCCCCTTTAAGAATCTAATGAAAATATATCGAGGTAGCGTGTATCTCTAGTGATAACATGATTATAGCTATCACAGTTGACACTGACAGGTGACACTTGCATACCTCGTGTTTACAGGTGTGTCGGATGTTCTGAGAGCTAGGGTCCCACAGGTGAAGGGTTCCGTCGAGAGCTGTTATCGCTAGTAGGTTCAACCTGGCAATAGTGGCATAGTATCAGTGGTAGAGTGAAGCAGTGCTGCTGTGCATCGTGTATGTAGTATTACTAGAGCTACACGTGTTGTATATCTCAATAGTCAATAACTTATATCAGAGATATTTTTTAGTTCAGATATATTTCTCTTAAAATTTTATGTATTCGTGTTGATTAATTTAAATTATATAGTGTAAATAAATCTTCGTTTATCTTTCGAATATTCACTCATTTAAAGAGAATTTGAAATGAAATATTAGTATTTATTTTATAAAATTTATAATGAACTCAACCAAAACGCTTAAAAAACCGACGATCTCGATTAAAAGCATAGATTTTTGATGGTTTTTCCTATACATTGTATATATTTGTCTATAGTATAAAACCTAACCAACTATAACGTAAACACTCGTGTCACTAACGTGTTACTGAACGAGATTGACTCAACGGAGTTCTTCTCTTCGCTGTTCTTATCGTTGCAGCTGAATGTGGCTAGTACCTACAACATGGGGGGCGGAGTGGTGTGAGTCGTGTATTACCACTGGGGGTGTAAACATAGTATATAAAGATATCAATATATAAGTATACTATAAAGATATCAATATAAAGGTATACTATAAACCAGTGTTCCATAGGTTATTACCGCCTATGGTAATAACCGCGGTAATAACCGGTAATAACCTGTCCGGTAAAAACAGGTTTTTACCATGGTAAAAACCTAGTGTTGTCTATATAATTAAATATAATATTATCTATATTATATTAAACCTACTAGTGTCTATATAATTTACAATTATATATTATTTATAGATTTTATATTTAATAGATAATATACAATTATAAAGTTAAATAATACTACATTAAAATCAATATTATAAGATTTTTTTTATTAAAAAAAAAACTTTATTAATTTTGACTCTATGTAAAGAAAACATTTTTAAAATAAATAATATGATATTGAAATAAATGAGTAAATAAGTCAATATATATATATATATAAAATATTGAATATAATAATATATTTATTTTTGCATTAGTAAAAGGAAAGCCCATTCACACCAAATAAAGCGAGCGATTTTTCACCGATATGCGCAGTAACGAAATCGTCGATAAATAGTTAAATATTTAGAGATATCTCGAAATGATGAATAGTGATATTGTCACGATATCGATGATATATTGGTGATATATCAATAGGGGTGTAGCACAGAGAGAGAGAGAAAAAT
The DNA here is from genome assembly GCA_964019155.1 of Osedax fenrisi. Lineage (NCBI taxonomy): Eukaryota > Metazoa > Annelida > Polychaeta > Sabellida > Siboglinidae > Osedax > Osedax fenrisi. The sequence continues at coordinate 85,592,614 of OZ025240.1, read as the reverse complement.
CCGTACGATATTGGTGACAAATCGGCCAACTTTTTCGGTGTGACAGGGACTTAATATTGTAAAAAATAATATATATATTAAACAATAGAACTAATAATATTTTCATTGAGAAATTATTTGAATATATTCATTATTTGATTTTATACCATGATATTTAATTAAATATATTAAATATATCTATATATATTGTTAATTATATATATATATATATATATATATATAAATACTGAATAGAATATTTATTTTTATATATATGAAATTAAATATAGTTTTTACAAATATTTTTTACAATACTGTATAACTATTTAGTAATATTTTCATTGTGTAATTTTATGAATATATAACACAGTATGATTTTATTTCATTTATAAAATATATCCAATTACATCAACTTGTTAATTTTACAATATAAGGGTGGCAGACCTCAAAATCCAGTTGGATTTAAAATAATAAATGTACTATAAATGGCATAATAAATCAGACAAATGTTGACAAATTTTCAAATAAATCTGCTAGATTAATTAGCCATAACATTTATATATAAATGAATCAATATTACTTTAAATTTCAATATAAATTTTTTTTAAAGGTATTATATTTTATGAGTACTAGGTTTTTACCGGTAATTACCGGTTATTACCGGTTTTTACCGTAAATTAACATGGTAGAGATAGGTTTTTACCGGTTTTGCCCGGTAAAAACAGGTTTTTACCGAAAATAATGGAACCCTGCTATAAAGGCACTACTTTAATGATATAACTATAAAGGTATAACTATAAAGGTATAACAATAATAATATAACTATAATGTTATAACTATACAAGTATACTATAAAGGTATACCATGAAGGACTACTATAAAAACACTACTTTAATAGTATAACTATAAAGGTATAACTATGCCGGTATAGCTATACACTATAAATATGTGTAATATATACAATATATTATATAATAGATTTATAGTATAAAGCATATAAAGCTAAGCCTATAAGCTAAGCCTATAAAGCTAAGCCTATGCCTGTCTACTACAGTGATATGATGCATACGAACCCTTCCGTTGTTCACCCTGATGATACGAATGATTCCGTCTGAAGAACCGCTAGCGAGGATGTCCTGGGTAGGGTGCCGGGCTATGCATATCACTCCTTCTGTGTGGATACCTGTGTACATGTGTGGGTGTGAGTGGGTGGGTATGTGTGTGTGGTTATATGGGTGTGGGCATGGGTAATAATATATATATATATATATTATTATTGCAATCTAACCTTACATAGTATCATTTTGAGTTTGAAATTTTATAATTTTTGAGTATCAGTTCGAAGTTCGATTGCAATACTAATATATATATATATAATATATATATATTAGTATTGCATTACAGATTATAATGAATAATAATTATGAACATATAAAATATATACGTATTTCGCGATAAGAACTCGAGAGAAAATCACACTCGCAGGGTTTTATTTTAAATATCTGCGGCTATAATTCTGATTTCCGAAAGTATTAATATAATTATCATAATAATAACAATTATTTAAAATATAATCCTAATATCGGAATTTCTAATTTCTATTGTTGCTTAAAAAACTGATATAAATATGTGATATAAAATGTGAGTATAATTGTAAATATTATATATAAATATAAGATATATGAATTATTTGTTAGGATATATTTTCTCGATGATTAGTTACTCATGTGTATACATTTAATTTACAACTATGAAAATATAAATGCGCAATATAAAACTGATCTGAAGATCCAGAATATAATATTAAACAAAAATTAGTCACAAATAGTAGTCACAAAATATATATATATATATATATATATATAAATAATGAATATATAAATAAACACAAATACACACAGAAATTTCTATTTAATTATATAAATAAACACAAATAAACAAAAAATTATATATATATATATATATATAAATATATACTTTTACTACAATTTATTTAAATTATATTATATAAATGGATTTATTAATGTTATATTAAAGTTGATATAAATGTATTGTAATATATATATATATATAATATCGATAGAATATCAATAATATAATGATCATCTAATAAATATTTGATATGTTGCATTTGTAAAATTTGTATAAAGTATTCAATAATAAGAAAGATTAAATATAAAATATAAATCTAAAATCAAACAAATATAACATTTTGAATTGAGTGTCAACAAATGCTTAAATTCACAGATTGACTGTTATTACAATTGAAGCATATTGGGTACCGTTTCATGGGGTGATGTTGTTGGGCAGTTACAATCTCTGCAAATAAAATATTTTTATACCTAAAAACCCTCCCTTAGAAATGGATAACAAATTTATAACATAAACGCCCTCTTCAAAGAGTCTTCGATATTTAATAACAATATAAATAATAAATTAACACTCCTATTATATAAAACTCCCATTATATAATTAAAATCAGAAAAATAAATTAAAAACCCCTCTATCTGACAAGAATCCAATAGCTCTAGTATACATCAATGTAAAGAAATTGGATATAGTGTATAACACTTAGCGATAGAGGTTCTGCAGTCGAAATCTACTACTAAATACCTACTAACTTATACATTATTATTATATTTATACATATATATTGATAATTATAATCAATTATTAATGTACTATCTAAACTAAAAATAAAATTATATTTATAAAATACAACATATCAACATTCCTCATAATTTCAGTATTTAAATTTATTTGAATTGAAGTTATCATACTATTTTATTGACATATACGTAATCTAAATACATAGATATAGATAAAATTAACTTATATCTATTACACGAAAAGCCTACTGTTTTAATATTTGACATAATATTACCAATATCAAATTAAAATCTCTGATGCCATTTTGTTAGTTTATCAATAGAGGTGCCATGCGCGTATATATTTAACATGCATTGCGTGTGTCAATTGTTTATCCACTTTCTTGATATCTATGCTAGTACCATACTAGGAAGAGGAGGAGTTGAAATAGGAGATAATGGTGGAGAAGGAGGAGATGGTGGAGAAGGAAGGGATGGTGGAGAAGGAGGGAAGTGTGAAGGAGGAGGGGTGTGTGGAGAAGGAGGAGATGGTGGAGGTGGAGGATCACGAGGAAGAGGAGGGTGATAAAGTTGAGAATGCATACAAGCTACAAGCTAGAAGAGAGTCAGTTAGGGCTAACCATTCAACGTGTGCAGATGATCTGTTGTCTTCAGGTCCCAGATCTTCACGGAACCATCTTCATATCCGCAAGCGATCTGTTTACCTGTTCATCGTGTTATTAGTGTGTGCGTTACTATGATGAATATGATGTGTGGTTGTGGTGTGTGGTGGTTGTATTATGGGTATAACGATGATGTATATACTAGTGAAGTAAATGATGCCGAGATGTTTAAAGCTGAGCCGAAACTTTTGGTTATTGATGATTAGCTGAGACTTTCATTTTTGGAGAAAAATAAACGAGCATGAACTGAGATTCTAGCTAAATGAGCCCAAATCGAGTCGAGACTTTGGGTAAATGAGACTGCATCAATGCTTTAGATTCTAGCAACATTTATATCATTAAATGCTCTAAACTCGTGCAAACTATTACTATGAATATTATGATTGAATATTTAATATTAAAAAGTGATTTATATCTCGGAGAGGTTATAAGGAATTTCTTATAATTATTATAATTACTTATAATATTTACATTCTGAATATATTTTATTGACGAATGAGATGCCCAGTAAGGTTTGAGTGAGATGACCACTACTGACCACAACGAAGCACGACGCCGCAGTGACAAGCTGACCCGTGACCCCTGAGTATCTTGAAGTCCTCGGAGCCTAGGTTCCACATCCACACGGTACCGTTGTCAGTTCCCGCTAACAGTACCATGGCTGCTTGGGGGTGGAAGTTCATCCACTAGCGGAGGGGGGAGGGAGGGTTTCAATTGTTTGATACACTCTGATACACTATAATACACTCTATATTTATGTATTGAAATAATGATATGAATATATATATATATATATATATATATATATATATATATATATATATATATATATATATATATGTCAATATCAAAAGGTATATTCACTTTACATTAGTTTTCGATCCATATTGTCGGAAACAAATTAAATAATTAATTATAATTAAAGATATTGATAATTATAAAATATTTTATTTAAAATTGATCAAGATAAACATTAATATAGTTATTGATATACCAATAATTTAATATATTATATATTTAATAAAATTCTATAAAATATATAAATTAGAATATTTTCACAATATAAGGTACAACAAATTAAATGCATTAGATGGGTTCGTACTTTTTGTTGTCATAATTTTATAAAATATCTAAAAATCGTATAATTTAAAATAAAAAAAGTTATTACTATTTAATTATAAAAATTAAAATATATATATGCATTAAGTAAACCATTAAATCAGTGACTTCAAAGTCAATAAGTAGTTTCTTTTCGGCGAGGTTCCAGATCTGCACAAGTCCTGACATGTCTCCAGTGGCGAGAAGTGTTGAGTCGGCGTTGAACTGTACGCAGGTCACAGAGTCTCTGTGTCCTGTGTGCGGGGTGATGGGGAGGGTTCGTTAGTGGGGGTGCAATTGAGTGGTCATTCAGCTGAATATGGGTCCGCAAATTTTGGCTAACTCAGAACGCCTGCTATACAGTGTAATAATAAGTCAACATTTTGACCATCCTAAGGGGTGTGACAATTCCTTGAAGTTTAACGTGGACAGAATACGAAAGTTAACATGGGAACTTAAAAAAATTACTAAAAAGTGACTTTTAAACAACTAATAATTATGTTTGTATCGTGAAATTTTAATAGCATATAGAATAAGTATGATAATTATGGAAAATAAAAAATATTTAATTTTTTAATTTTTTCTTCTTATAAATGAAATGTAATAAAGAATTTCTAGGATTTTATTAAGGTACTTGATAAGCTTTGCTCCTACGATATCCTGATATTAGAATCTAAATTAGATAATACCAATAGTATATACGCCGTTAATTTAAATGAATCATAAACTACAATAACAATACATTTGATACGCATTAAGTTACTAGCCTCATATTAATATCACGTTAGCTGTTGATGTATTGAAGTATGCGTATTGGCATTCTGTAATACGCTGAATCAACACTATTATATAACTCATCGGCAGGCGGCAGGCGAGTTAAAAAACAAACATTTATTTACGAATAAAGAAGTGCTACGAATAATACTATTAACACTAATAGATATATATACTCTACAATTAGTAGAGTGATAATATACTAAATACAGTAATACCAAATATTTTTCGAATCAAAGATATCTCCTTAGTAATTAGTATGCATACATCCCGCTGCTATCAGAGGTATCAAAATCAATTTAGGTTTGCCTCGATTTACAAACTACAATGTTTTCATTTCTCTATTAAATTACATGCAATATAAATTAGCTTTTACTCTCCATATAGAATTTATAGAATTTATAGAATTTAAAACCAACATATCCTATTGCTTTGTTATATATTAGTAATGAACACTTAGTTTTCATAATAAAAATAATAATTTAAAGCATATTATTTTTCATTTTAAAAGTGCATAGTTTGAAAATTTTAAATAGTAGAAATTACGCTACGAGCGAAATCACCAATCTGCGTTAGATCGCACTTCTCGCTAGGGCACCGGTTACCTAGACTACGACGCGTTACCTTCGCAAGTGAACAGGATCTCTCCGCTCGACCTAGACCATACGTAGGCTACGTCATCCTCTCCCCCCGTACAGATGTAGTCGCCGGTAATCTTGTCGGCGGCTACAGCGAATATGTACTCTGTGTGTGCACGTTGTGGTGGACGTTATGCAGGTGGACGTTGTGGTGGACGTTATATAGGTAGACGTTATTCTGGTGGACGTTGTGGTGGTGGACGTTATGCTGGTTGACGTTATGCTGGTGGACGTTATGGTGGTGGACGTGGAGGTGTAGCCTTTCATCCCATCAATGAACTTAGACGAGGTTTTTACTTATAACCAGAGATGGGGTCAAATACGTATTTTTATTTAAATACGCTGATTTGGTGTATTTGTATTTGTATTTTTTATTTGTATTTGATAAAGTGTATTTGACCCCAACCCTGCTTAAAGTCATATGGCTCTAATGTCACTTCGCCGAAACGCACTAATAATACTGAATTTTGTATTGAAACATGCACATAGTAGTAATGCAAATTCTCCGAGGTGTAATCGCGTATAGTAATGTATAAATATTTATATTAAAAGCGCATCGGTTGTTGTAGCGAGATACAGGCGTTCATGTATATAATATGTGATAGATCGCGTTGTATTTATTAGATATTTATGAGTGGTAAAATAATCAAATTGATTCGATTTATGAATGTATATTAAATTAATAGTATTATTAGATATTAGCAATAGTAGATTAGTAGACAATTTATCAACTGTAAAAAATATTTTATATGACACTAGTTTCGTGTATATATATATATATTAATAAGAAATACATTTGCGATGTCCTACTATTAAATTAACATCAACAAAATTAGAATTCAAATAAATAATTAAGCATACGATGATGATAAATAAATACATTGACGGCGTATTTTTAAATAGGAGATTATAGGTAGACTAATGCTGAGTTCACACCAAGAATCCGTACGGATAACCCGAACGGATTGAAAATCCGAGAATATTAGCTTAATTTAGGTGTGAAATCAATTTTAAATGTTCGGATAAATACGTACGGATTTATCTGTAGGGATTTATTTACATGTTCTATAAAATCCGAGCACTGAACGGAATTATGAAGGAATATGAGGAATGTGAACGCACGAAACACGGCGTGCATCACACGGCGTGCGTTATACTCAGATTTTCTGTCAGGATTTATGAATGCTTTAAATATATTTTATTTTTAAATATATATCCGTGCGGGATATCCGTACGGATTGTTGGTGTGAACTCAGCTTAATGCATAGCTAGTTGAATGAAAGGGAACCTTTGTGCTTTTCGAAAACTAGTTCGGCATCGTCTTTAAGGTCAACAGTTTCTTCTTCCTGTAATTCTTCTTCTTCATCCATTTCTATATCGGCTTCTTCGCCTGCAATGATATATAATGTATGGTGATATTGTGCGATATTTACATATCTTTATTAATATAATAACCACTGATTCGTTCATCTGTATGTTCTTTATCTCCATCCATTTTTAAAAGAAACTATATAATAATTTATGAAATGTATTTTTATTGAATAGCATGATTATGATATTATGACAATTATGATAATAGAAAATTTTTAATGATAACTAATTTAAATATTGAGTTATTAGATAATTATTATAATCAATAGATATAAATACTCAGTATTTAATATCAGTATTATACTGATTTCAATAATGTATATTAAGTATATTACACATATTACACATATAACAGGTTTAAGTTAATAGATATAATATTATTATAATTTTAGGCTGCGGTTCGACAAAAGTAAAATCAAATAACATGACAGGTTGAGAGGCAAGCTTCGCCTACAATTTACGTTATATATTTTAACTTCGCAATAAGAATGCCAGTAATCTCGTATGAGGTAATCCCGTACGAGGTAATTTCGTACGACTTATTTAGTAATCTCGTACGACTTATTAAATTAAATTTATTTCATAATTATACAGTTCTTATACGAATATATATAATACAATATATCATATATTATATGATATCAATATTTAATAAGTTATTATATATAATAGTATAAAAACTGATTTATTATGAAATAAATTAAATTTAACAAGTCGTACCAAATTACTCGTACGAGGTTACTGGCTACCGAACCGCAGCCTTAAACTCATTTTTAAAATGGATAGTTCGGACGGTAGGCAAAAATTAAATAACTATAAATAACAAAGTTCATGCGTGTCTCTCAATTCGTGCGTCGCGCTAATATAGTATTCATAGTTACTAATTACTTTGTATAGGCTCACTTCGGTATATAAAGCAGCTAAGAAAAACTGAAGAATAAAACTAAACCAAATAAATCAAACATACCAAAATATCAATCTGCAAATATTAAATAATCAATTAAAATTAATGGTGTAATACACTGTATACGTATATTTTTATAAACTCATTATTCCATATATACATGTTTTCATTTAGATTTTATTTTCGTGCATTAGAGCGTATCATAAATTTGCGTAACGCACGCCTTTCGTGAACTTTGCTATTTATAGTTATTTAATTTTTGCCTACCGTCCGTATTCCCCTTTAAAATGTATTTTATTTATAAAATAAATTTAAAATACGAGATAATTTGACATACTAAATATATATTAATAATTTATATTGTATAAATATATAATTATATAGTAGATATGATCTTAAATAAAAATATAAATATTAATTATTAAACATTAAAACCTAAATAATACAATAAAGTCAAATATTTATAAATTAAAATTTTAAATTTATTTGAATGATATTAAGTTAATAAATTAACTAAACATAATATTATGAATTATATACAATTATTTTTTGATTTTAATGTAAATTTATAAATAAGCTTTATTTTGAATATACTATATAAGTACATGTATTATAATTAGTACCTGTATATTAAATAAACTAAATTATATAAATAATATAATAAATACTCGTGTTTTTATTATGATTTCAAATATTTTACAAAGATCTTAAATTACAATACCATAATAAATTGGATCTATTAAAATAGAATCAATTATAATCAACGATTTTCATAAGGAAAATATTTGATATAGTTGTCTAAATATTTTACTTTGGAAAATCCTTCCTATATTTCTTAGTGGAAAATTAGATATAATATTTTTAAGAGGTAATTACCTAATATATATACCCAATATATTAAGATATACATAGAAAATAACAATGGCCCTAAATTAGGGCCCCTAATACATAACCTTGAGGCACTCCATAATACATTTTACAAGTAGGTGAATAATAGTTATCAATTTTTATAGAAAATGTCCTTTCATATAAGTACGATTTAATCCAAGCTAGAGAAATACCTACAAAACCAATATATTCGAGACGTTTAATTAAAATAGAATGATTAATAGTATCAAATGCCGCAGATAGATCTAATAAAATAACCTATATTAGAATTAGTATCAAGATTATTAAAAAAATAATCAAGAGTAGAAAGAAGAAGTGTTTCAGGACTATGAAATTTCCTACATGCACTTTCTCTAGTATTAAATAATGAATTTGAATTTAGATAATTAATTAATAGCTTGGAAATATTCTTTCTAATATTTTACTTATAAGAGCTAATTGAGATATTGGTCTATAATTAGATAAACACTTAATATCCGATCCTTGTTTCTTTATAATAGGTTTTATTATAGCATGTTTTAAAGATTAAGGTACAATACCAGAATCGAGAGAAATAGTAATAATATTAAAAATAAATAGAGTTAGTATAAAAGCAAGCTTATGAAAAAGAGATAGAGGCAATGGATCAATAGGATATTTTCCTGTTATTTTTATAGCAGTGCTTATTATTACTTCTTATTTTTTTTAAATATCGGTAGGGTTGTTGTTTTAATTTTCTCAAGATTCTCGCTAAGTTTATCTGCTTATAGGTGTGACATATTGGAATTATTAGTCTATAGATATTGAATCGGATTCTTCTTGAATTATATTCTGTTGCAATTCTTGAGTTTTTATGTGGATAGGTATATATAGTGTATTTACAACCACTAGTTTGTTTCTTTCCGAAATTCAAGTAGCCACTGCACTCGGTCATTCTTCTCACCTTTCCTAAAACGACCAACACATCCATTTGCTTGTATATTCCTTATCTTAGCATTCCAATATCCTTATATTATAATGAAATCTTTTCACGGCGAATCATGAATTACTTTCTCTATAGTTTCATAGTAATCTCATATTTCATTATCTGAGTAGTTTGTTGTTGGAGCGTAACATTGAATGATGTTCATAGTTATTGGTTTAGCTTTAACTCCGATAGATTTAATTCAACTATAAATGGTAGAATAATTAATAACTCGATCAATTATTAATCGTACATTCCATGTTCCTATATTAATAGTTGTTTCAGGTAGTTTTAGATTACTGTTAGCTCGTGTTGTCAGTTAGTTTGTACTTCCAGTAGTTAACTTAGCACACCCATCATGGTTAGCACCGATGGGTAGCTTGGTCATTGTTGATCCTGTATGGTGTTGTTGTGTGTTGTTAGTGTCATATTGAATTGTTTGATTCTTCATGTAGGAATTTTAGACTAGATGGCGCCTGTCTCCTCTCCTCCTGCATTTCAGCCGACCTGACAAAGTGGTTACCAGGGTCGGAAAGAGGTGTGATTTCCTAGCAACTCCTTAAAGAAGTATGGAAATAAAGCACATTTAATCTTCATTTAGACTACCTTGACCCCTTTTATAGATCTATATATATTCAAATATATGTTTATAAATATAATTGATATTATTACAATATATCAAGGTTTATCAAATTTGACAAATTACATAATATAGGACTATTGAGACAACAACAAATTGTGAGATTTGTAATCTCATAAATGTTTATGTATTGTTTGTTAATATTATATTAATATATATATATATATATATATATATATTCAATACATAATCTGGCTTTTAATATATAAATTTAAATATATTATATATTAATAATGATCTACTTGAAATACTTTCTTGGTTTTTCATGAATTATATTATTGTAGATATATAGTTCTTATATATTAACGTTATTCTATATCCCTAATAAATGCGATTGTTCAGTCATTGATTATGATTCATAGTACATTATAAATATTTAAATGGTAATGTATGATTACACTTTATTCGGAAATATGTAATCAACAAATTAATGTTACATTTCATATAATAATATGTCATTCAAATAATACTATAGAATTCATATATTAGCGCCATCACAGGTGGTTTCATATGCCTATTTTTAGTGGGCTTTACCCTGCTGATAAATCATCTTAGTTTGTGTATGTCATACATTCCCTGATAAATGGATTACAAAATTAAAACATAGGACCATTTTCAAAGAGCCTTTGATATTTGATAATAAATATATAAAATATTAATACTCTATATATTTGTTGTGTAATTAAAAAAAAATCATTATTATCTATAAATCATAATCCTTCTTAAAAGAAAACTTGTGGATCCAAGTAATATATATATATATATATATATATATATTCCCTCTATTCTATGGCGTCCCACAAGGTTATGTACTAGGCCCAATTATATTCTCCACATATATAGCACCTATAAGGTCTATTATATTCCAATTTCCTGGCATATTCTATCATATATATGCTGACGATATTCAACTCTACTCCTTCCTCGCTATATCCACTCCAGATAATTCTCAACTAGTTTCGTGTGCCTCCTCTATTAAATAATGGCTTCTCTCCAACGATATTCTACGAATTACCTCAAAACATCCCTCCTCAATATACATACGACGTAACCATCATTACCTTTTGTTTACCTTGACAAGATTCGTAGTTCACCTTCCAATTCAGTCCTCAATCTTGGTGTCATTTTCGACTCTGATCTGTCTTTTTCTAGCCGTATTGCTAATATTTCTAAATCTGCTAGTTATCATTTATTTTGTATCAGATGAATCCGTAAACATATTACTCGTCCCCTATGTGCTGTCCTTATTAATTCACTTGTAATATATCACATTGATTATTGTTCTTCTATATTATATAGCCTTCCTGCTTCCTCCATTGCCACATTAAACAGAACCATCAGCTCATCAATACGATCCATTTTCAATATTAATCTATCTGATTATTCCTCTACTGACTCCTTTCAACTTCTACTAAACTAGTTCCCTTGTAAAAAACGATCCATAATTCGATTCACTAATATTACACATAACTCTATATATTCCTCCACTCCTTTATATATATATATATATATCTAACTTACTCTTAAATCACACCACCATCCAAGATACACGTTAAACTTCCAGTATACATCTCGTTATCCCACAGCCATCCTCCCTTACATTCCATAAACGATAATTCTTCTACACTATCTCATCTATCTGGAATGCACTCCCCTCATCTATAAGATATTTGTTCTCTTTTTCATTTTGACATTTAGTTATAGTACGTTATAATAACTGATAATACAATATATTGTAATTGATCACTTATTCTTAACTTATGATTTATCGCTGTATTATATTTTGTTATTGTACTGATATTATATTTTATCCTTAAACTTATGAGAGTATAATGCTATTATAATATATATATATATATATATATATATATATATATTAAATTGTAAAATAAACATTCATAGTCGGTATCGTAATATCATCAGCATCATGATAAGCAGCATCATCACCAACATCATTATCGAAATAATAATCATCATCATCATCAGAATCATGAAATTCAGAAAAGAAATATAATTTAAAGTATTTCAATAATTATACTTATTTTAAATATTTACGTAAATATTAGGATATATAAGCACTCAATATCTAAAGCTAAACACATATACTATAGAAATAATATCGTTAATTTTCTGATAATTCTAAAGCTTTATATAATCTGAATGATACTTTACTAGGTAGACAAAAGATTAACAATTATCCAGATATTACAATAAGTATACTTATAATATATGTAAAGTAATTTCTGATAATCTAATTAATACTAGTAATATAACTAATACCTAATAAACTATCCAAATATCTATCAAATTTATTTGTCTACTAACTCATATGATACAATTAACATAAATCTAAATTTCTGTAATCTACCAACTGTTGATATATATAAAAATCTAATAAAAACGAAATCCAATTCGAAAATTTATCCTCTACCTTTATCTTCTATGGAAAATATATTAAATACTATTTATCGATTTATATATAACATTATATATGATTCAATGGCATCCACTACATTTCCTCAATGCTATAAACAAGATATGATTATTCCTATACTTAAAAATCATATCTTGACACTAATGTACTATTAATAATAGGCCAATATCTCAACTCCCAATAATTAGTAAAGATTTAGAAAGGATCATATGTAAAAAGATTACTGAATATCTGGTTAAAAATAACCTCTATAATCCCAGCTAATATGCTTTCAGGCCCACCCATTCAACAAACACTGCATTAAATATGGTAACTTATTCTATTCTAAAATTGTTAGACGAGAACCATGTAGCTCAATTACTTGTATTAGATTTGACTTCCGAATTCGATATATATTACATAAAAACCTCTTTTTTCGACTAACTGACTTTGTTATTTCCAATAAATCTCTGGCTTTCATTAAACGTTATTTGGAGGATAGATTTTGTTCAGTTGTAATTAATAAATTTAAATCTGAATTAGTTAAGATGACACATGGTGTTCCACAGGACAGTGTACTTGGTCCTATTCTTTTCCAATATTATATTAGCCCTTGAATTACATTATTAAATCGTTCCCTAACATTCAGTATTATATATATATATGCAGACGATATTAAACTTTTGTCAAAAATTGTATATCATTGCTAATCTTCCATTTATAATGAACTCCTCTATGTGCATATAGCATATATGTTTATTATTAAGAAATAACATTCTACTTAATATAAAATAAAACTTAATTAATTAATATTACACTTTATACGAATAGATTCCAATAGTCAATGTAGATAAAAAATACTCAAAAGTATAGTAAATCCCAAGTTAAAAATCCGGGGGTTATATTAAATGAAACACTATATTTCATATTACAAATAAATTCATGTAAATCGCTAATTTATAACTATATAAATTCAATTAGAAAAGATATCACACATAAAACTTGTAAAATATAAGAATTAACGGAATTAAAGTAACTCACATATAACTATAGTTACCCCTGGATGATTATTGATTGTTATATTTCTTTCCTTGTCTATATTAACCCTTTCTAGTAGATTTTTAGATTTATTTAATACCAACCTTTATAATCAACTAAACATATTTATGCAACTTATTATACAATATTTAGTAGGATTTTTACACGAATTTAACAATAAATTTAACACGAATAGATACTTTTCTAATAGCGAATGGGCGGAGTTGAATTATTACACTTTCAAAGAATAATTCTTAATGTTTAATTATTTATAAATAAATATATATATATAATATATATTATTTATATATATTTACATTGGAACTTCGTTTATATATTAATTAAAATGAATAGGTCCTACAGCTTACTGATTACGAACACTACCAAATATATTATTATTTTATTATTATCAGTTTTAGGCAATACCAAGATAATTGTAGAAGCAGTGTTGCTTATCGAGACAATTACCCATTTATTAACATGATAAGTTTCATTATAGCTAATAGTTATAAATAAATAATAATTTTATAATATTATGAGATAAGATAAGATATATTTTATTATTGCAATCATTGCAAGAGAGAAAAAAAACAATAAAAGGACAAATAAAATGTTCAGAAGATTTTCGAGGTATTTAACCTTATGACTTCCTGTTTACATATATATGATAAAAATAAATAAAATATATAATCAAATAAAATATTTAATAAAATATAATGCAACTTATCATGTAACTAAATGTAATCATCATATAATAATGTAACCATGTAATAATATAAATAAATGATAAAAGTATAAAATTAAAAGCTAATAAGCTAATACATCAAGTATTAAATAATCTAAATTAAAATATAACATATTGGAACTAAATATGAGAGATATATATATATATATATATATATAACTTTAAATCCCAAGTCGATTATATTATGATACGGAAAAAATGAATGAACAGTGTGAAAAACTGCGAAGCATACAAATCATTAAGTAGCATTGTATCTGACCACCTGATAAATACTTCAAAGATACAACTAAGTTTAAGATATAATAAAAAGCGAACAAAGATAATGATATGTGACTGGTCTGCTCTTAAAAATATAAGTAATTTATATTCCATTATGACTCGAAACAGGTTTGAAATGTTAAATAAAAAGAAAGACTGTGACGGGAGCGCAACATCTCTGTACGACAAGTTTGTAAAAGCTAATGAAGAAACATCAAACCTACTATTTCCAATGAAAGAAAATCTAAAAATAAAGATAATATCATAATAGAATACATATATGTATAATACACAGTATTCTAACATACCCTACAAAATAATATATATTAAATTTAAACTTCTTACAAATTATAAAATCGATTCCATAATCAGTTAATTCATAATCTCCAGTTTATAATTTATATAATAGTTATATAAATATTAATATTAGTAATGTATACATTACTATTAATAATATTAATAATTACATAACTTTTATTTAAATTAGAAACTGGAAATTATGAATTAACTGATTATGGAATCGATTTTATAATGTGTTAGAAGTTTAAATTAAAATATATTATTTTGTAGGGTATGTTAGAATACTTTGTATTATACATATATGTATATTATGTCAGTGTGTATATGTGTGAAGGTGTGTATATGTTTTTATGTATAACCACTACTTTAATGATAATGTCGCTCTTACGTTTACGTTTTCACCTATAGGTGTAGTATACTACTATAGTATACCTAAATGGTAACGCCGATCTTAGGTACACAAGCACCTAGTAATCGTAATCGTGCATAATTGATTTGCACCACTTAGTCACGTGGTGAGGTGGTCACTATTACCAGCCAGCCAGCCTTAGGAGTTCGAGTTGTTCAGACCGCTCGATAATCGATATCTCTGTATCTCTCTCGAATGTCTTACTACTACTACTAAGTACTAATTAACCAGGCCAAGTGCGTGCTCGGAGTGCAAGTGCACGTGCACCCACGAGTGATGCGTTACGTAATGCCTTTCGATTAATATTTATAATTTGATTATCTGCTATTTTGAATATATACACACGTGTGTATGTCTGTATTTTATTGAGTGTGTAATTACATACACTTAAGTTTATATCTACTGTGTATATATGTATGTATTTATATATATATATAATAATAATAATAATAATAGTTATTTATTGAAATCACAAATATATATATATATATATTGAATACAATACAAATAGTTGATAAAAATGGACCCCTAAAGTAGTCATAGACTTATACATATTATAAATAACTATGGGGGCCCCGGATAATACAATACAAATAGTACAATTTGTTCATGTGTTTTGATGTATCGTTTATTAAGTTCTTGATAAACACAAGAGAAAAATAAGAACTACCTAGAGTCGAACTCCATACCTCTGTAGAGCCATGGCTTACTATCTTTTGGTTGTCCCACTGAGCCATAGACCCCATATATATAACCTGTTAACCTGTGCCGTCAAGTCATATCTGACCCCTGGAGACATCGATGACAGCAGCTCTCCAACTCCTCCTACATCTTGAGGCTCGCATCATGTTGAAAATAGTTCCATAGAAGTTTTTTGTTATTCTATCCAGCTATATTTGCCGTGGTCTCCCCCTGCTTCTATAACCCCCCATTCTTCCTACCACCACTTCATATTCCATCCCGCCTGCGCTTATGACATGGCCGAAGTAGCATAATGATGCCTTGACAATTCTTGATTCAAGCGTCCATTCTGGTTTTATATTGCCAATAACCCATACATGTGTCTTTCTGTCGATCCATGTGACTCTTAGCAGACGTCTCCAACACCACAACTCAAAAGCATCGATAATATTTCTCTCAAGCTTTCTCATTGTCCAAGATTCTGCTCCATATAAGACTATAGGGAAAACTAAAGATTTTACAGGCCTAATCTTTGTTCTGAGGGTAATTGCTCTATCTTTCAGATTGTCGTTAGTTCCCCCATTACAGATCTACCCATTGATAGCCGTCTGCGTATTTCCCTCTCACAGAATCCATCATTGGTTATTAGAGATACCAGTAAATTATAGTTAGATACTACTTCAATATGTTTGCCTTCTACTACCATTTATCATTGGTCTTCAGTCATCATTACTTTAGTTTTACCTATAGGTATACCTAATGTATACATTTAAATAAATATCTGCCTTTTCACTAGCCAACTTTACTCTTTCCATAAATGCAATGAGATCGTTTCAGCGATCAGTGTTATGTCGTTAGCATATCCTTCTACCTCCAATACTGATACCCCCATCCCAATCTTATAATGCCTCCCTCAGTATGTTTAACAGTAAAATGGATAAAATACATCATTGTCTTACCCCTTTCCCTGTATTTATAGTATCAGTTTCACCGAACTCTGTTTTTATAGTAGCTTCTTGTTTCGTATATATATATATATATATATATTCTTCTATCTATAGAGTTTTCTCAGTAGAACTAATAGGTGAACTGGAACTCATATTTATTTGAGTATCACCCATAGTATCTCATGATCTACGCAGTCGAAAGCCTTTTTATAGTCGATGAAGCACATATACACATTCCTGTTATGTTCTTTGGTTGTTTCCATCATCCACCGCATATTAGCTATATGATAACTTGTACCTATTCCTTTTCTAAAACCAGCTTGTTCAATAGGTAGTTCTGGGATCAGGATATTTCTGTTAATTGACATTAATGATTTAATCTTTTCTGTATAATTCGAAGGAATATCTTGCTAGCATGTTAGATCAGAGCAATAGTGCGATAGTTCCCACATTCTTTCTTATCTCCTTTCTTATATATCGGGAGATAAACAGATTTATTCCAATCTCTTGGCCATTCCTTAGTCATCCATATGATATTGAATAAAATTAACAGTATTTTATATATGCATCTCCACCTGCTTTCAGAAGCTCTATAGGTAGGTATACCTATATCATATATACATATACCATCACAGCCAGATGATTTCCGATTTGATATATGCTTGATAGCATATTTTACCTCTGTATCTAGTATATGAGGTTCATCTTCATATCTTGTTTCGGGAAAAGTATCAATGATTTTAGAATCTCACCTGTAAAGCTTTTCTGTGTACTGTTGCCATATAATGTTAACTTATTTTTCTTCAGTAGCCGTCTTTCCGGAACTTAGATTCACAAGTCAGCATCTAATGGTATATGATCCAGTTATCTCTTTTTGAAAATATATATATATATATATATATAATATATAATTAATTATAATAGAGCGATTTATATTATACACATAAATACAAATAATTAATAAATGTATAAAGGTTTTTATAACGAAAGAAGATACTTATAATGACATCATCGATATAAAGAAAGTATACTTTCTTATGCAACATCCTTCTGCTTCAGTTCGTAATATTGGAGTTATCTTCGATAGTACATTATCTTTTGATGCTCATATTAATTCTATATCAAAATCAGCTAACTTCCATCTACGTAGGATTAGACATATTAGAAAGTATTGCTCTAAGCGTATTACTAAACTACTTATTAATGCTCTAGTATTATCCAGAATTGATTATTGCGGATCATTATTTAGTGACTTAAAGAATATAGAGGTCAAAAATATTGATAGAATTATTCGCGCTTCTATAGAGTATATATATACGCCTTTTTATAATATCAATCATAGTGAATATTTGAAAATAGATGAACACCAACATCATCTTAAATGATTATTATTTAGAAAGCGATGCAAACATCGTTTACTCTGATTAGCTCATAAATCTATATTCCTAGGTAAGCCTGACTATTTACACAATCAACTGAAACGACGTTACATACTGAAGCAGATTCGAACATCTGATGCAATACTGCTGGAGAGCAATACTTTATTTAACAGATTTAGTAATCGCGCATTCTCCTCCTGTTTCCTCGCATATGGAACGTCCTACCGTATGACTTACGGAAGGTCCGATCCTTATCAGGAACAATATATATATATATTGTTTCAGAAAGAAATTAAATCATTATTTAAACACTTCTTAATTTATTTTTGTATACGCTTTATTTAATCTTTATATCTAAGTTAATTTAAATTTAAATTTTTTTTATTTTGTATTTTCAGTTCGTTTTTTTAAATTATTTTTCGTTATTGTTATACCAGAGAGGGCACCTGCTATATTGTTGTTTAAATAAATAATTCAATTCAAATTAATTCAATATATATATATATATATTAATGACATAGTATATATATATATATATATATATATATATATATATATAATAATATATGAGAATAATTCACAAAATATATATCGAATAAGAATATGTAGTCCTATTAATAGATTAATATAGTAAACATTAATCGAATTAATAAATTACGAATTCGGATACTTCTATAGAAGTTATTATATATAATATTATAGAGAATAAGTAGGCCAACGTTGAACAATCACTGATCCCCGTGGGGGACACCATGCATGCATGGTATGCAGGGCTTATATACTTTAATTTGGGCGGAGAATTACGATTGTAATAGATTAGCATTTAGATAATGTAATACTACAACGTAGTTCTGTCGAGTGATGATAGTTCTAGAGGAACAATACATTCTATTATTTATGAAAACTTTATTTTATATATTATCGTATATAGATATGTAGAGAATATGTAGACACATTTAATATTTATATATATTTATATATAAGCGTATATATATATATATATGTATTGTTATAGAGGTTATATATTAGTTAACTATAATTATAAGATATTAATAATTTACAATTAGGGCTAGACAATAGAATATAATAAATAACGTTATTTAATATTGTACGATATTGACATTATTGTGAATGAAAATAAATATCAACATTTACTATAGTATTAATATGTGACATGTGTATTTAATGTATGTAAATTGTAATCCCTGCACACACGCACACATATTTAAACACACCTAAACATACACACATACACACATACATACATACATACACACACACATATATATATATATTTATATGTGTAAGAATGAACACAATATTTGAAAGCGCATATGTCATGACGGTGACGTGTCGAACACTAATGGACACATTACGACACCAGAGGTTGTCACCAGAGGTCATCGCGATTGCCGCCAGGGGTCACCGGCGGCGGCCTTATTACGTAACGATCACGACCACGTGAGAATTAATAATTCATTAGCCGAGTGGAGGGGAGGGCGGGCAGGGCAGGGGACGAGGGGGAATAATAGACTCCGGAGTACACGAAGTATCGGTCAGTCGTGGCGTTAGGACCACTACGTCCGCACGTGTGTATGTCCGGCTTGGTTGCGTCCATCTGCCAGGGTATTCTCTCTCTACATCTCTATAGATATATCTATATCCTGTAGACAAACTCACACGCGCGCACACATATATGTGTGCATATAGACAGGCCCGCACACGTGTGTGTGTTCGCGTCTCCCCGCGCATGTCTGACCGCTACTACCACTACTACTAATGGTTAATCGACACGCACATGCGTCGTTATTTAACATGTATGGGGCGTGTTAGGGGGCGTGCTGCTGCAGCACGTGTTTGTACGCATGCGGTATGTTTAAATACAGCTGTATTCATCAGCACATCAATATACACACAAATATATATATATATATATATATATATATATATATATATATGCATGTATACATGTATATACAAATGAATAACATAAACTGATAATGTCGGTACGTCACAAATACAAATACCTATAGGTATATAAATTAATATATTTATATATTTCTATAGATAAACAGTTTAACAATTACCACAAATTACTATAGAAAATTCATTGAAATAACAAAAACATACGAATCAAATAGTTCTACAATATATATATATATATATATATATATATATATATATATATATATATATATACAATTACGTCCTATTATCATATACATTATACATACCGACTGTTATAGATTGATTCACGAAGTAATTCTTAAATGTTATTTACTTTCGATTAAATTATACTTTGAAAACAATGTTTTAATGCAAAGTTGTTATATAACTAGTTGTAGAAGTAGGAGTATCGCAGGGTGATTAAACATGGGGGATATCTCAGACTCATCAATTATAACCATATAATTTCTAAGAAGACAAATATAATGATAACTTGTTCTCTATTTATATATAACTATATCTCACCTATACGGCTATATCTAGTCGCATAATATTGATAAGAATTAAGGCAAACCTCATGAACATAACCATTATCCCATTAAAGCTCCTACAACAACACATACTGACGAATAAATAGAACTTTTTTATGAAAGCATAGAGAAATATATAACTGACTCACCTAAAAAGAACTTATTAATGATACAAGGAAACTGGAACGCCGAAGTTGGGAAACATATATAAGGGAATGGATGTAGTGGAGGGTTTGGTATAGGTTACATACACGATCGAGAACAAAGACTACTAGAATTCGCAGATAAATTTAAATTAGTTTTTGCCATACACTACATTCGCAAAAAACTCAAAAATCACAATATGGCATTCACCCAATGGACTAGTACATAATAAAATAGATTATATACTAACTCCACAAAGATTTAATCAAGTATTATTCGAAGTTCAAAGAGAACTTACCCGGGTACTGATATCAACAGTGATCATGACCTCGTTTTATGTAATTTAAAACTCAAATTACGATCAAACAAACGCTGAAAACAAAACGATTACGCTTTAATGTTAACAGACTAATGGATCCTAACATTTCCAAACTTTACTCAATTAAATTAGATTGTATTGAGTAATACCGCAATTTTCAACGAGGAGTCGGAAACTGAGTTATAAATACTCGATACTGAAGTTATAGATGCAATCAATACGCTGAAGAAAGGTAAATCACCTGGAATTAATAACATTCCAAGTGAATTAATCAAACACGGAGGTAATTCTGTTGTAAATATTCTCACTGTTCTGTGCCAAAAATCATGGACTAGCAAAACTTGGCCAGCACAATGGACTCAATCACTGGTTATACAAATTAATAAGAAAGGAAACCTTAAGAAATCACTCTTTATGGGAATAAACTAGAGGATTATATAACTATACGTTATTTTACATAAGCGCAACCCTCTCAAAAGATATATCCAGTGCAACAGAAATTAAGATAAGATTAGCACTTGCAACATCGGCTATGATTTGCCTATACACCATATGGAATAGCAAACATATCAACTTTAAGTTAAAGTATAATGTATACCATTCACTTGTATTATCAATACTAACATATGGTTGCGAGACATGGACGATAATTCAGTTATGTATAAAAAAAAGCCAAGCATTCGAAAATAAGTCAAACAGGAAACTGATCGGGATAAAGTATCAGGAAAGAAAGATTAACGAATTTGTAAAGTACAAAATTATTTCCATAATCGACAACTACAAACCTCATAAAACGAGTAAACAACGCAAGCTAAAAGGATATGGACACATATCCATACATGGTGGCCTCTGCAAAACTATAATGAAAGGCATGGTTGAAGGAATACGTAAATGAGGACGCCCGATAAAACAATGGCTAGATAACATTACAGAGTAAACAAAGATTGATATTAATTATTTTATATATGTTGTACATGATCTAGATATATATATATCTAGCATAATAGAGATTTAATGGCAACATAATAGCAGCATAATAGCACAATGTAAACATTTGAGGCTATTATATATGCTATTATGTTGTTATTATGAGGCTATTGCTGTTTGCTGGGTATACGTATATATATATATATATATATATATACGCACGCCGTGTGCACGATAATATATGCAGCTAAATAGTAATTATGAATTATATACTATATATTAAGTATGATATAAAACGGGGCATTATTATATACTATTTTACAAGGCATGTTTCGTAAATTATTTATTATTATTTATTTGAAAAATTACTACGTATTTTAGAACACTAGTGAAATTTTCAGCTGACCATTTCAGAAATAAATTAAATAATACATATTTATTTTAATATAATAATGTAATGGAATACTTATAATTATAGTGAGTAGAGCTTATTATTAATAAGCTATACACGTATTATTCGTACTATTCTACGACGTAACGTATACGACTAACACCTGTTATCTGAATACATTGTATGGGATCACGCCGCTAAGATGGTAAACAGAGGGTGCTCGATAGGGTGTGAATAGATAGGGCGCGCTACTTATTATCTCGGTGTCGAGATGCCTGAACAATAGTGCTATCATCTTCAGCGTCCTCCGTAACCCAGCGCATCTCAGCTCGATGTTAATTACTTTTAAGTTCACGCTCAGAAACCCCAGCCGCCGCTTCTAGATGCTTCTATAGAATCTATATATAGACTTCAAGCACGCTTCTATCTATAGATAGACTTTTGTCGTCTCCACAACGGATACCGTCACCGACCCGCTCAGTAGAGATGTTATTTAACTCTGTCGCACACAAGTGCGGCGCACTGTGTACATTGTAAAGTCTCACTCTATCGCACTCTATCGCACTCTATCGCACTCTATCGCACTCTATCTCACTCTATCGCATACATATATTGTAGCCGCTTAAGAACCGGTTATGTTAGTCTACACATTATATAATATATAATCATGGGTTGTAGTATTTTATATGTTTATTTGTTTAGATATATAAAGTTATAGGTTTTAAATCTATAGATATCTATATATCTATTATGTATATATATAGACATAATTAAGTCAATACCTCAAATCCATAACTAACTGAATTGTATAACCCATACAATATATTTCAAAAACGCATAATTAGATATTTTCCGAAGCAAATAAACCTATAGATTTTCATACACCATTATGTCATACATCGTAGAATACCTGTATTGCCGATTAAGCTTTCGAAGCTGTGTTAAATTAATAACCCCTAACAAACTTCTTATATTGGTTGTTGCTAGTATCAGTTAATCAGTTAGGGTTAATAGGGTGTTATGTAATAAAGCAGCGTATACGTATATAGGCCATAAAATGAAGTATACAAATTAAGACGTTTATATGGAGACTTGTTAATTTGACTATAGTCATAGACTATAGGTATACCTTTAGGCGTAAGGAATAATACTTACTATCCTATATTATAAGAATAGAAGTATCTACGAGGTTTATATATATATATATATATATATATATATATATATATATAATAATAATAATATATAATAATAATAATATAATTTATTGAATATAGAAAATAGATATTCAATATGACATAAAACAGGAGATAAAAATAATAGTACGAAATAAAATAAAAGTGTTAACATTATTGATTTACATATGCCATTTCTTTGCTCGTATATGCTAATGATATGCCAACAAGGCCGCGACAGATCTCAGCTTTTAGGAAAGGGTGAATCATTTCCTATGCCGTGGGGAGGAAAATTTGACCAGTAGATTCCACGCTGGCATCCTTACTCCCCGACACCCGTCACAATCCCACTGACCTAACATAACACACGAGGACAAACAGTAAATAAGGTAATAAATAAAAATATATAAATAAATGTACAATGTATGATGAACATGTTCATCAACTACCAGACAGTATCGCAGAAACACCCGATTTAAATAATGGAAGAGACTTCATTACGGTTAGATGAGCAGGCAGATTGTTCCATGTAGCCGAGACCCGATTGCTGAAGAAGTTGTGTGATCGGTTATTCTTGGAGATATCTCTTTTAATTTTCACCGAAGGCCCTCTAAGATGATTCGTGTAGGTCCACAAGAAATCATCTACATCCACATCAACGAGACCATTGACTATTTTGTAAGTCAGCACCATATCAGCAACATGCCTACGGGAAGAAAGTGATTTTAGCTTTAAAAATAGTAATCTATCAGGGTATTCTAATGAACCTAAATTGCACCTAAAGAAAAGCTTACGAGTAAATAGTCTCTGAACCAATTCGAGTTTAGTGGAATTACCATTTGTTCTGAAAGGAATGGATGGGTTCCAGAGACTGGATGCGTATTCAAGGACAGGTCTTACATAACTCATATATGCTAGTGTCAATGGTACATGTTTGTTACATCTAAATACTCGAAAGATTATATTAATCATTCTGTATGCTTTACGGATAATATTATCAATATGATCATTAAAAGATAGACTATGGTTGATAATTACACCTAGATCGGTGTACGTATTAGAATAGTTTAATTGAACACCGTTAATCGAGTATGAGGATATTTCATTACCCTTACTAGACATTATTGAGCATTTATGGATTGCTAAATTAAGACCTGATAATTTTGACCAATCATTTAATTTGGTTAGTGCATTATGCATATAGTCCATTTCAAATTCATATTTATGGATAAGAGAAAGTTTGGCATCGTCAGCAAAAAGGGTACATATGATCTGAGGTGAGAATATATTGGGAAGGTCATTTATGTAGATTATAAATAAAATTGGTCCTAGATTAGAACCTTGCGGAACCCCTGATGTTGCCATAATATTATCAGATACATTCATACCAACCTTAACACACTGGTGTCTATTATGAAGATATGATTGTATCCAGTGTAGTACATTACCAGTTATTCCTAGAGCTTCAATCTTAGATAATAGCTTAGCATATGATACTGTGTCGAATGCCTTTGCGAAGTCGATGTATGTAGTATGCAAAGTATAGTTGTTGTCCATGACTCGGGCTAGATTCCTATGGTATTGGATCAACTGCAGATTGGTTGATTTTCCCGATAGAAATCCATATTGGCATTGTGATATGTAGCCGTTTTCTCTGAGAAAGTGAACCAAGTATCTACAAAGAATCTTTTCAAAAAGAATTAATGTGGAGGGTAGAATACTTATAGGTCTATAGTTCGATGGTAAGGATGTATCACCTTTTTTAAATATGGGAGTAATTATACTCTGTTTCCACATATTTGGGCAGTATTGGTTAGTTAGTGAATGATTGAATATTAAGGAAAGATGAATACATAGCTCATATGATAAAGATTTTAGGATACCCTTTGGTAGTCCGTCTGGTGGTATACTATACTTATTGGGCATGAGGCATAGATATTTTCTTACAGATATATATATATATATATATATATATATATATATATAATAATTGTGTAGATATTCCGGATTTGATAAATATGCTATATGTTTTCCTAACACGAATTCGAAACCTGTAAATATATAATCTTAAATCTTAATTAATAATATGTATTATATATGTGAAATACACATTGTGCAATAACTATTCATCAACTGTATAAATATACACATACATATATTTACATATATAATTATATAAATAAATAAATCTATATATATATAAATTTCATTATATGCGTGTACCACTTTATAATTGATCATCTATCAGTGACTAGGGAATCTTTGATAACCGAAGTGGGTATCGTATATCTTATCGTCGCCACCCCCAACACCACCCCCACCGACACCGTTGTGGTCATTACGATGACCACTGTGATTCCCATTGTCCGTACGGACACCACGTGATAGATCGCCAGCGCGCACTTACCGCATCACGTGACTCGTGATTACGTAACCACGTGACGAGCGCGCGCGCACGAACGAACGCACGCAACCCATTTGCGGGAGTGATATATTACTCGCGGGTGTGACACTCGGTCGTCTCCGAGACGTAGACACGCCCACTTTTCACTAAAATCCTCGTCTTCCCCGCCCCCGATAATTAGGCCGCTGAGAAAATTCAAATCGAATCTCACATAACATTGATTAATATATATATATATATATCGGATTTATCATCTGCGTACACCGGAAACCACTTTAAATCATATCATTACTTTTAAATACGTATTATGTATATACATACATATATTCACACACATACATACACATACATACACACATACACACATACACATATACACACATACACACACACATACACACATACACACATACACATACATACACAAATATACACATACACACATATACACATACATAAACATATATACCATCGTCAACAATATTTTGTAATTATATTTTGTTCATTAGTGTTCCATCGATGTAAATATTTTATTTACATCGATGGTTCTGTCTCATAAAAAGTAATACATAACATTAAATTACTCTCAATACCAATAATATCATCATGTATATAACAATAAAATAATTATAAAATATAATAAAATATATAATAAAATATTTTAATATTTTAAAAAGCAACTACAAATAATAAATAAGTTAAACTATAAAATTCAAAGAAAACGAAAGAACAAAGTAAGGCTACAAAGATAAAAAAATCTATACAATATGAATATATTAAAAAAGCTAAAATAAGGAAAGATGACCATATAAATAAAAGAACAAACAATACAGATAAGAAGGTGTAAGTATAGATATAATAGTATAAGACTAGATATAATTATTTAAAAATATGTTTTTAATATGCATTGTAAAAGTATTAGTTAAAGATGAATAGTTTCATTTAAAGAATTCTATAAAAATGCGCCTTTGTAATTAATGCTAAATTTCTCATTATAAAATCTTATGTATGGTATTACGATTTATAGATATATAAGATATTAGATTTAAATTATGAGACTTAAATGTTAAAGTGGTATCGTCAGAAAAAATAGTTAAATTGCATTTGTTAGTTATATTAGGTAAATCTTCGTAAATATTTACATTAAAAATAATAATGGTCCCAAAACTGAACCTTGTAGTACACCACATTTAAGCGGAACTACTTTAGAATTGGTATTATATATACAGTCAACTCTCGGTAAGTCGGACTACGGATAATTCGGACTTCTCGATAAGTCGGACACATTTAGTTGGTCTGGTTAGATGTGCATCTAGTTCCATGTTAAATTAATCGGATAAGTCGGATAAGTTGGATTAGATATGTCGGACTTTTCTATAAGTCGGATACACATTATAGTCATTTTTATGATTTTTATACTGGATAAGTCGGACTTTTTATAAATTGTCAGAAATGTTTACTTTAATATAATTGATATAGACAAATTTAATATAATTGAATACAATATTTTATGTTGCAGATTGTTGCATAATTCCATATTTCGGTAACCATTTAAATGGTAATTAATTAATTCGCGCTGCTCATTGCATGTCTTATTTGCATGATATTCTTAATCTCGGATAATTCGGACATCTCGCTAAGTCGGACACTGTTCCAGGTCCCTTGTGAGTCCGACTTATCGGGAGTTGACTGTGTGTATATATATATATATATGTATATATATATATATATATATATATATATATATATACATATATACATATATATATATATATATATATATATATATATATATATATACATATATACATATATATATATATATATATATATATATATATATATATATAATATTCATAAAATACTTAAATAAAGATTTATATTATAATTTTAAATCATACCAATTATGATATAACAATTGCTAGTTTTACGTGGAGATTAATTGCTACTTAATAATGTATACAGCTTATAAGCTACAAATCAAGTTACATTACGCAACGATCTCGCGATGAATAACTTACGTGCATAATTATTCATAAGTTATTGCGTCATATCAGACTATTGCGTAATAGTTGATTATATTAACTATACACGTTATTATACTACTACTTATATATGCATGCTTATATAGCAGATTACTCGTTACTATCTATTCATATATATATATATATATATATATACACGGAAATATAATATTGTATTGAAATATATATATATATATATATATATATATATATATATATATATATATATATATATATATATGAATATATCAGGACTAGTTATGCAACATAAAATATGAGTCCGCCGATTATTAACTTTTATATTATAATAATTATGTAATAACAATAATCACAACAGATTGTGTTATTTTTAATAAATGTTTAAATAAATGTTAACACGATGGTTTGATAATATTTGTATACGAAGTAGCAACGACAAAGTTAACATTGAATACATGTTCCTGGCAATGCTAGAGTATCACTAATATCACATTCAAGTGAAAGCGAGAACTTATACAACATCGTTGGCATACTCTGAATCAGCTTTCTAGGTTATTGCTCCGAAAATCTGGAATTCTCTTCCTTATGATATTCGTTGTGTTAGATCAATTTCATTGTTTAAACGTAAACTGTATGTCCATTTTAAGTCATAGTAATTCGTTCTATTTTATTATTTGTTTTCTATTTATTTTTGTTTTTGTTTTTTATTATCTAACGACGCCTATAATCACCATGTGTTTTTGTAGTCAATAAACTAGGTAATAAACCTATATATATAAATAAATATGCCAATACGAATGCTGCATTCACATTCACAATAGCCTATACTTATATTACCATTATTCAATACCGTTATATAACATAGTAGGTAAATATAACATTAATGTAATGTATAATTACAATAAGGTATCCGAGTAGTGTACGGTATATAATAATGTATCTGTAACGGTTAAGGACTAGTTATATTATATGTACGAATACATACTTATTTAATATATATATATATATATATAATATGAATAAAGTAATACGAAGTTTGAATGATGTCCTATATATAATTAAATATGCTGTTATATGCTCACTCTCGATGTAATCAGGGATATGTAATCATCTTTCCCTGATGTAATGCAGCTAAAATAACTTGACTATATATATATATATTAATAATAGTGCATAGATACTAACTTTACATATATGTTTACTTATAAGTCAGTATTATAAGTCATTATTACCTACACACATATATAATGACTATAGTCATTATAGACTATATATATAGTCATTATATATATGTGTGTGTGTATTATACTGACTTAAACATATATGTAAAGTTAGTATCTATGCACTATTAATAATAATAATAATAATAATATATAGTTTATTAGGTAAACAAAAAAATAAATAAACAAAAATATGGAAAAAAAATAGATATGAATTCATACCCAAATCGACATGGTACAAAGATTAACATTGGGTTTACATTTACAACAAAACGCCTTGGTTTATGCATGCCAAACAAATTACATTATTTGTACATTCAATTAATGTTATATGTACCGTTATAAAGTTATTTAATAGTAATATGAACATATATGCATATACATACGAGAACTTAGATTTTTCAAACGAATTAATTGAAATCGCGCATACACTGTAATGTAATAGTCATGAGACGTGACCCATTTTATTTATTTATTTTTATTTTTTTGTTTATGGACTGCATGCGTGAGCAATCGGCCGTCCGTGGGAGGGAATTATTGAGTGGGAGGGAAGGCAAGGGAGAAGTAATAAGTCTTAATGTGGCGTTTAAAGGAGGGAGTTGATGTGTTTGTTCGTAGGCGATTGGGTAGGGAATTCCAGTGGTAAGGGGCGTAGAGGGCAAAGAAGCGTATATTGGAAGAGTGGAGTTTGTGTAGATGGGGAGTGGTAAGGATACCCTTTCTCAATTTGATATGTTATTGTTACTACTTCGCAGATCCCCCCGTTAGATAATATATGATATAATACATTGTAATATAAAGACAGTATATACTATTTATTATTATTTGTTAGAACATTTTTTCTATTTTCTTTTTTAGTTTAATTATTTTTGATTTCTCCTAAATTGCATCAAAATAATATTCTTATTTCTGCTTTATTTCGATTTGTGAAAATATATAGAAAATCAAATAACTCGTTTTTCAACATTCTATAGAACACTTTGCTTTTCAGTTCTATATTGCAGAGTTATAGCTGAATTAATGAAAAATATAATATATAAATTAAATACTCACATGTCAGTTTATTAATAATAAATAAATTACATTTTAGTATTGTTTTGTTGTCGTATAATTATATTCAAATGAGGGTTTACTTATTTTCTAGATCTTATTGAATCTGTATTGTATACTATTTCTTCTGAATTATTAAGCTAGTCTCTTTCTATACATTTAAATTGATCTCGCATATTTTGTAATATGTTAAACTAATTAATATCTTAACAGTTTGGTTTATATATATATATAATTTGGTTTAAATATACGTCAAGTTTAATTTTTTAATCATTACTAGTGCACATTATTTTTTTTATATACTATTCCGTGTTATTATATATATATATATATATATATATATATATATATATATATATATATATATATATATATATAATATATTTAATTTATCAAATACATAACTGGTCTCGTTTTGTAAAACGTTATTTAAAAAATTATCTACTATTATTTGTTTCACAATACATTTGATTACTCTATATACACAATATAATATCTCATTCGCTGTAGAATGAGTTACCTCTGAGTCCTGATACATTATTAATAAATATTAATTCAGTGTTTGATAATTTACCTGTTAGAAATGTCATCATTTAGGTTTTATATAAAAGGTAAGTATGTAGTCTATGGAGCCTAAGTCTGTGTAAACAGATTAGTAAATTTAAATATATTTCAAAAATTAATTCCTGAAAATTTCTATTTTTTGATAACCATATTTGATCTGGTGTTCTCTGAGGTTGAAGTGCTTGCACACTACACACACACACACATATATATATATATATATATATATATATATATATATATATATATATATATATATATATATATATATATATATATATATATATATATAGAGAGAGAGAGAGAAGCCGGATTGAATTTAAATCAATATGAATTCGAAGCTATTCACATATTTAGATGTTCTCGTTTATCAAATATTGTATTATATTTCTATTTTCGATTATAATCGATTATATAATTAAATATCATTATAATTGTTAGGGTAATTGTACACAATATTACATTCTTTATTTCAATAATATATATTATCGTTAGAAAATATTTAAACTTCGAACTTTCTACTATATATTTGCTTTAAATAAAAATCAATAGAAATATTATTTATTATATTTGTTCTAAAAATAGAATTTAATTCACAGATCTCGAGAGTTCTAAGAGTCACTCGTGGCCTGGATTAGGATTGCATCACCTACAATTACGTCAGCGCGCCGTATAATCACCTGCTATTGCGTAACAATCTATCTATACCCTCTCGAGAGTGAGATAATAACGCTCGGCGAGCTCCATATATTATGTAATATTGTGTTACGTCATAAAGAAATGTAATACAGATGAAACCGTGCAGACGAATATGGCTAGCACGTGTAGTATTTAATACGTACCCTTTGTGTACACAGGCAGGGTAGGTTTACACGTATACGTGTTGTGTAAACTCACCTGCACTTATTTAGAAATTATATATATATATATATATATATTCAAATATGGAATATTCTTATAAGGGAAACACCATTATTAAGAAATACATTATACAACAATTAGAATTACACATTATTACGATAAAGTAAAACCACTTTTAGAAAATCATATAGGGGAAAGTCTCCGATTATCGACCCCTAAATATTTATTTGTAATAACTTATTAAATATTAAATATATTTATTTGAAATTTTGTAATTAGGGTAATATTGTGGTACTGAATAATGTGGCTATTTTAAATTTTTGATATAATTATATTTACAAGAATAAATAGGGGGTCGGTAATCGGATACATGTACCTAATACCGACCCCCTTCTCCTATTACCCACCCCCTAAAATAATCGTGATATAAATAATTGTAGTAGGTTACCTATTATAATATCCAATACAAATAGTAGATATACATAAATATAATTAATTATAACATTCTCGCAATTTATGTTTTAATAGTAATATTTAAATTTAAACTTTATAGTAATTACAAAGATTTTGCGAAGCAAAGATATAACACTCCCTATGCATGCAACGTAATTTAGTAATATCCCCAACCGCTGCTAGCAGTAGTATCGAAATCACTGAAATAGATTTAGGTTCGGCTCTGTTTGCATACAACAATGTTTTCATTGCTCTATTAAATTGCATGCAATATAAATTAACTTTTACTCACTAAATATATACTTATAGCATTTAAAACATAAATATCATATTTGTTTGTTATATATTAGTAATGAACACTTAGTTTTCATCATATAAATATTAATTTAAAGCATATTATTTGACATTTTAAAAGTGTATAGTTAAATACGAATTTACATTATAAACAACGCATAGTTCCTAAAAGTAACCCGCTATAGGTGGAACCAGGGTATTTTGTATACAAATTCGAATTACACGATTTCGCGTAAGTGTTATATCTTTCCTTCGGAAAATCTTTGGTAATTATATTAAAAGAGTGTATATTATTATTTAATATTTAATTATTAATCAGTATGTATATTATCAACTGTAATCATGAATCCTAAATCTATATCAAAGATACACAAACAACTTACGACATATTTTAAAGTAAAATACGATCTATTTTGATTGGATATCATAAATCAGATGGGGTTGGTATTAGGGTAATTTAGGGTGTCGGTAATAGGACAATCATATGGGTTGCTATAATTAAGATATATTGGTTAATAGTTTTTTTAATTAAATTATTTTAATAATAGTTATAAACATTTTATTGATCTACAATATTATGCACAAAATCAAGTTTTCTTTTAAATAATAAAGTATTCACAATAATTTAAAAAAAGTTATTATTCAAATATTTAAAAAGTAAAAACAGAATATTACATTTGATCAAATAACAATTGTAGGATTAAATATTTTTTTAAATAACAAATTTATTTATATTTATCATTAAATTACTAACAGTTCGTGAATATATTATTTTTTTATATATCTTATAGTTACTGAGATACGAGAGGGGGTAGGTATTAGGAGGGGTCGGTAATCGGGGACTTTTCCCTATAACTAAAACATAATAAAGAAATAATATTAGATTATTATGAGCAAATTATGAGCAAAAACCTCATGGGGTAATTTGTGTATACACTATAATCATAGATTTGTATTTTACCCAACCGGTAAATTATAGTTATATATATTTATATATAAATCTATGACATTCCCGCTATATTTTTGTTAAATGTGTACCAAAATTAATCCAATAAAATAAATTAATAATTTGACAAATTATGATATATTTTTATATAATTAGAAAAAAGTTACTTATGCTTAATCATGATAACATTTTATTTACATATATGCAAATTTGCATATATATATAATTATTAAAATAATTATAATTATTAATTATAAATTATTATATAATAATAATGTTTATAAATTAATAACATGATCATGATATTCTTAAAGGTTAAATAAACGTCAACTAAAGTTATATACAATTATATTATAAAGCTAAATGTATTAGTCCTATAGGATATCGTGTATACTATAGTGTATATATACATAGTATATATATATAGTATACTATAGTGTATACACTGTAGCAACAAAAAGTGGGAAGCAATTAAAAATTAAAAAAAAATCTTAATTTAACTTTATTGAATATATAGGTAGATATATATTTTGAGACATCTTTATATTCCAAAAAATACATCATATATGATACACCGGTATACCGGCTCAGCTTATCATATAGGATATCCTGTATACAGTGATATCTATATTGGATCCAATTGTTCGACAACTAATTATATAGATATTTATTTTAGATATTCACTCTTATCTATAATAATGATACATTTATAACGTCATTACATCTTATTTTATTCGTACTTATTTGTATCTATTCTTTGAATTCGTGTTTACGGGAGGCTATTTTTAATTATTTAAAACTATAGTTCATATATGGTTATTTGTTATGATTATAACGAAACTTCTACAGTAATATGGCAGTGTTCATTAGTCGTGTAGATAATATTACTGGTTTTTAATGTTCTTCATTATAATATATTTTTATATTTATATATATATATATATGACATTTTATTATATAATTAGAGCATAGATAGGTTTCATATTCTCTATATATATAATATAAAACTATATTAATGTTTGAAATCACCTTGTATAAGCTTGCATATTAATATTAATGAATATTTGCATATTGTAATAATATGAATGATGATAATGATTGCATTACTACTACGGCCGCTAATACTATTGTCATATCTACATCTGGCATGCTGTAGTGCGGTTACAGATACCAGATACACTGCACACAAACACACAAACACACACACACACACATATATAGGCCATCT
Source organism: Osedax fenrisi (assembly GCA_964019155.1). NCBI lineage: Eukaryota > Metazoa > Annelida > Polychaeta > Sabellida > Siboglinidae > Osedax > Osedax fenrisi. Next base: position 85,557,482 of record OZ025240.1, on the reverse strand, counting down.
TGATAAGGACGACGTCCACGTATAATTGTATGTATACAAATATTAATCACATCTCGTGCGGGAACAATAATTCGATATTGTGTACACTTGTATACACGACTATAGTTGTATATAGTATACATATTGTATACATGTATACGTATATATATATATATATATATATATATATATACGATATGTAGCATAATGTCGGTATTTACATACAACATATGCCAATATGTGTAATTATTTAGTTAATACTAATACACTTATTGTTGGTTACTTTATTGTATGTTGTGTTTATATTACTCTTCTGGTATATTTATAAGTTGTAATACATTCAGGTAACGCTATCGATATGTCATTAAATGTTGATTTTATTTTATATTGATTAATATAATGATATATATTATATATAATATATTTATATATATAAAATACCTATATATGTATTGTTAATATTCTATGCAAACATGTGATAGTGTAATACACGGTATTATATAATATGAGTAATTATATTAATGACTCGTTAAGTATCCGTATATAACATATCTTAACGATAACCTATCTTAACGATAACGATATTCTTCTATCTAGAAATGTATGCGTAGGTTACACAACATATTACATAACAACTACTTATTATTAATAATTAGTAATATTTATATTTCATAGTCTTCTCATAAATCTATTACAAATGGATAGTCACGTAATTAAATATATTATTATAATTCATACATAGTAATATATATATATATATATATATATATATATATATGTCATATAGTTTTAAGAGTTTTAAGTTACATGTTTCATATTCATATGCATGTTTACATAACTATAGTTACACTACGTATATACAGTGTATATTATACACACTATACGTATATATTATATATTACACGTACATATAATTACGTAACACCCACTGTACATTACGTAATACAGATGCCCACCACCACCAGCACATCCAGCACCAATACCACTACCACCACCACCACTACTACCACCACCACCAGCACCACCAGCACTACCACCACTACCCCCACCACTAGTACTACCACCACCAGAACAACAGCAGTACCGAGATATATTACGTAAGAAGCGCACGTGTCACGGGGGCGCTGTGGTCACTATAGCGGGGCTGACCGGTGTGGTCTTAGTACACCGAGGTAGTCTATCTCCCCCTAGCGTCGTGAGGTGACGTTAAGTGACACGCGCGCCCCCTATATGGAGTGAGAGAGCGAGCAGCAAGGGAAGGAGAGAGGGGTTCTACGTTACAACGTCTGATAATCTTAGATAAGTTCTTATATACAGATGTCGATATACAGACGGCTGTTTGTTTAGGAATACTGTAAATAATTTAAAAATCACTGGCTAACAGTGCGCTAACATCATATTATTAAAATATAAAGCATTCTACAAATTATATACATAATTTCTATATTTGTTATCAATTATTAATTAAGTTATAAGCATATATCTAGAGGTCATATAAGTCCCTAATACGGACACTCCAGATATCTTAATATGAAGTCCCTAATACGGACACCATATAACCAATCAGATTTCAGCGTGTGAACTATTCTGGTTTTCATAAAAATCACGTGCGTTATAATATAAATACCACAAATTAAGCTAAATCTAACAAATGTATTATTTAGATACTTAACTTGTATTATTATTTAATAAAATAATACAAATCAATAAATTAATTAATAATTAAATTATATTAAATTATTCATACAATTTATTATAAATAATATAATTGTAATTTATCTGATAAATTCATCAATAATATATAATTTATCTAGTGGTATATAGGGTGTCCGTATTATAACACAAGGTGTCCGTATTTGAACATGGTTACCGAATACGGACATCCCCGTTATCTGTTGAATAAAAAGATTAAATAAAATTTTATAATCACAATAATATCTATAATCATATAATATTAATATATTGTAATTTTTGAATACAAATATTGAGTCATAAAATGTTAAGACCATTTATTGTTAAAGTTTCCGTATTAGATTACTTTACCCTAACACTACACTTTTTAATGAAAATATTGTAGGTATTCATAAAATAAGCCTTAATAAAAGTTTATCACAAAACTTTCTGGTAGCCAAATAGATAAAATCAATTTAATAATAATTTAAAATTATGTAATCAATTTTATATATCAGCTTTACTATTTTATTTGTTAACTCATCATAGTTGTTATCCAATCAATCAATTAATCAATAAATATATATATTATTTATTTTAATTTATAATTAATGGTATTATTTATTATATATATTTATTTTTATTTTTGAGAAAAATGTAAGATGGAAATATATATTTTAATGTTTATTAATATATGTATATTATTGTTTATATTGTTGTTTATGATTAAAGTATATTAATAAAAAATGAAATCGTGTATTGGGTCATTTTATATTTTTAGGTTAATTTATATAGTGTATACTATATATAGTATACTATAGTATAGTATACTATACTATAGTATATTTATTATATATATTTGATAAAGTAAGTTATTCCAAGGTACATTAATACTTAGGAAACTTGACGAGGAACATTACTAATACGTAATTAACTATAGTTAATAGTAGTAAATATAGTATATATATATATATATACATATATGCGAACATAACTTATCTATTGGGATATCGTACTTCACTACCTAGCGGATATATATAGAACTACATTTAATAATAACCGACAATGGGAGAGGATATCTATACCTACATAACACTATAATATAGTATCGGTTTAACCTTGAACCTCTCTTATCATTAAAATTAACCTTAAAGGGGTATCTTATTTTGAACAATTTTGAAAAATCAATGTAAAAATATAGGGATTTTTTTAAATGTCAATAAGTTTAAAAATTATTAAGATATTTCAATTATGTAAAATGCATATTGAAGGTAGAACTACTCTTTATAGTTTTATATAGAATAATAAGAATATTTTCAAATAAAACTCATATAATAATGGTAAAAATGTAGTTTACTTCTTTTTTTTTTTTTATTTGTTATATATGATATAATTAAAATAATTGTATGGGCATCTAATTAATAAATAAACACATAATAACTAATATATTCTGAAAATGTCATCAATATATGAGCATTATTTACATAGTTATTGAATTTGTTAGGAATAAAATTATGCTAAAATAAATATTGTGAGTAAATCAAGTTTTAAAAATATATATATTTTGTATTAAAATATAGTGATTTTTGAATTAAAAAAAATATAATATATGAGTTTGTATATATATATATTATAAATAGTATATGTATATGATGTATGTATATGTATATTATACATAGTTAACATAATCCACTATATTATATGTATATTATATAAATTATATAGTAATCAACAATTGATATGTATATTATAGTAATTCACAATGATATATATAGTTATGTATTTAAGTATACTTAAAAAAATATATGTTTAGAGATTTTTTCTCACTATTATTTATTCTCAAAATTGTCAGATAGATACATTTTAGTATATTAATAGTAACAATTGTTATTAATTGTTATTAATAAAAAAATAATAAATAGACAAACAATTAATTGTCAGTTAGAAGTTCGCAATGTTTGACCGTAATCATTTCATCGAATGTTGTTTAAAATAACGTATATACTCAAATTATAAAATGTTGTTAATAATTAATTTAATTTATTTTATTTGAGTATATATCTGTAGATTACAACAAAATACTATAATATACGAGTAACAGTATGCATTATAATGCGAGGTAAAATGTAATATATATATATATATATATATATATATATATATATATTAATACATTTGTTATCACATATTTCCTATGTATCAATATTAATTATAACGATATGCAGACGTTAAAGCAGACTTTATTTATGCGTAACTTTTAATTATAAATTACCACCAGATAACGTTATCTCACGTGGCGTTTCACATTCTCGCTTCTCCCCTTTGTTTACAATCGGGGCTCGAATTTTAATTAAACCCGAGCAATACGACACTTCTACGTAATTATATATAAGTGCGTCGGTATTAATTAGTGACGGCTGCAGCCAATAGGGGAGTTAACCCCTTTGGGTATGTGTCAGACGCCCGGCGAACCCCCGTGGCGCCTAGCGAAGAAGGGTAACTAGATAAATATAAGTTTATATAATTATTTCGATTATAATTATAATGATTGTCAGACATTTATTACGTTATATCTATGGATGTATACATCTATATATATATATATATATATATATATATATAATATATTGTGCATGTTATTTAATGCATTTCTATATATGTATATATATATATATATATATATACAGTCAACTCTCGGTAAGTCGGACTACGGATGAGTCGGACTTCTCGATAAGTCGGTCATCATTTCCTGGTTCAATCATACTGACATTAATTTATATTTATCAATAATAATCTTCAATTATCAACTTTAAGATAAGTGCATTATATAATATTGTTTTACTATATTGTTTATAAACATATACTACATACAATATATCTATTATTTATAAATTTAACATTATTATTAACCTATAAATGCAAATTTAAGTAATATTGCTTTTATTATTATCGAAATCACTGATGCATAAAATTTAATTTTTAGTTATAATCAGTAGTCATTCATATTAATTGCATGTATTTATTTGTGTTTATATATAATACAATAATATATGTGTATATAAGTATTGATTATTACATTCACAATATTTAAAAACAGGTCAATTAACTAACTATAACAATACACCACTAACTCTTTATTTAGTTATAACTTAATACACCAACTAATTTATAATTAATATCTAGGTTTAATAGGGATACGATGGGGTGTAGTATCCTTATATAGATTAGTGGCTGGTAGTTATATCAGTAGGACCATTTAAGACCTCACACATATATTTTATTAAGTGATCCTCTTTTATTTATATATTTTATTTTATTTATACATTTTATTTTATTTATATATTTTATATGATTAATCTCTTATTACTATTAATATTACTTAAATATATTTTATGTATATAAACGATTTTAGGAGATAATTTATTTTATATATATCTGTTTAATGTTCGTATATATTTACCTATATAGTATTGATATGTGTTATTCTATATATATATATATATATATATACATATATTTATATATAAATATATGTCTTAGTCATTTTACTTTTTAATCATGTTGTGTTATGTAACCTTATTTCTTGTGTGTGATATTTATATCATTGATTTTATTTTCTCATTGTATTGTATAATTGTTCTCGCCCATATGCCTAGATTTATTTCTTTTGTCTAACTTATATATTTAATACAATTCAAATTCGACTCCATTGCAATATTATCTAAATACAATTATACTTTACAAAACGCCAATATATCACATTCATTTTATTTTTATATTATATTATAAGCCTATATATATTTTAGTCACGTTTCTACATTTTTATCTTATTTACCATATTTCTTGTTATCATTTGTTTTTATTATATCATCGATTTCTTATAACTAATTTTAATACTCGTAGTTTAACAATGCAGTCAACACACCCCTCGGTTGAGATTGAAATGAAAGAAGATGGAACTGCATTTCTGACCTTACTTCACCCAGTGGTCCCTATGAGCTGCTATGACAATGAATGTTCCTTTACAAGTAATAATTGTATTGGTACTAGAATTGCTACTAGTTTTGAGTCACACATTTTTCGTAAGCATAATCTGAGAACATCGAGACGTTGGAAATGTTCGTCTTGTAATGAACTAATGTGCGGTGCTACAAAAAGGAGACATATATGTAACCACACAAGTCAGGTTTTGAATTTATCAAACACAAGCAGCATTAGCATTCCTATATTTACCCCTACACCAATAGACTTAGATTATAGCAACGAATCGGATACATCAAATAGCTCAATACACGCTACATTACCAACAGATGATATTGATACAGAATAACAGGAAACGCAAAGGTCGATACACTCAAGTCAACATACTAACACCAGTCCATCAGAAATTATACTTAATAACTGGAAAGACAAATTATTTAACTGCTCTGATAAAGAGGAACTGAACTCAATAATAGTATCACTAAGCAAAATTATACCAACTGAAGGAAATAAACTCCTCATACCGGAACAGGTGTTAAACGATAATCAGATAAATAGTTCAAATACGCAAAAGAAAAGCACGTGTCGTAATCAATCTAGACAGCAACAAAAATGTCGAAGGTATAGAAGAATTTCGGCTAGGGAAGCGGAACTCATCCAGTCACTATATCGGAGATTTCCTAGAAAAGCAGTTAGAAAGATATTAGGCCATAAAAACGAGAAATATACTGGGTCGATAAATGACTTAAAAGAATTTACAAATCCTCAAGATTATTCTTCCAGCTCTCAGCCATATACACATATCCATTGGAATACGCTTGATATTGATGAAATTAATATGTTATCCGCTCCTCCTACAAAATCGGAAATAATGAAAAAGCTTAAGAAGGCTAAAAATACCTCTCCAGGAAAAGACAACATTGAGTATTTACACCTTAAACTACTTGACAAAAAAGCACTATTACTTGAAATAATATTCAAAGCTGTGCACAGAATTGGAATACCTGCGTGTTGGAAAATCAGCAAGACTATTCTTATACATAAGAAAGGTAGCACTGACTTACCTTCTAATTTCCGTCCCATCAGCCTACTTCCTACTATGTATAAGATATACTCTGGGATACTATCCAACCGAATAATAAAGATCGCTGTGTCAAATGAATGGATATCCTCTCAACAAAAAGGCTTTTTACCCGGATTGAAGGGGATACAAGAACATACTTTCTTACTCGAATCAGCCATTACAGAAGCGAAGAAAAGGCACGATGATCTACACATTTATGGCTTGATTTGGCTAACGCATTTGGTTCGTTACCACACTCGACATTAAATAAGTTATTTGAATCACTTCCTTTGCCTGCTCATACCTCGACCATATTGAAATACATGTATACTAATACAATATGTGAATACAAAGATTTTATGGTCCAACCAACTTCCGGAGTAAGACCGGGCGATTGTTTATCACCAATTATTTTTAATCTTGCTTCTGAACCTATCATAAGAAAAGCAATTGAAATAGATGGTTATGACCTATTCGGATCTAAAGCTAAACTTACAGCTTACGCAGATGATTTAGCAATAATCACTGGATCTCATGAGGAAATGATGTCGGCACTAGATGGAATACTGGACGTTTCTAGTAGTATCGGCCTCAAGTTCAATCCTAGAAAATGCACTAGCATTTCTTTCAACAAGGGGGTTATTGAGGATCGACAGTTTATGTTGGGTCAAGAATTTATTAAAACTCTTCATATTGGCGAATTTGAAAGATTCTTGGGTATACCAATTGGATCTAAGTTCTTGTTTAATGTTACTACTGATATACCTGCTCAACTTAATCAACTTTCAGACTCTGGACTAACTCCATGGCAAAAAATAGAAGTTTTAAGAAGTCACTTAATCCCCTCTCTATCCCATGAGCTCTCATCTGGACGAGTCATGAAGGAAAGTATCTACGATCTGGATAAATCTATAAAGCAGTTCCTAACATACAATACTAATACTCCTGACAATGTTGCTACTCCATTCTTCTATGCTGACAGACATATTGGCGGCCTGGGGATTGGTAAAATCAGCCAAGAAGTAGATATTTGGACAATATCTAAAGCAACGCAATTACTATCTTCTAGGGATAATATGATATCCTCAATTGCTAATCGCCAACTATCAAATACCCTCAATTGTGCTATCGGACATGATCATGAAATACCACTCACTGAATTTCTATCCGGTAGCCAAACGCATGGGTTATATGGTTATAGATTTTATAGCAAAGGTGCTAATCTTTGGACGCGCACTCGACATGCAGCAACACACCTTGGAGCTCGCATTGATATATCCGATGGGAACATAATCATAGCCATCGATGATATCTGCTCCACTCCTGCTAAGGTTGTAAAAAGCATGCGACTTGCGCTGAGAAAGCAATGGAGCAGAAAATTCATGGAACTTCCGTTACAAGGCAGTGTAGCTGAGTGTTTATCCCAGGATGCAAATGCTAAGGTAATCACTAAGCTAATATCACAAGAATCGACACTATCTTTCAAATCCTGGAACTATTGGCACATGGCTAGAACTCAGACTCTTCCAGTAAAAGCTTTTCCAGGCTCAACAGATAAAAAATGTAGGCAATGCTACTCCAAGGATGAAACGACGATGCACATATTGAATATGTGTACTGCATCACTAAAAATGATGACAGAAAGACATGATGCTGTCCTTGGAGTACTAACTAAGTTCTTAGATGAATGCGATATTGAGTACGATACTAGCTACATCTCACTAGATAACTTAAAACCGGATCTTGTTATCAAATATAACAACTCATGTTATTTTGTCGACATCACAATTCCCTACGACTCGATTACAAATATGGAATCTGCCGCTAACAGGAAGATAGAAAAGTATCGCCACCTCGTATATGTAATTCCCTTCTGTGTTGGTTCTTTGGGCTCTTGGTACTCTGGAAACCAAATTCTCAAGACAGAGATGAATTTTCCTACAAATACCTGGAAAATATTGAAGACCGCCAGTATTAAAGAATCAATAGAAGGTTCGGGAAGAATTTTATCGAAATTCTTCAACTGTTTTTAAAGCGTTTTATTATTTTACTTAGCATTTTATATTGTATCTTTAGTTTATTATCTTATTCTCTACTTTTAACTGTTTTTATCACAAAATTCTATTTACATATTTTATCAATTTTTATTTTGTTTAATTATTATAGATATTTTTATACCGTTTACCTCCGTTTTAGTTTTAGGATCACTAACTATGATGAAGAGGTCATAAGCTCAAATATATTTGCTTAATTGATTTTTCAATAACACCCTTCTGAGTTATATATATATATATATATATATATATATATATATATATATATATATACATACAGTCAACTCTCGGTAATTCGGACTACGGATGAGTCGGACTTCTCGATAAGTCGGACACATTTAGTTGGTTTGGTTGGATTTGTATCTAGTTCCATGTTAAATTAATCGGATAAGTCGGATAAGTTGGATTGGATAAGTCGGACTTTACTATAAGTCGGACACATATTATTGTCATTTTGATGATTTTTATACTGGATAAGTCGGACTTTTCATAAATTGTCAGAAATGTTTACTTTAAATAATGAATATTATAATTTTAGTAAGTAATATTATTGAATACAACATTTTATGTTGTTGATTGTTGCATAATTCCACATTTCGGTAACCCTTTAACTCACGCTGCGCATCTCATGTATTATTTGCATGTCATTCTGAATATCGGATAAGTCGGACATCTCGCTAAGTCGGACACTTTTCCCGGTCCCTTGCGAGTCCGACTTATCGGGAGTTGACTGTATATATATTTATATATAGAATGCAAATTACCTAAGATATTAGAGTTGGAAGAATTTGTTAAGGATGGGTTTGATGAATGCATGTTTAATAGAGAGGGATACTACTCATTCGGGTAGAGAAGATGAGAATATAATATGTAGATAAGGGAACGGTACAAGCGACTCTTTTAAAGTGTAAACATCGATAGGATAACGTACTGTTTTCAGGAGAAGGAACACTATGATAATGACTTCAGTTTTAATTATACGTATATATATACGTATAGAGTATACTCTATAGAGATCGCTTGAGTTTAAATATATCAGTTGTAAACCTTGGGTAATTAAATGCAGATACATATTAGTATTTATCTATAGAAGAGGGCATGTGTGTTAAGTAGAATGGTGAGCGTGGAGTTTAGTGATTCAGTGGATAAGGAATATAAAATAATTGAAACAAGTTTAGATGAGAATGAAGGTATACATTTTCTAAAATGAAGGAGTTTCTTGGATAAAGAAGCAAACAGGGGAGGATAAATGTAAAGGTTGTGATGAAATGTCTGTAAGAAGATCAGATTTGGTACAATTAATTAAACATTTACATGAATCACGAGACCTATAGAATATAAGGTCGAGAGAATTCCCAGCAGTATGTTTAGGAATAGTAACCACTTGATTAATGTCAGGGTACTTGAAGTCAGTAAGTACTTGAAACTTGAATATTCATATGAGGATAGTGGGTCGAGTACAAATGATAACTGAAATAACTAGGGGCGCTGGAATTATGGTGTGTATGTAGGGGGACCAACCAATCAAAATAAATGTTGTGGTAGGAGTGAGGGAGGAACAATACATAGGAGGTCCCCCTATATTTTAAATTGGGGGGTGGGGTGGGGGGCTTATCCCCCCGTCCTGGGCGTCGTCCCCCTGTTGCAGCGCCTCTAGAAATAACCAAGTATAGTGGACCGATGTTTATTAAAGATTACAATATTTAAAATCAGATTGTTAAATTCATTAAAGAACAGGGTATAATCAGGTTTTGGAGGTCTATAATTAATATAAATAGTAAATGTAACGTTCGTCATAGAGAATGAAAAAGAAACAAATAGACAATAACTATATGAAAAAGTAGGATGGGTTAAAGTAGAAGTAGGTAAATCATGATGTATAAGAACTCCTGCATCACCTCCATATCATGAATTCCTGGGGGGGAGGTGGATAAAGAGTATGCAACCTTTATCAATGAAGAGGTAGAATATGTCAGCCTCGTAAGGTAATATCCGTGTTTCTGAGAATGAAATTAGCATGAGGGACGATGATTTAAGGTAGACTAATATTAAAAGGGAATTTGCTCTCAGAGATATAATATTAATGAGAACCAATCCTATAGGATCGTATACGATAAGTCATGTGAAAGTAGGAGTATCAACAGTTAACTATTAACAGGTGAGTCGAGTGGAGCGTGGGTATGAGATATAGTAGTAGTTGGAAATAAAGTATAAATAGTTAGTAGTTGGGATTTGGGAACAGAAGTAGAGTAATTTGTATTAGAAGAAGGATTATTAGGTAGTGAAACGAAGGTAGGGGATATGGAATTTGAGAAAAGAGTATTATGTGATAGATCAGAATTAGCGGAGTCGGTATTTGAGGAAGTATTACTATGTGGGGAATCGGAAGTATACTTCAAATATCAACCCCTCTATAGATGGGTTGATATTTGAAGAACGATTATTCATATATAATATACATACGTTCAATAATGTGTGTATATTATAAATATATTTTTGCCTAAAAAATCAGGAGTTTAGTTATATATATATATATATATATATATATATAATATGTAATATGAATAAAATATCAGAAAGATAATGAACTTATACTATTTTATTTATATTCAATATCCTATTTAAAATAATCAAATATTATAAAACAATAATCAAATCAAATATGTATATTACAAAAATAAAAATCTAATTTAAAATAATCAATATATTGATTATATACACATTTATGTGCACTAGATATATATATATATATATATATATATATATATATATATATATATATATATGGTATATATATGTATATGGTATATATATATATATGGTATATATACCAATCTATACAATGGGTATACTTATAATGTAGATTATACATGCCGTACACGCTACGACGTACATTGTACGACGTACGACAATGTACAGACAACATCGAATAAGTGTATAGAAATCTGAAGCAAATATATCTGCCACCAGATAAATCTGATTATTATTTTTTTTATAATACTAACATTTTAAAATGAATACATATTGTATTTACAATATTTCATTGATTAAGTAATGTATAATTAAATAAGTATATGTATATGTATATGTATATGTATATGTATATGTATATGTATATGTATATATATATATATATATATATATATATATATATATATATATATATTTATTCATTTGTATATAATGTGTCCATATAATATACGATATATAGAGTATACTTAATTGTATAGGAGTAATATATTACTATAGTAATCCACGCGTGTAATAGTACCAGTACACTGCATGCAGTGAAACCCCGGAAGTAGCTGCAACTCTCTATTCCCATGCGTATAACTAATGTAATTAGTATACAATCACCGAGATAAGTAACATCAATAGTAACTAAACTAATTAAATAATTTATCACCTCGTAATCTCATAATTATGTGTAGGTCATCATTTCTCTAAATGGTAGAACGGGCATGCGATATACACTTACTATATAGAAGTTTGTGTAATATATACTATATATATTACATCATATATAGTATATTACATCATATATATATATATATATATATATACTCTATATATATAATATATACACATTATTGTGTTTGAATTAGTGTATTTATATATATATATATATATATACTTTGATATATGTGTCTTGTATATATACATATATGTTATATATATATATATATATATATATATATATATAAACATCATCATCTTCATAATATATATTTACCATGGTATGTGCACATATAATAAAAGTATAATTTAAAAATCTATAAATTCTATATATATATATAACTATTTTACACACAAACATATATATATATATATATATATATATATATATATTGTTATTTTTATTTGGTGGAGTCCTTGAATCCCATCCAGGAACTTAGATGAATTTTTCACTTATAACCATATATATATGGTTATATAGAGCCATATATGGCTCTAATGTCCCTTCGAAGCCGCTCTCATGTTAAGGCATCAATGGTTTTAACGAGAGCCGATCATTTATTTATACACAATTATATAAGATCACGTCTAAATAATATTTTAAGACCCATTTTATAAAATCAATTAATGGTCCGGACGAGGCTCGAACCCGTGTCCTACTGCTTGTGTGTCTGACGCCTTAGCCACTGAGCCACACAGGCAGTTAAATATATATATATTATTTTCTATAACGTATACACGTCAGATATATTCATATACCCATCACAACTGGCACACGATGTTAAACACGTATCTTACGTAATCATTAATCTCGATATTACGCAACACAAGCGTGTCATGCTTCAACGCACTGTCGGCTACGTCAACAACATCGCGCATGCGCTAGTCTATCTCTGCGCATGCGCTAGTCTATCTCTGCGCATGCGCTAGTCTATCTCTGCGCATGCGCTAGGCTATCTCCGCGCATGCGCTAGGCTATCTCTGCGCATGAGTTAGGCTATCTCTGCGCATGCGTTAGGCTATCTCCGCGCATGCGTTAGGCTATCTCCGCGCATGCGCTAGGTTATATCCGCGCATGCGCTAGGCTATCTCTGCGCATGCGCGTGGCTATCTCTGCGCATGCGCTAGGCTAACTCTGCGCGTGCGCTAGGCTATCTCCGCGCATGCGCGTGGCTATCTCCGCGCATGCGCGTGGCTATCTCTGCGCATGCGCTAGGCTATCTCTGCGCATGCGCTTGTTGATGCAGGTGTTCGCCGGTATATGACGTCACGTGCGGCGCTTCCGTCTCAACATCATAACTATGATTACATAAGTACATATTACATAATATTTACATCTATAACTGTACATAAATATATATATATATTAATATTTTTATATTTGTAAACATATGTACAGTGTATTGAGTATACTAAATACACTAGTATATATAAACTAAATAAACACAATGTACATATGTGTAGCTGTAGATTATCTATGTATAACTCATGCGCGTGTATAATTATATATATATGTATAAATATATATATATATATATATATATATATATATATATATAAAATCTATATATTGAAAAATAAAAGTAATTGTACAATAATCATTTCATCCATACACGTAAATACATTATAAATTTCAGCTGCAGCGAGGTTGCACACATATGATGTATATAATTACGCGGAAACTGTCACAATTACAATGTTTACTTCCGGTCGAACAACAGCGCGCCGCGCGCTCCATTAGGCAGCCCTATCGAGGGTACGCGTAATTCTATGGGGTATGATGTAATCGCATTGATTTATTTATTGCGTAACAACGCGCATCTCGTGACGTAGGTTTCCGGTGATGGTATACAAATATTAATTAGTCGGATAGATTTACGACACGTACTATTCTGAAGTATATAATAATAATAATAATAATAATATTTATTAGAAGAAAGTTGTATATATATATATATATATCATGTGAATTATTAAATTCATTATATTATTGTTTCCTCTAAAAGGCTTCAGATGAAGATAATTATCTTTTCCATGCTTTCGCCTGCTAAATCGTGCGATACTTTATATTTATAATAAATGTAGATATTATACCGCATATTTTTAAAGGAAATTCATACATATATTATTTATATATTATGTATAATATATGTACAATATATTTAATTATATCATATACTATATACTGTATATACATATACTATTATAACATTAATATAGATATAGACAAACTTTAAGAACTAATATATTATATATTATTTATTATAACATATTTAACATATTTATATATATAATCAAAAATTATTCGATATTTATGAAATTAATTTTTTTAAATATGTATACAATTATTGTAATCATGATTATAATACAGTACTGTTTAACAACTATATAATAACTATAGTTAATATATACTATATAAATTATAATGTATCTATATATATAATTTAGTTATACAAATATATATATATATATAACTAAATTATATATATAGGTATTTTATTTGATAACACATTCATTCGATAATAATCACATGTTATAACATGGTGTATACATGCATGAATACACCATGTTATATACCTATATAATGAGCATGTATACAATCTAACCATAGATACACACTCTATACTATACGGTGGTTAAGAAATGATTAGTGTATGTTGATTGCAGAGCGATATAAGGTGTCGATCGTATATGTAATTAAAATAAATATCAAAGACACTAGACGATTCACCTTTAACGACTTTGATAAATGTACGTATCATCGAGAGGGTGATAATAAATGATAATTACATGTTTACCTATGTGACACACACACTCAGACACGCACAACTATACCGACTATCTATTAGCGATCTCACTATTCGTCGCCATTCATTCATTGTCGGATACTAGTCAACTAGTCCCTCGTTCACACGCGGGTACTGGTCAACTCGTGTCGTCTACTACTACTGCCACTACAACGACTTCGCGCGTACACACACACGTTCTATTACCCGACACGGAGGAGGAGGGGGCTGAGATGGGGTGGAGGGGTGAACAATCGTATAATGGATTACGCTGGTCCACTTAGAGCGCGCGCTCGTGATCACCGCTCAGACCCTATCGGTCAACAGTCACGTGTGTGGGTGTGTGATGACTCATCACTGATGACCAGTGCGGTGTTGACCACACGACGTAGTTGTGTACTGGCTACTTCTCCGACGGACATTGTGTCCGTGTTATCTACGCGTTATCTGATGGTATACCTATAGGGGAGACCGGTGTATGCAACAATAAGATAACCTCGTCAATGTACTGTGTATACAACCCGAGACAAAAACACGCATGCCTACACATATATATATATATATATATATATATATATATATAATTATTAAACTATCCATAAATTCATGTTAATAATATAAATATTATCAATATTATTGGTTATTTAAAAATAAATTGTAATATTTATAACCCATGGGTTATTCTGCAGTAGCATATTATAAGTTAGTTTTACCGTAACACTTAACTAACTCCATTATTAACCGGCTAGTGGTATCTATCATCAGTATTATATGTCACGTGCTATCACAATTACTTATTTATTATAAATTCTGATTATATTTCCTAATTTATGTATCAACTTCCTATCTCACTCCCCGTAATAAATATCCTACACATTAATATGATAACACATGTGCTCATTTCACATCATCATTCTAAACTAACGAGTTCACGTTGCCCCCCCCCCCCCCCTCATTCTCCGATCATTTTTCAAAACTATTAAATTTCTCATCTCAAAAACTAATTCGTACATTTTGTACATTCGTACATAATTGACACTTTATTAAGTTAATTGACCGAACAGTAGAAGTTATAAGTAATATTATAACGTGAAACTATAGTTTCATTTAATGACAACCTCGCCATCTCACATCGTATACTCCTTTGGAACTTCCCTCAGCTTTATCTATACCAGAAATGTAATCTAACAAAAATGTACCCTACACGTTCCTCAACATTTATAAGACAACTATACTACGATATAATACGTAAATGAAAAAAGTAGCAACGTAAATGATGCTCATTGTTAGAGCATAAACTCAGTTTTATCAGGTAATCTTGGTAAGAAATAGACTCATCTCAGCTCCGTATCGCTGAGTAATGGTATCGGCTATGATCTAGATTATTTGTTAACAATAATATAATCCTTGTCAATGTATACAAATTACAAGTTTCGGCTCGTATCTAAAAGCTAGGCATCGTTTACATCTCTAGTAGAAAGTAAAGAGTAAATAGATAGTTTCGTGTAACTCGTGATCTAGTTAATAGGTGGAACATGTGTTAATATAGATAATATAGTGCTCTATCAGCTGATATATATATATATATAATTTAACCATGTATGCACATAGAAACATACGTATATCAATGTATATAAGTATATATATACATATAGTATATAGTATATATTATATACGTATTCTTACGTAACTATATAAAGTGCATACACAGTGGGGGGTGTTGTACTATATGCCTCTCACGTCATTACACATAATCGACGCCGCTACTAGTGCTGCCATCTATATCCCGCTACTGCTACTAGTACTGCCACCTATATCCCGCTACTGCTACTAGTACTGCCACCTATCAGTCCGTCGATTACTAATTGATTAGTTTGACCGCGTTGGTCTGACGGCCGGCCGGACGGACGCTGCGGTGTTGTCCGTGTGCGTTGACCGGTAGAGAGATGACCACCTATAGTTGCTACACACGTCGTACAGCTGCTCACGAGCGTACCTCTATTTCCCGCCGTCTCCCCCCCTCTCCCCCCTCGCTTTACCGCCAGCCACCACGAGACGTTGTTGAGTGATGTACTAATTATTTATTCGTCAACAATTAATAATATACTATCTGCAGATTAACGTATTTGTGTGTGTTTGTGTGTGTTCTTGTAGCTGAAAGTCAGAATATTATAGATATATGTATGTATATATGTATATATTATATACTTTTTTCATTTTGTTTGTGAAATCCATTCAAGAACTTATATGAAGTTTTCACTTATAACCTTATGACTCTAATGTCCCTTCGATGCCGCTCTCATGTTAAGACATCCGTGGTTTTAACGAGAGACGATCATTTATTTATATACAATTATATAAGAACACTTGTTAATAATATGTTAAGACCTATTCTAATGGTTCGTATACGGCGCTAAACCCGCTTCCTACTGAGTATGTTTCTGACGTCTTCGCCAACTGAGCCATACAGTCAGTTGTATAGGTATCATTAATATAGATGTTCATCTTTGTATTTTCAATGTACTAATAGTATATTTACTAATATATGCGTATATATATATATATATGTATATTGATATTATATAATTCGTCATCATATTTAAATGTAATATTCTCGATAAGCT
Source organism: Osedax fenrisi (assembly GCA_964019155.1). Classification (NCBI taxonomy): domain Eukaryota; kingdom Metazoa; phylum Annelida; class Polychaeta; order Sabellida; family Siboglinidae; genus Osedax; species Osedax fenrisi. The sequence goes on along the minus strand of OZ025240.1, from coordinate 85,539,868 downwards.
TCCGTACCTAACTATTTGCATTATTAGAATATATGTACCAGTACATAAGTATACGTATCACTTAATTATATCGGACACATCTCGTAATATCTCACCGTATCTCGCCGTCTCACAAGCGGTGTCACGTGATCTAGGTGTCGCCTTACCTACACCACGTGATGGCGATAATCGTAGTTTAACGATGTTTATTTATAGCGACCTCCCCCTCCTCGGGCGGCCAACTCCCATCCCACTTACAGCCCACTATAGGCCCACTCGACTCCGGAACCCGACCCGACCCGTTCGGTACGGGTTCCGATCAGGAGTCACGATCCCGAGCGACGCACGCATACATTACTGGTTTTAATTAGAGCCCGAGCGACGCACGCATACATTACTGGTCTTAATTAGAGCAACGCTTGTAAACACACGCCGACAAACGCGGCTATAGTCGGTATTCTATCACGGTGATGTGTTAATGTACGAGGAGGGGAGGGATGGAGGGAGTAGGGGATGTAGGAGGGGAGGGGAGGGAGATGGGAGTGCCGCGTTAATTATTTACATGCACTGCGAGGTAGACTAGCGACTCTATAGCGTACTATAGTACCTCCCCTCGTGGCTACACCCCACGTGACCCGTATAGTGTACCACTACTACCGCCTCCACCGGTCGCTGTTAACACCTTCACGTCACGTGACTTTAGGTGTTTCTATCACGTGATAATTGTTTACTTCCCGTCTAACGGTGGATGTGTTTCAGCGTGCACCAGTAAATATATATATATATATATATATATATATATATATTTGTTTATATATATATATATATATATATATAAGATAATTTAAATGTATACGTATACAAGTACATTTAGGTATTTAACTATCTTCCTAGTGATATATTACTACGAATCAATTACTTATATAGTATTTAAGTAAGTGTACAATATATATTGAATTCGGTAATATAATTATGAAACACCATTATAAATAATCGCGATATATCTTCAGGCATCATGATTGTAATACTGCCATGAGCCATTAGTCATGCGGCACGATTCATTCAACATGATCACAGATCTCTGGCGGTCATATTTCTATGAAGTATGTTCTGAATCAATACTGTTGGTCACTATAGTTATATATTATATATAGTGATTATACATAGCAACTATAGTTATATATATATATATAACTATATTTATAATGATATTACTTTAATATACATTACATTATATAGTATACCTATAGAATATTCACATATGCGTTATATATATTTAAACTACTCTATATATCATGATATGTGTGCACACAACACAAAATACGCGTAAATAAGGAGGTAAATAGAAGAAACTAAAGCTGATCTAAGCCATCTATTTATCATTTATTAAATTTCAAGAATAGTTTTCCAAAGTAAAATGACATCCTATCGATAAAGTACGTAAAATTAGAGCTGATTTATTGAAGAAATATGTATGTCGATATACAATTACGTCAGGTAGTTAATGTATATATGTAGTTATATACCTTTTGGTATTAATATATATATATATATATATATATATATATATATATATATATATATATATACGATATATCTTCACATCATAAACGTCTTCACATGAATCTCATTTTCAAAATATATATTAAAATATGCAAATAAATAATTTAAATGTATTAATAAGCCTAATAAATACCAGTTAATACTTAATATCAGTTATAACTGAAACATACCAGTTACAATTAATTCGTGCTTTCTCAAATTAGTGAATTTACCCGTCACACATTAAGAGCTGACCTACGTATGACTTTCAATATATTCACAGAGCTAGAGAGACATAGAGTGGTATTACTCAATGACTGGCAGCTTAAGCCAATGCGGAAAGCGGAAATTAAAAATATCTTGAAAATAGCCATTTTGCGGTGACCAAATATTAAAATATAATATTAGTTTGATCATAACTTTTTTATTATTAATTATATCAAAAAAGTAAAATATGAAATTTATATTACTTTGTTATCCTCTTTCCAGTGGTATTAATAATGTTATTCTAGTTACAAAATCAAAAAAATCAAATGGTCAAATCCGCCATTTTGCAGTGACCAAATTAGACTGACGCTTGTCAGATAACTTTTTACTATAGTATACTCTATTTCTCTCTAGCACTATGCATATACTGAATGATCTCGTGGATATAGAGAAATCATCGGTATTAACAACATATTCTAGAAGTAATCGTGGACCTCTAATCTCAATACCTACAAATGCGTAATAAAGCAACGAACAATTATTTCGACAACATGTGATTACTGTTGTAATTTATTACTACCTTAAGGCAAATTTGCTAAACACTAAATCACATATTTACACATATCAATAACATTTCTATTCTAACTAAGCAATATAATCGTTATGCGCAACAGGCATACCTGTATACATGTATATATACATGCATTATAATGTAGTTATTTTTAAATTGTATTATTTTTCTCTTTTTAATTTTAGGATTGTAATTAAGTACATCATTTACAACCTTATCTGGGTATAACTGTTATCTTGCATGCTCTCTAATAATTTGATATTCTAGATATTCCTATACATTAGAGCGGCTTGGAAAATATAAAATGTTCAGATAATGTATCGCTTCAGTAAGATAATATTAGAAAACATGTAATATAATTCAGTACAAAAAAAATTAACTTAATTCGTAAAATATTGAATAGTCGATATGACTTTCAATTTTAACATAGGATTGATAGGAAATCTTATAATGGAGTAGATACAAAATTAATTCAATACATTTTTTAATATACTTCCTATTAATGAATTTTGTCATACGATATATATGTACTAGAATTAAATATTATTAACAGAATAGCAGAAGAAAAAAAAATTTTAAATAATAATTTCTTTATAATTTTATCATTTCTAGGATTGAACTTTTTATGTTTATTATTTATAGAAAATTTTTTGTTTTTTGTTTTTAATCAAAAATAAAATTCAGATCAAGTTTATTATATTCTTAATAAATGTATAAAATATATTTACTATATATTATTAAAAAAAAAAATTTGTTCAAATATTTTTCTAGGAATAATTTGAATTTTTATGATTTCTATAGAAAAAATAAATATTTTCAAGGAAATATGAATAAAAAATGTCTAAGACCTAGTTAATTTTTTTTTTTTTTACCATAATATAATTTTAATTATCATTGAGATGGATGCAATAAAATTTTTTTAATATTATATTTTTTTCTAATTTAAAAAAAATAAAAATATTTTTAACTATACAAAATTTAAAATCTGAGTTTGTTAGATCCATATTTTGATTTAAATATACTTAAGTGTTTTAAATATATAAATAAATTAGAAGACGATATCAATTAATTGGTTGCTATGGTAAAAATAAAGATAAATAAATGTTACGCATGCGCAGTAAATTTAATTATAAAACAGGTATTTTTCCTATAAAATGTTATTAAACATCAAATTGACAACTCAATTGAGTATAACACAATGTTTAGTTGTTACACTACTGTTTATACATATTATATGTTTATAGTTTTTACTGAAGCAACATATTTAATGACTGACGAGCCACCCTACTATACATACATGAGAATGTGTCAAACAACTAATATGCAGGGTCTGTCCATCCCTCAGAATTTATAATGTGTATATAATCATATAGGATATATATATATATATGGGCCTGACCAACCCGATACTTTTTGCCTGATTAGTTGATGATTGTATTCAACTTGCTGGTTTAATATCCCAAATATAGCCACCTTTATTATTATTATTTACTTTCGGTATATGCTGTATGATAAATTACAACTTATTTATTCAAATTATTATTCTTTATATATTTATGTCATTATTATGTATTGTTACCCATCGTTTTGAATCTATTCAATAAACTATTATCTATCTATCTATATATATATATATATATATATATATATATATATATATATATATCAGTATTGAGGATCGCTGATTCAGGATATGCGGAAATGGAGGACCAATAGTATTGGTCAAATACATACATACATTTAAGCGGTATACCTCTCTATAGAGAACAATAGAGCGATAGTGTCGACACAGTAAAGCAACGGGTCTACAGGATGACGTGTTCGTTCTAATTATAGATATATTACGTAATAACGGACACAATAAATGTGTCTGGGCGCCGTGCTAAACATGTACCGCGAGTGCACCTAAAGTGGACATTTACGACATGCGCAACGTGTTCGGAGTTGTACGGTAGACAATTGTGTATTTTACTAATAAAGGTCAACGAATCTATAGATTCGTATACGATATATCATTAAGTATACAATAGTATAGTATGATATACTATAGTATATCACGTAATGTCAATAATTGTTATAGGTAATATATCTTATATCCTATACTAACAAATATCCATGTAAAATTGAATATATATATATATATACCAAATATTTTCCAAAGGACTTCACAATATCTTTGTATATACTATAGATATATGTCATATAATATATGGTTTATATCTTTTTATAATTATAAATTCTTAGAATTAGAAGTAACCCTTTAACGACCAGAATTTATCAATTAGCATAACCATTATTTATACATGCATGCATTCCTTTACATTCACTAACGTGTGATCGTATATTATCATGGTAATGTGTTTATTTGTGTTGTAGTGGTGATGCATCAATACCGTGTATACAATACACATCTATATAATGTTTATTGAGAACGGAAGTATATATATATATATAAATATATATATATATATATATATATATATATAAATAGCATTGAAGATATGATTAAGCATTGAAGAAAGTGTGCCGTACACATTAAACACGACGACTAATAATACCAATAAGTGCAGGGGACGCCGGTTGTAGAGCAGGGACCGGACACTGTGCAGGCATGTGAAGTATGCCAGGCTTGTTATGATAATGACACTCGCGAGAAACGGTGGTAATCGGTGTAGAGGTGTGCCCCGACATCATTAATAATGGCGGTATTGTCATATGTGTGTGTGTGTGTATGTGTGTACATACACGCGGACTCACACACGCACAATGCGTCGCACATATATACACACTAATATCGCACTGTGCGACGTGCAGTACACGACGTGCACTGCATATATATATTTGTTGCACATATATACTTGTATATATATATTATATATATATATATTATATATATATATACCATGATATATGAATGATGCGTGTATGTACGTGACGTGTGTATATAAAAACTATACTATATGCAAAGATTTTCCGAAGGAAAGATATAACACTTACGCGAAATCGTGTAATTCGAATTTGTATACAAAATACCCTGGTGCCACCTATAGCGGGTTACTTTTAGGAACTATGCGTTGTTTATAATGTAAATTCGTATTTAACTATACACTTTTAAAATGTTAAATAATATGCTTTAAATTAATATTTATATGATGAAAACTAAGTGGTCATTACTAATATATAACAAACAAATATGATATGTATGTTTTAAATGCTATAAGTATATATTTAGTGAGTAAAAGCTAATTTATATTGCATGTAATTTAATAGAGCAATGAAAACATTGTTGTAAGCAAACAGAGCCGAACCTAAATCTATTTCAGTGATTTCGATACTACTGCTAGCAGCGGTTGGGTATATTACTAAATTACGTTGCATGCATAGGGAGTGTTATATCTTTTCTTCGCAAAATCTTTGCTATATGTATATACATATATAGTATATACTATAAAATGAACACTATATTAATAGTGTACATGTATGCATACTATAGTATACTAATATTCTATAGTATATAATATATATATATATACTTTATGTACAGCGGCTTCAAAGAGAGATTTGTTCACACGCATTCACACGCGCGGACACACACACATACACACACACGGATTATCTGGGAGGAAAGATCGAAGCGGTCTGTTATGTTTAATTGAGCGTGGTGGTAGAGAATTTCTGGTGCGGTGTGTGCGCACACGTGTGTGTGTGTGGTTAATTCGGTACACGACGCGAACTACACGTGTGTTAGAATGTCTGATACAACACACACACACACACACACAATAACGCATGCAAGAGATCATACACACACACTCACACCAATACAAATAGACATACAACACACGTGCTTATACAAACATACATACATGTATATATACATATATGCATATATATATATATATATATATATATATATGCATATGTTATTCCTTGTTTAGTTATTCAATATATTATTTCACATGAGAAATATATATATATATATATATATATATATATGCATATATATCCTATATGACTACGTAAAGTATACCGTGTATTGTTTATTTCTATTGTAATAATATACGTATTTTAGAATATCTCGGGAAGAAACCATATATCTGGCTATGGATGTAGTTGGAATTTGAAGTTATGTAAATGGATTTTTTACGAGATAGTAATTAATCTATTTCCTCAGTTTATAGTACAACCAGGTACACCAGGTATAACCAGGTATAACCATATACAACTAGATATAACTTATAAATATTATGGGTAAATAATAGTTGTTAAACATGTTTAATATATGCATACATAAATGAATGCTGGCAACAACCTGAAAAGACTAAGCTTGATCTAATTTTGAAGAAATTTGGATAACGAGGAAAGAAAACGAAAAAGAATACTAAATGAAAAAAAGAATGATATTAAATTATAATTAATAATTATACCCCGATAAACTATAGCTATCTATCTATCTATCTATATATGTATATAAGAATAACTACTATAGTACGAATGACTCGATATAACAATATTATAATGAGATATACATTCGGTTCGTTTACATCATCGGTAAGAGTTTCGTTTATGCTCGGCTCGGATTCACATGGAAATAGTTTCTAATCGGCTCGGCTCGGGTTCACTTGGAAAGAGCACTTTCTAACCCGGTCAGGCTAATTTACATTACCCACAAAGCAAGTCTCGTCTCGGAATCAAATGCTCGATATCATTCACATCGACATTATATGTGTAGTACATATATCCATGTTTATGTGTATGTGAACATTGATATAATATTACAATGTGAACATAAATAAAGTAATACATATGTATATACATATATCCATATAACTATATTTATACATATATAAATATATATATATCCATCTAAGTATATTAAATAAGTATACTCACGAATAAATACATGCGTTTACATACAATGTATTATGTACATTGTACAGTGTACATTGTACAATGTACAGTGTACAATGTACATTGTATGGGTACATTGTATAGTGTACAATGTACACGTATCGATGCGTGTATCACAGATCACAATCCCTATAGGCTATCACGTCATACGATCTTCAGCTATGCGTGTAGAACTAATGAAGAACACTGATTATGCAACACGACGTACAGTATAACATGTCCTATTCACGCTCACATTAGTCACTGCAGTCATTGCTCACTAGCCTCGGGCCTAATAAATATGTCTACCTTTATGATGGGTAATAAATTAATGAATATATATATATATATATATATATATATATAGATATATATATATATATATAATTATGTATATATATAATATATATATATTATATTTCATATTCATCTGATGCATAGAGCTAGAGAGAAAGTTCCTCTCTAGGTCTATGATCTGATGGAATGACACATTACAATGTTTAAAGGTATAGCTTTTAGGCTTTAACCTTGATGTAAACTTAAAGTTAAATATTATAGAATTGTATTAAACACCGCTAGTTATATATATATATATATATATATCAAATATATTGTGAAGTAGTCCTTTGGAAAATCTTTGTATATATATACAGTATACTGTATATGCTATTGTATACGTGTGTGTGTGGTCGCGCATGTGTGTGTATTATATGTATACACTTTGTGATACACATTGTGCATGTATGCATACATATGATACATGTATCATACATAATGTATATATATATATATATATATATATATATATATATATATTAACGTGTGTGTGTTTGTGTGTATTCGTTTGTGTGTGTATGTGTATGTGCACATGTACTTGTGTGACACTGTACAATGTACAGTGTACATGTATGTGTGTGTATGTGTATATATAACTGAATATCGATGCATTAATAATGTAACGCACAATATAAATGAAAATAAACGTCCATTCAATATAATTAACAATATCAACAGTATCGAATATCCTCGGTAATCTTTGCTACCACGGACAATGTAATCTATTCGATATCCCATCGTAATCTCGTCGAAGAGGACAATAGAGCAGCGTATAACAATGGCACCGTTGAAGATGCTTTCAAGATGTAGCGTTAAGATAAACAATAGGCGCATTGTTAAGTTTGCGCTGTCGCCATTGTTTACGTACCCATATATGGGTGTATACAGTCATAGCGTGTACAAAGATCACCGTGTAGAGAAGATCGCTCTTAGATCATTAAATATAGATAAATCCGCTAAACATATAACTTAATATTCGTATATATATATAGATATATATATATATATATATATATATATACACATACCATATGCACATTCGTATATCGGTGAAAGCGGTGCATAACTATAAGCATAGATTTAGCGAATCTTCCTTAGAGAATGTTTTGATATAATTAAGAAAACTATAGTTTTTCATAAGGGAAATTAATTTTCTTATAGATAGATAGATAAAAAGTGTATTGAATTACTGGTTATATATAAATAAAGATATAAGTATATAACATATATAAACAAAATATATAAATGTGATAACAGTAAGACAAAACGACACGATACAAAAAAAACAAGAAATAAACGGAGAAGTAATATAAAATATTGGATTATACGAGTTGTTGAATAAAATGTTATCTACGTATACGTATACGTATATATATATATATATATATATATATATATATATATATATATATATATATATATATATTCGCTAATGCATATGTACTACTAATTCACATTATAAATCACTGAATTATAAATAACACAGATACGACGATACATCAAATCGTGTTCCCCTATAGGGGAGAACGAGACTAATCGCTTACGTGAGTCATAAGTTATGACGCACGCTACGAACTATGACTCACGACGTATCGCTCATCGGTGACTCATCGCCGTATTAATCATATCCACCACCACTAGACATCTGCGCTTCACTAATCAGTGTACGTAATCGGATATAACTGTTTATAATAGCGATAACTATCACCTATAGCAAGACCGCAGTGTCCAGTCCGCTAGATAACGTGCCTGATTAAAGCGCAGACTCCTCAGATGATGTTGACCATTATAATTAGGCGATGCCTGCTTCTTCAGACTTTCCTCATTAAATATCGCCCGCTCCATTTATGTTCCTTTGATATGTCCTTTGATATGTCCTTGATCTTATTTATATCGGCGACTCGTAAAAATGTGTGGGAACTTTATTTGCTTAGTAATGAAGCTAATACTACTACCTCGCCTACTACTACTACTACTACTACTACTACTACTACTACTACTACTACTACTACTACTACTACTACTACTACTACTACTACTACTACTACTACTACTACTACTACTACTACTACTACTACTACTACTACTACTACTACTACTACTACTACTACTACTACTACTACTACTACTACTACTACTACTACTACTACTACTACTACTACTACTACTACTACTACTACCACTACCACTACCATTACCACTACCACTACCACTACCACTACCACTACCACTACCACTACCACTACCACTACCACTACCACTACCACTACCACTACCACTACCACTACCACTACCACTACCACTACCACTACCACTACCACTACCACTACCACTACCACTACCACTACC
>OZ025240.1:85479994-85522494 GCA_964019155.1 Osedax fenrisi | reverse complement strand
CTACTACTACTACTACTACTACTACTACTACTACTACTACTACTACTACTACTACTACTACTACTACTACTACTACTACTACTACTACTACTACTACTACTACTACTACTACTACTACTACTACTACTACTACTACTACTACTACTACTACTACTACTACTACTACTACTACTACTACTACTACTACTACTACTACTACTACTACTACTACTACTACTACTACTACTACTACTACTACTACTACTACTACTATTACTACTACTACTACTACTACTACTACTACTACTACTACTACTACTACTACTACTACTACTACTACTACTACTACTACTACTACTACTACTACTACTACTACTACTACTACTACTACTACTACTACTACTACTACTACTACTACTACTACTACTACTACTACTACTACTACTACTACTACTACTACTACTACTACTACTACTACTACTACTACTACTACTACTACTACTACTACTACTACTACTACTACTACTACTACTACTACTACTACTACTACTACTACTACTACTACTACTACTACTACTACTACTACTACTACTACTACTACTACTACTACTACTACTACTACTACTATTACTACTATTACTACTACTACTAATATACAAGTATCATATATAAATATACTATTTATAGTGCTATATATTTGTACACATTTCACATGTATATTTAATAACTTTGGTATGGAAATGTACATTATCACAATATTGATATCAATATAGTTTATTATGTATTAGATCACGTGACGGCGAATGCGGATGTTTACGCGGGTAGAGCTGATATTAATTCTCATCTGTTTTTTATGCAAAGCTATATATGTAGTAATAATTTATCTCATTATTTCATTTTAATTGTAAACTAAATTTTCGTATATTTATACTTAGGATATATTCTATATTTCCTATATATATATATATATATATATATATATATATATATTATTCATAAAGTTATACATAGGATACGGTTATATAATTAATATAATAACTTTATATTGTAAGCTCTAACATTTATAGTGATATATTAGGAGTATATAGAAATATATAGACTAAATAAAGTATACATGCATTTATGGTATACCATTTATTAGCATTTATGTATACATAGTTATGTATACATATGTATTACAATACTATAAAATATCCGGTTGTATGTTTGTGTATGTAACTGGCAAATGAGTAAAACCTTATATACGGAAGGTAATGCGCAATATTCGAGGCAATGGTTCGATGATGACATTATTTACATGAGTATACTTTACACTTGTAATTGAACTCTTCTTCACTTTACATTAATGATATTTTATAAAGTAAATGCTTTTGAAAGCTACATGTTTAATATATTTGTATTAGCTATATTAATAGTGGAATCTTTAAAATCAATATATATATATATAATATATACATATATATATATATATATATATATATATATATATTATGAAGATAGAATTAGTTTTCTCAATATTAAAACATTATTTCATCGCAGGTTGTTAGCTGATTTATTACCCTGACTTATAAAATATTGAACGGACTTTATAGCAACAATTGCAGAGGTCCTAAAGTGAAAATACGAAAGAAAAAGTGTAGAAAAAACGCCCATCTTAATTATTTTGGAAATAGAGTTCGCTCTTCCTGGAACGAGTTACCTATCAAAATTACATCTCGTAAAACCGTAACACTTCTCCGTGAAACATTAATTAACACCAACTGTATCAATCATGTTATTTCTATTCCGTATTAATTGTAAAAATCTATAGTATTTTATATTTGACTTGCTGTCATCAGTGTACGGTATGGGTACATATATGGTGTACGGTAAACCCATGGGTGGCTATAGCTTACCGCCAGGATACGTCAACCAACTTACATATTATAATAAGTCCCTATAGGGACTCATCCACCCTTGGGAATTGATCCATCCCGTACGTGCCTTGCCAACCCGATAAATTCTGTTTTTTACCTCTCCTGTTTGATAACTTGCATCGGATCCTATAGATTTTTTCAACTGCTCGTATAATACAATGTTTTATTTTTATTTTACTTATCCGTTTTATTTTTGTTTTTTTTTTGTATCGTGTCGTTTTGTTTTACTGTTATCACATTTATATATTTTGCTTATATATGTTATATATTTATATAGTATTTTTATATTTTGTTATATTAACTGTAATACAATAAACTGTTGATCTATCTATCTATATTAAACATATGTGTAACGAAAACTTGGCTTAATCATCAAATATGGTGTATATATTATTATAGTAATCTTTACTTTTTAATATTTTGATTATTATCTATATAATTATCACCTAATAAAAATGCGTTATCTTATTATGATGTTTTATATTACGATATTGTAATTATCCTCCATATATCCTATGGTTATAAGAAATCAGGGGAGATAAAGTATTGATTTAAGATATATTTTATTTTAAAACTCAAATTTATGTAATATAATTATAAATATGATATGTGTTATTCTAAAATGTTATGCTTGAGAATACATCTAAAAAACCCTTTTAATTGAAGGCACCTCTTATAATAATGTAATGGATTAATGCTGAAACTATATATATATATATATATATATATATACATATATATATACTTTCCTAAAGAATATGTATACATGTTCTTTAGGAAAGTGTAGCGGTCAAACAACCAGATCTAACGAGGCATATACGCATCGCGAATCTACGTTTAAAATGGTTGTAACTGTAGTCACTATATATTGTGATGATGTAAATGATGCTCACATCTAATGCATCTATGCAGTCTCAGTCTCGGTTACCCAAAGCATCGATGTAGTCTCAGTCTCGGTCACCTAAAGCATCGATCGAGTCTCAGTCTCGGTTACCTAAAGAATCGATGTAGTCTCAGTCTCGGTTACCCAAAGCATCGATGCAGTCTCAGTCTCGGTCACCTAAAGCATCGATGCAGTCTCAGTCTCGGTTACCCAAAGCATCGATGCAGTCTCAGTCTCGGTCACCTAAAGCATCGATGTAGTCTCAGTCTCGGTTACCTAAAGCATCGATGTAGTCTCAGTCTCGGTTACCCAAAGCATCGATGCAGTCTCAGTCTCGGTTACCTAAAGCATTGATGCAGTCTCAGTCTCGTTACCTAAAGCATCTATGCAGTCTCAGTCTCAATACCTAAAGCATTGATGTAGTCTCAGTCTCAATACCTAAAGCATCGATGTAGTCTCAGTCTCAATACCTAAAGCATCGATGCAGTCACAATGTCAAACGCATCGTTTAAGTCTCAGAATGGGTTTCCTAAACAGTCTATGTAGTCTCAGATTCTATAAAATGCATTGCTATTAACTCATGCTTATTAAAGGCATCATTTAAGTGTTATTCTCAGTTATCATAAGATCAATATAGTTTCAGTGTCAGTTAAATGGCCGAAAACTCAACTAAGAAGTTGAATGGCAGTGTCTAAACCATTAGGTTACAAGGTTACGAGTTACCATGGTTTGCAGAATCATTGTTTTTTTTATAAAACGAAAATAATTTCATTACAATAAATAATACACAATACAAACTATCAGACAAGGATTTTTTTTTAAAGTCTAAGTATACTGAGTATACTATAGTATACCATATATGGTAATTACTATAGTAATCTCTATGGAATATATATTACATAGAGCTAGAGGAATATAGCTATAGCTCTATCTATAGCTCTATCTATAGATAGATTTCTCTCTAGCTATATGCTATATCTATATATAGAATAATATAGATTTATATTCTGATATAATTATTATAGATATTATATATATATAACTACGAATACATAGGATTATGTGTACTTGTTAATGTGCTGAGAAACATTTAAATCCAAGCGTATAATCGTATTACGAATGACGTCATCGCGTGTATAAATAGAAACATTGCATAACCGTTGTTCGCTAATAACTCTTATGCAATGCGGTATTTCGTTTATAACTACACTTAAGTGCAGCTATAGTATACTACAACTACATTGATATCTTCTATAGAAAATTGTATACAATGTTTACATTATAACTCAGTGAAATATATGTATATTTATTAGTGTAATATAATAGAATATATATATATATATATATATATATTTATATATTTATATATTAATTAATATATACAAAATTAATCCGAGCCTCATTTGCATATATGTGTAAAACCTATATTTATAGTAAATGTCGCTTATAGTAAGCATTATCCGTGTTTCGACTGATTTGGTGTGAAAGGCTTATACACATACACATGCGTATATGTGTGTGTGTCGTATATATATATATATATATATATATATATATATATTCTTTAATATATAACGAATATACATATATGTGTTTTATAGAATTCTATTTTCGAGATAAAATATCATATTTAATAAATAGATGTACTACAGTACTAAATATATATATATAGTAATAATGATAATTATAATGATATAGCATTATAATAATATTAACAAGATACTAATTACTAATTAATATTTGTAATTAAAATAATATATTACACGCGAATAACTACGCCATTGAATACAGTTATAAAGGCGCATTGATTCACAAGAACGCGTATGCAGTATGCACGGTATTATGGAAATATGACTATTACGTAATAGCTTATTATATTCCTAATTATACAGGTACAGGTATAGGGCGCGCGCGGTTCGTGAATATTTCGGAAATTGCGTCGCAGAGCCGTTACGTCATAGTATCGATTGCGCGACGACTTTGTCTCATCTCCGTTGTTGCGTAATGATGTATAATAAGCCGGATCTAGAGAAATCGTTCGTAGCCGTATCCGCTATTACGTAAGAGTGCGCCGAGTGGGCAAATTTAAATCAAATGTATATCCATAGTAACTGCACACATAATTATATATATATATATATTTATATATGTGTGTGTGTGTGTTTGCAATGCACACTGTGCATGTATAAATGTAACATATATATATATATTAACATTTATATTAGTTAAACTACTATATATATATGAATGCCTTATATGGAAATAGTAGTATTCGATATATCGTATATAATGTATACATTACTCTTTAGATATGTACACAATGGAAAATAGTTTTAAGCACTACAATTTAAACTACAATTAAGCACTAAACTTAAGCAATGTATTGTTATAGGGGTGACTACATAACAGTCCACTGCGTGAGATTACGTAGAAGTATTATTCAGGGGAAGGGAAGGGTTGTAGGGTAGGGTTGTATTAGAAGTATTATTATGTGGAGGGTTATATATAGAAAGAAATGAAGTCCGTATATCAGGTAATATATGTTGTACACTGTTAGAAATAAATGGTATAACATTGATTAAAAAATGGTATAACCCCGTGGCGCCCTGGTATACAATTTACGGTATAACTAATTAAAAAAGTTATACCATATTTTATAAAAAGTTATACCATATTTGATATAAAGTTATACTATAGTTTATACCATATATTATATAAAGTTATACCATATTTTATAAAAAGTTATACCATATTTGATATAAAGTTATACCATAATTTATACCATATATTATATAAAGTTATACCATATTTTATAAAAAGTTATACCATATTTGATATAAAGTTATACCATCATTTATTAAAAGTTATACCATATTTGATATAAAGTTATACCATAATTTATTAAAATGTATACCATATATTATATAAAGTTATACCATAATTTATTAAAAGTTATACTATATTTTATTTAAAGTTATACCATAATTTATTAAAATGTATATTATATAAAGTTATATCATAATTTATTAAAAGTTATACTATATTTTATTTAAATTTATATCAGTGTTTATAATAACTTACTATTCTATATTATTAATTTATATATGGAATCGACATTTATAATGATAATTTATTTTCTAAAATCCACATATTTTGGTGTAACAATATTGTTTATTAACAGATACATTTTTAAATAAATAACGTGATACAAAATTACATAAACAATTAATGTTTGTAGGACATGTTACGTGAAACAAATAAAATTAACAATACCACTTATTAAAATACGAAATAAATTATTTTGAACGAAAACCAAACAATTATCGACACACATAATAAGCATCCTCTTTTCTGATATATGCATATATCCATGTATCCATGGAGTCATTATTTCCTGCAATTAAAATTCAAATATTTATATAAGTTATATATATATATATATATATATATATATTGTATACTAGAGTATGAATAATAATATTGTATATTATATAATAGTATAAATATGTATCTTATAAGAAACTTTATATAGTTAATATCATATATGATAATACTATATAAAGTATACTTTATAATTGTATACTTTGTATACGTTAGAATTGTAATTAGAAAAATCCAATATATTATATTAATTACTGCAGTTATATATATATAATTGAGTATACTATACTTTTGAATTAACATACGAAAAATCATAAAATAACTATAATATTAAATCTATAGTTATTAAGTAATTATTAAGTAACCTTTAACCTATCTTTATTTTCATTGTAAATTCATTTTTCAATAATTCGCAAACTCCCATCATAAAATATATGATTCCCGCATCTATTTTAGGAAATATTATATTATATATTTAATTATACACTTTATAATCTATATTTGATTAAGGAAAGAAGGATATTGATAATATTTGTACAACAGTTAACATTATTTATATATACCTATTAGTAATATTATTTAAATTTAATTACATTGTGAACTAAAAATAAAATAAATAATTGACCATATAGACCTATGGATATATAGTATACTATCCATGGACTAATAAAATATAATTGCATATTTATTTGATATAGATATTTAACTAATGTTATTAATTAGATAACTAAATTACCTGTTTGATCAGTTTGCGTAGTAGCGATACCTAGTACATCAATATATTCGTCTATATATTTGTGTATATACGTTATATGCTTTATCATCCCCATCAACTCACTATTCCTCTCCGGCAGTTTTTCTAATATTTTAAATGAAATTAGAAATTCTGCAAATAATTCTACAGTTTCCTGCATATTAATGATTGGCATATGGTTATCATAATTTTATAATATATATGTATGTAATAATGTGAATGTTCTAATACAGTTTATTAATCAAAGCAAATACCTGTTGAACATAATAATAATATAACATAATAATAATTATAATAATAATAATAGTACCTACCCAATGAGATGCAAACCGAAGAATGAGGCAATCTCACCGAGTGGAATTTATTCTATAGATAAATAACGAAATATACTTTACAGACGATAACAATATAAAATACCAGAAAAATAAACATTTACATGGCTATGGTTATAGACATATATGCATTTAACACAGAGCGAGACACCGAAATCTAGTTTAAAGTTTTATGTAGATATATCGATTTCTGTTACGTAATGCTAAATGCATTTAAATGTATATTACATTAATCGATATACCTATCTACAACTTTGAATTTATAACATATATATATATATATATATATATGTATATATAATTATATAATTATATTCTAACAATTTAATTATATATTATAAATAATATATAAATATATTATAAAATTATATATTATATAAACTTTTATATTATTTATAATATAATGTAGTATAAATACCTTATGTATATTGTAATGTGTTGAAAAATATATGCTTCTCATGTTGAGTGTAGAGTGGAAATAGAATATGTTAATAAATAAAATGGAATTATTTATATATATATACATATACTCGAATAATTATAAGTATTTGTATATGAAATATAGGAAATATGTATATGTATACATATTTCCCTATGGGGAATCTATATAGTTTCTGAAAACAAATTTAATTGCAATTAGAAGCAATACATGCTATGTCTATATATAATTATTATAATAATTTAACACAACAATAAGTAAACTGTTATATTAAGGATATTATGAAGGATACTATTATGAATTATATTTCTTATACATTTTATTTTCAATCAAATATAAACTTAATTTTAAAATGTTATGGTATAACTGGTATTTCCATATTGTATACCATATAATTCATAAAGTTATACCATTATATTTAATAGATAATGGTATAACTACAAATTACAAATGTTATACAATATAATTCGTAATATTATACCATTTAAATTAATCTATATGGTATAACTAAAAAAATCAAATGTTATACCATATAATATGTGATCTTATACCATTTAACGTAATTGTATGGTATAACTCGTATTTCCATATGTTATACCATATATTTCATAATGTTATACCCTTATTTTTAACAGTGTATAGCATTGTTGTACTCGATATCTAGAATACTATTTACTCACTTAAGTTAATATGGTAGATTTAGAATACACTAGAATATATTGCTTATAAGCAATGTAGTATACTACATAATTTAGCTATAGTATACTAATATTAGACTATTAATTAATATTTTAAATTGTATTTCACATATTCAGGATACGAAATGTAATATGTAATATAACTTATTTAATATTTAATATAACTTAATGTTATATATATATTTGGAAATTCCAAGAAAACAAATTTATTTTGAAATGTATTTCAATAACAAATTGTTGTTATTTGAGATATCCAAAATTGTTTGTTTATTTTTGTTAAATTAAAATAAAATACTTTATTTGTAATTCTGATAGCCAACTTTATGGTTCGTAATAATTACCATATACGTTTTAGTATATACTATGTATAGAATATTCTATGTACGACGTACATTGTATCGTATACGTCGAGTGTTACTATAATAATTATAGTATAATTAAAATACAGCTTTATTGTAATATTTAAGCGTGTGATTTGTATGGATATAATTAAAAAGTTGTTAATAAAATAAGATAATGTTATTATATATAAATGTATGTGTAACATTTTTGCCTTGACATATATATATATATATATATATATAATAAATATAATGTATAATAATATATATTTTATAATAAAAATGTACTCATTAATCGTATTTTAGTACTATAGTATATATACAATAATATATATATATATATATATATATATATATATATATATATATATATATATATATATATATATATATATATATATTATTCTACGTATTATCTCTACGTATACGTATATATATATATACGCTATATATATCTACGTACATATGCTATAACATTGTTATATAATAGTAATATTAATATATATATATATATATATATATATACGCATTAGCATATTTGAACACACACACGAAAACGAACACACACAAACGCACACACACACACACACACACACACACACACACACACATACAGATGTAAACACGTATCCACGCTATAAAGTTAACAATATTTATAACGTAACAATATTGTATAAAGCCATTGCCCGTGACTATACTTGCACGGGTAATAAAGGATATGCCCTTGAGGTATCTCCAAACCCAATCCTATATAGGTATATATATAGGTATGCATATATAATATATATATATATATATATATATATATATATATATATATATATGTAGGTATATATATATACATATATAATTATACCCATAGATATCCATCATTTACTTTAACCACTATAGTATATATAGTATGTATATAATACGTATTATTTTACGTGTATTAATAATAGCTATTACAATGTATATCTAAGTAATTACTTTCTATGGATCGTTTGCTATTGTAAAATATCCTCCCGTATTCTATTGTCGTTGCACTTAATTCACGAATCTGTGATGTTGTTTACGTTTCTATTTATTGTAGATTCACGATTAAAGAAACCGCGTCGTCTGCTTTGAATGTTGATTTATAAACTTTGTGTTATTGTCGGTTATTCTTACAAGCCATTGTCATACTCTATTGTAATGGAATCACCTACAGGTATGTGTGAAATCAAACTGTACATTGTGTAGGCATACACGCTAAACGGCGATGTTAACAAAGGTTTCGTATTACATAATAATAGTAGAATATGGTAGAGTATTTTATAATATTGTATACAATTTAAAACAAATAAAGTTATCTATATAATATATATATATCATATCATCATTTATTATTTTACTATGAATGTTAGTTTTAATTTAATTTATATAATATATATATCATATCATCATTTATTATTTTACTATGAATGTTAGTTTTAATTTAATTTATATAAATCACATATATATATAGCATATATGTATATCATATGTCCTTATGAATTATTATGTTATAAATATATAAATATACATATATGTATACTGTATACAGTTAACTCTCGATATTTCAGGATTAAAGTGACCGAATAACTATATCTGTTATATCGAGTTTCCGAGTTATCGACATTATTAAATTTATTGAGAAAGAGTAATAAGCTTGTATACAACCTTTACGGATGAATATCACAGTTAGTTTTACATATTTAATAAAAATTATAATGTATATTTAAACAAATATATATATTGGTAATATATAGTGATATTATATAGTATTATATAGTTAGTATTACATATTTAATAAAAATTATAATGTATATTTAAACCAATATATATATATTGGTAATATATAGTGATACATATATACTAATACCAATATATAGTGTGATTAATTACGTTGTACGGGAAACCCTAGTATATAGTTAATGCGATATTTTTTATTTATTCGAAATTATATTAAATTAATTTATGATAATAAGTTTATTCAAACGATTACACAAATTAAACTCACCCTTTAGTATTACATAACTTATAAATATTACAATTTATATATATATAAATATAAATAATTAGAATAATGATTCTAATTATTCAACTTTTTATATTATTCATAAGTCATAACAATTTCATGATATCGTAAAAATGAATACCTATTAATTTGAAAAAATTATATTCAATTAAATTACATAATACCTATTTATTTCATAGATTAAAAGTTAGAACAGATAGAAAATCTTTCTGCTTATCTATCACAGGTCCTAGACTATGGAATAATTTAGATGATTACCATAAGAAAGATTTTAAATTTCAATTTATTTAAAAGAACTTTAAACAAATATTTATTGAATAGTTATCATTAAATTTGTAATTGTCCTTTTAATTTATATTTTTAACTTTTAATTTGACTTATGAAAATATTTATATTATTAATTTTTAAATAACTTTATAAAACTATGACTTTAACTATTAGATGACTCATGACATCATTTTATTTAACTTTTATCCGACTTATAATATAATTTACTTTTAAAATGACTTATTGAAAATTTTAATTGACTAATTTGTTATAATATTATTATTATTATTATTATTATTATTCTAATTTTTACTTTTATTTTTATTTTTATTTTTAATCTAAGTTTTTAATGTTTATTATAATTTAGTTGTATAGTTTGTTCCTATTTGTTTTTATAATTGTATTATATGTTTATATATATTTATATATTTTATTATAATGATGATTAGATTACGAGGAGTTTTTTAATAATATTATTGTATTTTTATTATGTTATCTAAATCATGTTCTACTCTTCATTTTTATTTTATTTTAAAATATTTTATTGACTACAAAATCACGTGGTGGTTATGGGCGTCATGAGAAGGAAACAAAAATAAAATAAATAAAGTACAATAAAAATAAAGGAAAAGGTAGGTTACAATGTTAATAGGTGCGTGGAGAGTTTACATTTAAATAGTGACAAGGATTTCAAACACCTAATGTCATATGGTAGAGAATTCCAGTATAAGTAAAATCCAGTTCATAAAGAATATAAACTTATACATTTTTTACTATTTATAATTGTATTATTTTTAATTATTTTTTTATTTTATTACATTTATATATTTATATTAAGATGTAGTAGAATACTTATGGAATTTGTTTTTTTTTGTATTTCGTTGACTCTTAATTCATAAATTTGTCATATTTTATATCGGGTAGTATGGATGCATTTGCTGGCTCCAAATGTTACCAGTGTATATACTATTGGCGAAAGTATATTCCCTAAGGTTTTGGACTTAATGAACCCACATTCGGAAAGTTGATATACTATGATTGTTTATGCTTTATGCTTTATGAGTTGATGATTTATTTTAATAATTTCATTTTTCACTCTATTTTTTGTTCTACTATTTCTTGATTTTAATTATATTCCTATATATTTTTTTCTCCTCGTAATCATAAAAAGGTGTAAGACTTGATAAGCTCTGCTTCTTCCTTCACCCAGGCAATTGCCAAATCTGATTTTATTATTATTATTATTTATTATTATATCAATTTATATATATATATATATATATATATATATATATATATATATATATATATATATATATATATGTATACGTGTAATATACGCTGTGTGTGTATATGTGTGTACGACGTACGTATATTTATATCGTATACGATATACGATATATCGTATATTTATATGTTAGTAAACTATATATTTATAGATACCAAATATGGTTATACCCGAGTATTACTATAGTATGAGAACACGACGACGTGCAATGCATGTCGTGCATGTACATGTGTTCCCATGTGTGTTTATTGTTAATGTCACGTGCTATATCAGTCACGTGTTCGGATACATCACGTGGTGGTGGTGGTGGTATCGTGTGCACACATTACGTTGGTTTCTAATAGAGGTACGATTTATAATTAAATAACAATGCCTATATATAGCATGTTTCCACGCATATTATATATATATATGTAAATAAATATATATACATGTATATGTAAATATATATATATATATATATATAAATATATCTATTAACCATAATATCCGATAAATCAGTGAATACACACACTATATACTATATAGGTATCCTATGGGATACTATAATATATATATATATATATATATATATATATCCATTATGTCTTAATACTAATAATATAATAATATTATAATATTATTACTAATAATAATAATAATAATAATAATAATGATTTTATTTTAAATCAGATACAAGATATACGTTATAACCCCCAAAGTATACTCGCACGTGTGTAGTAATTATGCATACACACATTAAGCTTCACGATAAACAATAAGTGTTCGCTATTTTCATGTTAACATCGCTACTTGTAACATCAGAGCTAATTTCGCTAATTACTGCTAATTTAGAAACACCTTATAAGGTATATAAATATATTTATACGCTATAATTCAATATATGATATTGGAAATCAGCGGTGATTTTCAAATGCAATTTTACGCAAAATATTGAATTATATATGTATTATATAATTATAATTATATGTAGTAAGCGATACCATATCATATATATATATATATATATGATACGGTTGATATTACCATATAGGGCATATATTGAGGTAGCTACTCGTTAACCTACTATTTAGTCTATTCTCTAAAATCCTAACGTGGCTTAATAATTAATTAAGTATTATGTAAGCATAACTAGAAGTAAGAAGTAAGAAACTATAACTAAGAAAGTAGTACCTTCAGGTGTAACAAGTAGTTTACTAGAAAGTAGCTCCATGGAATAGTTAATTTTATAAATGCAAAAACAATATATGATAATAGAAGATAAAATTAACTAATTAAATTTGACTATACACTGTTAAAAATAATAGCGTTCAAAACCCTTTACTTTATAAAATATCAATAAGTAAAGGGTTTCGTTTCAGTTTATTTACCAAACCCTTTACTTGTATTTCGTATATAACTAAAGGGTTTGTCGAAACCCTTTAGTACTTTAAATATGCACACGTAAAGGGTTTCTATCTATCCATAAAAAATAAATGCATTCAAAACCTTTTACTTTATAAAATATCAATACGTAAAGGGTTTCGTTTACCAAACCCTTTAGTCGTATTTAATATGAAACTAAAGGGTTTGTCGAAACCCTTTAATACCTTAAATTTGCATATATAAAGGGTTTCTATTTATGAGTTAATATAATAGCTTTCAAAACCTTTACTTTATAAAATATCAATAACTAAAGGGTTTCGCTAAACAAAACCCTTTAATCGTATTTCGTAGATAATTAAAGGGTTTCACGAAATTCATAGTGGTGATTCGTATAATTATTATATACACAATTATTATGCCAACATTATTAATTATTCTAAGTAAAACTATATTATTTTATAAAATTGTCTCTATTTTAAAATATTTATTTAATTATACCCTATTAAAAATTAGTAATCAATTATTATTTTTATTTGATATTTAAGGTAATATTCGTCATTATATAAATAAAATGTTATTTTAAAATTGAAATTTTAATAAATTATCAATATTTCTATTCAAATTTTATAATTACCTAACTCGAATTAGGTAAACCAGACCTTTGTATTACATTGGAAATTAAGTATATTAATTAAGATGATACGATTGGAAATCATGTTTAATTAAATACTCAATATTGGATATATAACAATTATACGTTTCTTAAATATTATGTATAACATAACATTTAAAACATTATAATATTTAATTAATTAATTATTTAATTAATTATAATAATACAAATTAAAATACAACTGATAATATTTTATGAAATTCTATCATTTATTAGATATTTTCACGAAACCCTTTAGTATAAAAATGCGTAACTAAAGGGTTTGTAATTTATTATACCAAACCCTTTAGTTCGAAGAACGGCATAACTAAAGGTTTCCAAACCCTTTAGTAGATATTCTACCTAAACCCTTTAGTTTGAAAAAAAGCCTAACTAAAGGTTACCAAACCCTTTGTTTAAACGTTCATCGATTAAAGGGTTTATTTCACGAAAACTAAAGGGTTTTTTTAACAGTGTATATAATATATATAAATAAATATGGATAACTACATTTAAACTAAATTGAAGTGATACTTAGAAAGTACTAAGATCAGTACTTGGTAAACTTAACTTAAGTTGTTTTAATTAAAATAATAATTATTATAGTTATTGAAAATGTATTCTTTCTTCAAACTAATTGATTTCATTTATTATAGGAATATATTAAAAGTTAATATTTTACAAAAAAATCATTCGAATTTCATATTTCATATCCACTCAAAAGTTATTGTTCATATTTTGTATTATTGATATTGCATAGATAATTAATAATTAAAAGGTTATATTGATAGGTATAATTTTATTAAATTATTCATATATTTTATAAATTGAATTATTTCATCTATATTTCGAGATTTAATATTTTAATATTCAAAAGTTCAATTGAAAATACATGCATTATTAAATATGAATAAAATTAATTATAATTTAGTTGTTATATATACTCATAGATTTATAGTTTACATTTATTACATTTATTGTAAACTATAAATCTATGTATATGCTATATTGTTGATTTGTCTATGTAACTGTGTTTTGAAAAAAATATATAAACTTTCAATATTATTATTTCAATAGTGCTTTAAATAATATTGTATAGAAGTATAGGTGGACCTATAGGTACTCTATTACATTAGATATATCCTGGGATATGTATATGGGTTTATTTATACGTGTGAATTAAAATTGATCACCGAATACAGATCGGATTGATAGTGCGGGCGTCGGCAGATGTGCACACGCCAAATGTCAACAGTTCCATTAGCGGTGTTTCATTAACGCTCATATATTATCAGCTCTCGTCGAGTGCAGTTCACGCACACATTTACACTATAGTAAACATACCACCACTACTACTACCACTACTACTACTACTTCTAATAGCACAACAACTTAACTAATTATCGATACAACTAATACAACATAATTATTAACTAGCACACGATGAATTTATAAATCGCACACACGCACCCACACGCACGTCATACAACGGATGTATAATCGTAACGACGTGACGTCATAGGTAGACGACAGTTACGTAAGAGTTACGTCATCACTGATAGGAGGCGATGCACGGGGGGGACACGCTGATAACGATACTGGTGATGATGGCCGCCGCAGCTCTTGTGGTGGAGTCACTGAGGAACCAACGCTACAGTTAGTACTGCTATATACACATAGTATATATATATATATATATATATATATATATATATATATATATATATATTAATTATTAATAATTATTAATTTAATAAATACACGTAATTGTACGACGTACAATGTACGTTGCAAATTATACTATATTCATTTCATCATTATCATCGATCGTAAATAAAAGTTTTATATATATAATTTATAAATAAACTTTTATTTACATCGATGATCCATACACATAACTACATTATAAATTTCAGCTGCGAGATATATATATAGGCGGGTATATCCGACATACTAACTTTCATAACTTTCGATATATCGTAAGTTATGGTATACCAAGTGTGTATTGCTATTTGAATCTATAAATATATTGCATATTATTTGTTTAATAATGATTTAATGTTGTCTTTACTAGAATGATTGCACTGCAATTGTTTATATAGTAATAATATATATTTATATAGTGTATGTGTGTATATATTATATAATAATGTTATAGAATATAGTTATAGAATATACTAGAATGATTGCACTGCAATTGTTTATATAGTAATAATATATATTTATATAGTGTATGTGTGTATATATTATATAATAATGTTATAGAATATAGTTATAACTTATAACCTATAGTGTAACAGTGTATATTATACATTACAATTATACATGTATACATTTTTAACTATACATTGTATAGTATACAGTAGTATATACAGTGTATACACTGTATAGTTAACTATATAGTTAAATGTATAATTAACCGTATAGTTGTAATAATAACTGCTATTTAACAGTATACTGGTTATATATTAATTATTTAACTAACTTACACATATATCGTACACCCGAGGATGAATAAGAACATAAGAAATAGAATAAAATACTATCGAAAATAATATATTTCTATAGAATGTCTTCTCTCTCCATAGAGAAACATGCACAACACGCTAGAACGAATGACAACACACACGAACCGTACACTGTATGGCGTACAGCTAGCGAGAATGTCTCTCTAGCTACAGAGAATGTCTCTCTAGCTCTACGATACACGAACACACGGGCCTGTGTGTGTGTGCTAGGTAGTGGGGTATACCTATTCTGGCTATTTAGTGGGCCGGACACACGCTGACCATTACGGTGTGGTGTGTACGTATTGCCTCTGTAGCATAGCTTCTATATAATAGCATTCGCATGGTCTGGTGTGTCCTAAACAATTGTTACTAACGTATTGCGTAATCATTGTTAATACTAATTATTATTATTATTATATTATTATATTTATTTATTTATTTTAATATATTTATGTGTGCGTGCGTGTATGTGCGTGTGCGACGCACATATACGCACACTGTGCGTGTACATACAATAAACGCGATGGAAATTGTATTTATCACAACAATGCACACTTATGCACACTTATGAACGTTATTAATATGATATCTAATAGATATATAATATCTGTATTATCTATGCGTATTTTATGATGTTTAATACTCTAGGATTATTAAACACACACACACAGACACACACACACACACTCACACACCTATTTCGTATTTTATACACATGTATAATAAATAAAGACATATATTGATACATAAAATATTATATAATAAATAATATGTATTCAATTTCACACACATATATATATATATATATATATATATATGTGTGTGTGTGTGTATATGTATGTATGTATGTATGTATGTATGTATGTGTGTGCGACTCACTGTGCGACGCAGTGAGCGTATGTGTTTGTGTATAAAATTGTAATTGTAATTGTAATGGTTTATTTAAACACTTAAATATATATAAAAACATATCTCAAAAGTGTATAGACAATATACAGATATTCAGCAAAATAGTTGCTATGGATAAGTATAAACAAAGATTTTGCGAAGCAAAGATATAACACTCCCTATGCATGCAACGTAATTTAGTAATAACCCCAACCGCTGCTAGCAGTAGTATCGAAATCACTGAAATAGATTTAGGTTCGGCTCTGTTTGCATACAACAATGTTTTCATTGCTCTATTAAATTACATGCAATATAAATTAGATTTTACTCACTAAATATATACTTATAGCATTTAAAACATACATATCATATTAGTTTGTTATATATTAGTAATGAACACTTAGTTTTCATCATATAAATATTAATTTAAAGCATATTATTTAACATTTTAAAAGTGTATAGTTAAATACGAATTTACATTATAAACAACGCATAGTTCCTAAAAGTAACCCGCTATAGGTGGCACCAGGGTATTTTGTATACAAATTCGAATTACACGATTTCTCGTAAGTGTTATATCTTTCCTTCGGAAAATCTTTGGTATAAATATAAATATATATATAATAATAAACAAACGAGAACAAGAAACGATAATGAACGATAATAAAATAATAATAGTCATAATTTAGATTTATATAGCATTCAGTGCTGCCTACGTAATAACAATAATTTTAGTCGAGTTTTAAAGGTGGAGTGATTATTGATATTCCTTATATTGATTGGAATGGAATTCCAATTTATAGGGGACATACATTTAAACGATCTACCACCAAATCTCTTTTTTTGTAAGGATGCGTTTTTAGTCGAATGGTTCTAGTAGACCTAAGTGAGTTAAGAGGATTAATAGGATCTAATAGGTTATACAGGTAAATTGGTTGGTGCGTAAGTAATAATTTGTGAGTGAGGCATAGAAGTTTAAATATACAGCGATTTTTAAAAGTTAACCATTTAAGTGAGGAAAGAAGTGAAGAGACAGAGGTAGTGTAATCAGAATAAGATAAATTAAAAGTAAGTCTAGTAGAAGCACGAATAATACGATCAATTTTAGATATCGATATAGAAGGAAGAGAACAGAGAAGAGAGTTACAGTAGTCGAGACGAGAAAAAATAAGAGAGTTTATTAGAATAGAACACGATTTTTTAGTTATAAATTTTCTAATAGAGCGAATTTTATATATATGTAAATTAGATATATGCCTGTCATAATTAAGATTAGTGTCAAAGATAAAGCCGAGATTTTTAATGAAAGTTTTAGGTTGAATTAAAGAATTATTTACAGACAGAGGAGGAAATGTCGATTGAGAATGAGAAGTATTTATGAGTTCAGTCTTAGTTTCATTTAATAGAAGAAAATTTGATAGTAGCCAAAAGTTAATATGTCTAATGCAATTTGAAAGAGATAAATTAGAGTCAGGACTG
The DNA here is from genome assembly GCA_964019155.1 of Osedax fenrisi. Taxonomy (NCBI): domain Eukaryota; kingdom Metazoa; phylum Annelida; class Polychaeta; order Sabellida; family Siboglinidae; genus Osedax; species Osedax fenrisi. The sequence continues at coordinate 85,503,284 of OZ025240.1, read as the reverse complement.
GAGTTAATAGGTAATTTTATATAAAGCTGAATATCATCAGCATAAATATGATAAGATATGTCAGGAAAGGATTGAATTAGTTTAGATAGTGGAAGAATATATAGAGTAAAAAGTAAAGGACCAAGCACCGATCCCTGTGGTACTCCACAAGTAACGGGTATAGGTGAAGATAGCGATTCACCAATTTTTACAGAGGAGGAACGATTTGAAAGATAAGATTTAAACCAAAGTAGGGGAGCATCAGATATACCTAAATAATATAGCCTATTTATAAGTATATCATGGTTAATAGTATCGAAAGCAGATGACAGGTCTAAAAGAACCAACTGTATGCATTGGTTATCATCAATAGTAGTAAGTAAGTCATTTAGAACAGATGTTAGTGCAGTTTCAGTTGAATGGTGTTTCTTGAAAGCACTCTGATGAGGGTCAAGGATATTATTGACAGAAAGGTAATTAAAAATTTGCTTAGAAACAATTCTTTCGAGAATCTTACTCATAATAGAAAGTTGAGAAATTGGTCTAAAATTAGTTAAGACTGATGTATCAAGATTATTCTTTTTAAGGATAGGTTTCATATGAGATCGTTTAAAAGATGCCGGAAATATACCATATATTAAAGAGTGCGAATAGATAGATAGTAGTTGATTTGAAATAAAATATGAAGATTTTTTAAAAACTGATAATGGGATAGGATCTACAGAGGAAGTAGATTTAACAGAGTTTAATAAGGATAAAATCTCAGTTAAAGAAGTACTGAAAAAACTGGTAAAGGAACACGATAAAGGTAAAGAGAAGACATTTATATCATAATTGGAGAAAAAAGGAGAAACAGCTGCTATATTTAATGCTATAGATCTAAGTGTATTTAAAGTTTTACCATTAAGTTGATTTGAGAATTGTGTACAAAGAATGTGAGCAGGGATATTATATATTATATATAAAACACACTGATATAGATATTATATATATATATATATATATATATATTATGAATGTATCAGTGATGGTATGGCGGCTGTATTGAATTACCACCACACTGGTACTACCAATGATACAGCAGAACAACGGTAGCGTGCGGGATAGTACGGGATAGTGCGGGATAGTACGGGATAGTGCGGGATAGTACGGGATAGTACGGGATAGTACGGGATAGTGCGGGATAGTACGGGATAGTACGGGATAGTACACATTTACATAATTAACGAGGCCACATTTCATATCGCATGTCGTACACATTGTACACACAATGTACAAACTACATAATGTATACCGTGTACACGGTACGGTGTACATTCCCCGACGTGTATGTTCTATGTCACCATTACACTCGCACGTCGGGCATACTGTTATAATCATATATGCTAATATAAATATCATACCGTATATATGCATATATATATATACATATATTTTTATTTCAATATTAATCAACTATATACATCTTATACGGTGGAAATGCTGTCCTAATGCAGTAGTAATATAGTAGTAGTGACTACAGTAGTGGTAGTAGTGGATACGGTGGTGGTGGCCACTGTACAATAGCCTATGGTTAACACTTGAAAGTGTTCGATCACACTAGAGGTATTGTAGTAGCCTAGCCCCACCCACAGGCAACCACCTCCACCACGGCTACCATCATCATCGTCCTATAGTTAATATCACGTATACGTTTGTGTATAGGTGTGTGTGTGTGTGTATGTGTGTGTGTGTGTGTGAGTGCACCCATGGGTATGTGTATGCATGTGTGTGTATGTGTGTGTGTGTGTGTGGGTGTGTTACTAGTACCTCCGCGTGGTTAATAAGTATTCCGTGCGGCGCATACACACACATGCATTACGGTCAACATATTACAAAGGACATATTTTCCTTGATAATATCACCACACACACACACACATACACACACATACACACACACACATACACACACACACATACAATAAAATAAACATGCATAACATTGGTAGGCGCACGTCGAAAAAACAATTACCGATATAGACGCCACCTAACGGCGTGTTTGTGTGCGCCGCACCGTTATCGACGGTCACTGGCCATTGGGAGTGCCCATTGGTCAGTGAGATCGATTATTATTACGGAGGCGGCGTTCTCCGCGCGCGATATTGTTATGTAGATTTAGGGTGTGTTTACACGGTAAAAAGTGTGCCCGAAGTGTGCCCGAAAAACGGCACACTTTTGGGCATACTTTAATTGGACACACTTTTGTGTTTACACGGCATATAAAAAGGGCATACATTTTTTGGATACTCTATTTACCCATATGTTTAGTATTACAATAACAATGAGGATAACTTAAAATAAATACATTCAAAAAAATTTAAAATTTAATATCAAATACAATTTATATTTATAAATATGGATCGAGATGAGATGATTATGCACATTAATTTCTTGCAAACACACCTAATAGCAATGCACAATTATGACATTATATTACAACATTATTTATAATTCATTTCTACCTGTATAGAACATTTGCACAATACATTTTTGTTAACAAAAGTTATGATCAAAAATGTTCAAACAAAATTGGTAAAAATTGTACATGGTGTAGATAGGAATTGTGCAAGTTTTATTAAAATTTATTTATAATACATATTAGTCCATAACTCATTAAATAATGAATATTTGTAAATGAAATTAACAGATTATTTTAATATACTTATGTACTACTTCATTTATTTATTATTAAAAATAAAATAATATTAAACACATTTCAATACTTTATTTTAACCATCAAGTTCATATATATAAAATTTATTTTAACATAAGTACTAACCTATATATATATATATATATATATATATATATAAATAAAATAAAATATATATTCAATACAATATTACAATTCATATGGAAAATATTCAATAATAGAATCTTTTTTTCTTTCTCTTTTCTTTAGTCATCTTGATATTGAAGATGTATCACTTATAATCCAGCTATAAAACAATAATAAATTAATGACAGATACATGTAAATTTAATTTAAAATTAAATATACTAAACTTGTATCAATTCTGCTTTATCACTTTTCTTTAGTTGTCAAGATACACCAATGATATCTTTGCTATAAAACATTCAAAAATTAATTATTTTATGAATAAAACTAATATAAATATATCATATATTATATGTAATCAAATACATTATAAAAATTAATATTTATTTAATTAACCACGTAAAATATTAAAATTGTAATATTTATAAGTAATAACATAAGTTTATTATATCATATAAATTGAAATCATGAAAAGTAGAATTTAAAAAACCACGATAACATTTTAAATTGTAACATTTAACACCATAAGTTTATTATATCATGTAAATTAGTACATATAAATTATAATATAACTAACTATTTATTAAATATATAAATATATTATAAAATAATTATATAAGCTGGTATACAGCTATAAAATTGAAATCATGAAAAGTAGAATTTAAAAAACCACGATAACATTTTAAATTGTAACATTTATCACCATAAATTTATTATATCATAAATTATAATAAATTAGTACATATAAATTATAATATAACTAACTATTTATTAAATATATAAATATATTATAAAATAATTATATAAGCTGGTATACAGCTATAAAATTGAAATCATGAAAAGTAGAATTTAAAAAACCACGATAACATTTTAAATTGTAACATTTATCACCATAAGTTTATTATATCATATAAATTATAATAAATTAGTACATATAAATTATAATATAACTAACTATTTATTAAATATATAAATATATTATAAAATAATTATATAAGCTGGTATACAGCTATAAAATTGAAATCATGAAAAGTAGAATTTAAAAAACCACGATAACATTTTAAATTGTAACATTTATCACCATAAGTTTATTATATCATATAAATTATAATAAATTAGTACATATAAATTATAATATAACTAACTATTTATTAAATATATAAATATATTATAAAATAATTATATAAGCTGGTATAAAGCTATATATATTAAATAATTTAATAAATATTTTTGTAAATTATAAATATTTCATAATATATATAATATATATATATATAAAACGGTTTAAACTGGAGTTTAAATATAATTATAGGGATTTATGTATTATATAAAAATATAATATATGTTATGTTAAAAAATGAAATTAATAAATATACTTTATGTTGTATTTGTATATTTCTTTCTTTAAAGAAATATATAAATTTTAATATTTATTCATTATATTCCTACCTATATCCCAAAATTTATTTAAACTAATTTACAATGTAAAAACTAGTTTTATAATAGTATTATAATAATTATTGTGTAATGTATTGTAGTTTCTATAGGTATTTAATTAACAACGATCGAAATAATCGTTAACGCACGATTATAAAACTACTACTTTTTGTTGTAATTTTCTCTACTTCATCAAAATATTGAAATAAAATGTTGTAACAACTATTATAATTAGATTAATTACAAACTAGGATTGTTATCAACAATTAGTATTATTATTATTATTATTATTATTAATATTAATTCAAATCAGTTAAATAAATGATGTATATATTCGTAATATTCGTAATATATTTGTAATATTTTATTATTATAATAATTATACGCGAATCACTTCACAAATGCGTGATAGAATATTATATATAAATTATAGTTCATATATAATTATTACTTCACTGGTTAGGTTTCAATATTAATAGTTTGATAAATTATAGTTAATATATAATTATTAAATCAATCACGAAGCTTTATAATTAATACAAAATAATACTAACTATTTTAAATTCGCCGTTTAATGTTAATCCATTTATATTTCGGCGAATTTGTTCGCTATTTCTTTGCCATCATTTTTTGTCATGACGAGATCTGATATAGTAGCTATTTTAGCTTTTTATTATCAAATAACCCTATATTCATCTATATTCAGATCCCCCCATGTTTCTACTAACAAATGTATTCTGTTAATTTTAAATGTTTACTAAATATTATAGTATAATCATTGGTGAATGTACTTATTTATTATAAAATAGGCATACTTTTGGTTTTACACGGTAAATATCTGTGCCTTTATCTGTGCCCTTTATCAGAGTGTTTGGGCACACTCTGTGCCCATCTGGAAAGGTGGGCACAGATTTGGACACACTTTCGATATCTGTGCCGTTTTTCGGGCACACTTTTTACCGTGTAAACACACCCTTAATGAGAATCTTCACCGCGGCCGCTCAGCTTGTTTACTCGCCCCACCCCCCCACTACCACTACTACCACTACTTTATTGTATTTCGATTATTACGTAAGAGTCGGTGGGCCACGTGTGAGCGTGAGTGTGTGTTACGCCCACTCGAAGTCACGTGTCGGCAAACATGTAAATAATAACACGCACGCGCTCGCACACATTCTAGCATTTCTCGTAACCATTATGTGCACATTGTACAGATGCCGAAACCATATATAATAGTAAACCATATATATAGTTCTATATAATATACAAATATGATTTAATTTGTATTTATTGTACGACGTATTCATTACATGCACATAAAGTACTGCTATTACCAGTAGTACCACTGATACAATAGTACAGTACAGTACGTATAGTACAATGTACATTATACACATGTGCACAATGTTAATGTCACACTGGTTACGTAAGTGTGAATAACATGCTTACATCCGGCTGTAGTAACATGCATGTGATATATTGCGATCATACAATTATATAAGTGGTAGTGATGTTGTGCGTATTACACTGAATATATGTATGATGACTTTTTACTTTAATTGCATAATATGTATTACTGTACTTAATATAATATTAAATATATAAATATATATATGAGAGAAAATATTGATATATTCAATATTGACCCACATAGCATTATCATATGTGTAATAAATAGTATGTTCCATTCTCACATCGCATATTTGACAATATATCACACACTTTTTGTGTGTACAATTAAATGTTTTTTATTGTGTAATATGCATAAAAAACTATAGTGTTTACAGTAACAGCATGTTTATTGCTAACAGTCATAGCATCGCATTGTTTACCCCATTGTACATTGTTGGCGAAAACCCAGCACATATAAATTATATATATTATATTTAAGTATCTGTTATACAAATATATATATATGTGTGGGTGTGTGTGTGTTTATGTGTGTGTGAGCGAGAGTGTGTGTGTGTTTTTTTTTGTGAGCGAGAGTGTGTGAGAGCGAGAGTGCGTGTGTACAAACATACATCGTACGTATGTATATCTTCCAAGATTTATTTTTAATATCGATTTCAAAGCTAGATGCAATGTCATATATATGTTATACACACACACATACGCGCATACTATGCGCCGCATAGTGCATTCACAATGTGCATTGTCCTTTACACTACGTACATTATATTACTCGAGTGTACAGTGTACTACAATGTACACTATACAATTGCTACTATTGCGATGTATACGTATCTAACGTCACGTGTTATATATTATTACGCAATGAATAGAGGGTGGGGTGGGGTGGGGGTTGTTGACTTCACTTTAAATACTCGGCTGACAGTATAACATAATTATGCCCTATTCAATAGTAATACATATTATTTAAATGTATATATATATATATATATATATATGTTATCCGATTAACAAATACCCTAGTAATGCATAATGTAGAGTGTAACATACACACACGCATACACACACACGCGCACACACATACTCACTATAAGGTCATAGATATATCATTATTTAGTATATTTTCAATTTATATATATATATATATTTATATAGTTATGACCAGTAATACGACTAAAGTAATATATAAATCATATACTTTTTATTAGCTCGATGATAAATGGAGTAATACACTGCTACCAGAGTTCTGTTAATAGTAACCACTACATGCGCGTGTGTGTGTGTGTGTGTGCGTATGTGCGGTGCACATTGTGCGCGTGTATGTATGTGCGTGTGGTGGTGGTATGGTAAGCCGGTATTGTTTACTTAGGTGCGTGTACGGTGTGCAGTACACATACGCTTGATGCATGCCATATGGAACACTGTGCTGCGCTGTTCACCACGATACAGCAACACATCGACATAACAGTATACTTATAATTCTACTACTATAGTATCATTACAATTATGGTATACTATAGTAAACATTGTTTGACACAATACTTTTTATAGCAATTGTGTATACAACATCGTATACGTGTGTAATGCATTGTGTGTACGCACGAATGTGTGCGCTAATGTGTGTGCGCGCACCAATGGGTGTGTATTCAATGAATACTGTCAACCATTGTTTACGAATGTTTACATAGGTTTGTGTGTGCGAATGCAGTACAATGGGAAATTGACAGTGTTCGTATGTAACATTCATATATATATATGAATATATATACCTAATTATAGTATATATTATACATAATTAGTGTTTAAACAAAATCATCATCTATAGATATATCATCCATTACTAATAGACTATTAGGTATATAGTATTATACTTTTTAAGACAATACTAGAAACAATACAATTTAACTAATACTTACAAGTTTACAAAGTGGCGGAAACGGTCACAGCTGAATTTTAGCTATTGTAAGCAATCAGCTATTGAACTATAGTTCTTCAGTTTGTGTTCGCATGTGGTAGAACATCCTGTTGGTAGTAGTAGTAGTAGATGTAGTAGAGGGGTTGATGGTTTAGAGAGATGGGGAGTTGGTTCCAGAGGAATCTAGAACAAATAAAGTTGCATCATATATATATATATATATATGTGTGTGTGTGTGTGTGTGTATGTTTGTATGTGTGTGTATGTGTGTATGTGTGTGTATGTGTGTGTATGTGTGTGTATGTGTGTGTATGTGTGTGTATGTGTGTATATGTGTGTATGTGTGTGTATGTGTGTATGTGTGTGTATATGTGTGTGTATGTGTGTGTATGTTTGTATGTGTATGTGTATGTGTGTGTGTGTGTGTATGTGTGTGTATGTGTGTGTGTGTGTATGTTTGTATGTGTGTGTATGTTTGTATGTTTGTATGTGTGTGTATGTGTGTGTATGTGTGTGTATGTGTGTGTATATGCATATGACATATGACATATACAGAAGTAGTCATAATACGCGTGTCAACCTAGATTATAAACCTGAATACACGATGACCTTAACTTACCTCTTAACACGGAAGTAGTATTAATATTTACTATAAGCAAATACTAGCGGTATTTACACAATGTATCCATTGTACGTAAACTATAGTTTATATGTCTTACGTTTACACTATTGTTATATTGTCTTTTGTTATTAATGCGTTATATATAAGTTTTAGATTATATATATATATATATATATATATATATATGTGTGTGTATAAATATCATAATTTTGCTATTATTCTACTTCGTATATATATAGGTTATTCACACATATGATATACGTCACACGTTTATCTCTATAGTAAATAAGCTGTATGCGCGCGTGTGTGTATGCATGTCCTTACTAAGCACACGGCATTGAATAGGAGGGCGACGACGGCGTTGATGCTGCCCCCTGCCGTTACGCATCTTAGATAACCATGTGGTATTGCGCAACATCGTATACGTGTGGGTATTATATAACATACACGTTATGTATTTATAAGCGTATTACAGTATGCAGTTTGCTAATGCATCTATTAAATGTAATAACATATGTATACATATATATATATATATATATATATATATATATATATATATATATATATCGTGGTATCAGTAAGATAGATTATAACATCATTAATATTATTATATATTAACTAATCGTATCTATTACAATACTTAATTACCTTCACTTGGCATGAATACTGTTACAGCTGATGTGCCAACACATTACACGCTGGCATTTGTACATTATAATGTGTATATATGAAATACACTTTATATATATATATACACTTTACCTATATATATACATTATAATGTTGACATTTTAGCTACACAAATATATAATTCCATTACGTATCATCATGTGTAAATGTACCCTATTAAAACAGCATTTAACATGATTACAACTATTGTAATATCACACACACACACACACACACACACACACACACACACACACACACACACACACATATATATATATATATATATATATATATATATATATATATATATACATATACATACACACGCGCACACACATATATATAGATAGATTGTGTGTTTATTAAAATTAACACTAGTTAATAAGATATAAACATGGACATGCATAACTTAATTGTGTGGTATAATGTCCTTGGTATATGCTATAAATAGATTGCATATTGTATAGATACATATAGTATTATAATGACACGTGGTACACCATTGCCACTGTATTGGTATACACATACAATGTACGACGTTCAATATGTGTACACATATGTGTTCGACGTACATTATACGACGTATGTATACAGTCACTAATAGTGACTCACTATTAGTGACTCAATATTAATAACAAGTATCTAATTTTACATGTTTATTTAGTTCCGCTTGTTCTATATAATACATATGTATATTCATGTTAATGTTAATGTTAATGTTCGACTATCTGTGATATGAATATATTGAAATAAATATAGTATGCACATTGTAGAGTGCACAATGTGCACTACATGTATCATGTGTACATATATTTATAGTTTATCAGATAAAATACAAAAATATGCATGTATAATAATACCACGTACAATGTACAATGTACATTAGGGTGGCTCGTCAGTCATTAAATATGTTGCTTCAGTAAAAACTATAAACATATAATATATATAAACAGTAGTGTAACAACTAAACATTGTGTTATACTCAATTGAGTTGTCAATTTGATGTTTAATAACATTTTATAGGAAAAATACTTGTTTATTACTAAATTTACTGCGCATGCGTAGCATTTATTTATTTATAGTTTTACCTTGACAATCAATTAATTGATATCGTCTTCTAATTTAATTATATATTTAATATGCATTTAATAGACTTAAGTATATTTAAATCAAAATATGGATCTAACAAATTCAGATTTTAAATTTTTGATAGTAAAAAATATTTTTATTTTTTTTAAATTAGAAAAAAATATAATATAACAAACATTTTATTGCGGTCATCTCAATGATAATTAAAATTATATTATGGTAAAAAAAAATAAAATTGACTAGGTCCTAGACATTTTTTATTCATCTTTCCTTGAAAATATTTATTTTTTCTATAGAAATCATTAAAATTTAAATTATTCCTAGAAAAATATTTAAACAAATTTTTTTTATAATCATATATAGTAAATATATATTATACATTTATTAAGAATATAATAAACTTAATCTGAATTTTATTTTTGATTAAAAACAAAAAACAAAAAATATTCGATAAATAATAAACATAAAAAGTTCAATCCTAGAAATGATAAAATTATAAAGAAATTATTATTTTAAAATTTTTTTTTCTGTTAATAATATTTCATTCTAGTATATATATATCGTATGACAAAATTCCTTAATAGGAAGTATATTAAAAAATGTATTGAATTAATTTTGTATCTACTCCATTATAAGATTTCCTATCAATCCTATGTTAAAATTGAAAGTCATATTGACTATTCAATATTTTACGAATTAAGTTAATTTTTTTTGTATTGAATTATATTACATGTTTTCTAATATTATTTCACTGAAGCGATAAATTATCTGAAAATTTTATATTTTTCAAGCCGCTCTAATGTACATTGCACGTCGTACATATACTGTATAGAATATAAAGTATAAATTATATATATATATAATATATAAATATGTTATAAAGTTAAAGTTGTATATAAATATGTACATATATAGATTAATGTAATATACATTTAAATTCATTTAGAATTACGTAAGAGAAATCAATATATGTATCTACATAAAAACTTAAAACTAGATTTCGGTGTCACGTTCTGTGTTAATTGCAATGTCAATTTTTGTTATTTTATATTTTTATCGTCTGTAAAGAATATTTCGTTATTTTTCTATAGAAGATGTGCTACTCGGTGATATTTCCATACTTCATGCAGTTCTGCATTTCATCCGGAATTTACTACTATTATTATTATTGTTATATTCAACAGGTTTAATAAACTGTATCAGAAAATTCAACTGTATTACATACACACACAAACACACATACATACACACATACAATATATATATATATATAATATATGTAATGTTCGTGATGATATTAAATAATATTGTGAATATTGTACACCAATGATAGTATCGATATACAGATGTCACTATTTATTACCGAGGAAATGATAAACATACATCCATACAAATAAGCATGCGTGTGCAATGCACATTTAACAAAGGAATCACGTAACAAATTAATGTCACTGACAAATTTATTTCATAAAAATAATACAGGTAATATACACACGCTATATATTACATACACACATATTTTCTATATTTTATAACATATAAAAAATATATTTGTATATGTATTTACACTCTATAGAGTTACAGTATAGAAACTATACACATGATGCTAAGGGGATGATATCTCTGTATCTGAACAATTACTAATACAAAGACAACCAGAGCGGCGGCGGTTAGATATTATCTTTGTGTGACGCGAGTTCACCGCTAGATGTCGCTACCTGTAGCCGGATAGTGGTGGTTGTTCTTCTTGTTCTTCTCGAGTAGCTATAGCTAGTTAGGACGCTGTAACTCTACACCGCCGCCTCTCACTCTATCCAATTATTACACGTACTAGTAGTGGTGGTGGTAGTAGGCAGACTATAGTAGTAGTAGTGGGCAGACTAGTGGAATGATGATCTCTCCTCGTGTCGTCGTAGTCTGGTTATGAGTGCTTTAACAATGGCTTAGTTATTAGTAGTAGTGATACCAGTGGTAGTAGCGGCTGCTGTAGTAACTGCCACCCAAGCGTACTATCTACAGATAATAACTACCTATAGGTATATATATATATATATATATATATATATAGATAATAACTAGCTATCTATTTCTGGCTCGTTATCAGTAGTCTAATTGCTCTTGAGATGTGAGTAGATAAAACGCGGAGAACAATGATAAAACAGAGTTCTATTGTTCGCCTGCCTAATAACACTATCCGCATTGTCTCTCTGTGCAATAATATATACTTATTACTGGATAGATTATATATATATATATATATATATATAAATATATGTATGTGAGTGTTATAAATATATGTATGTGATATAAATAGATCGCCTATAGGCATATATATATATATATATATATATATATATATATATATATATATATATATATGCCTATATATATATATAGGCATTTATTATAATAAAAATAGTCACAATATTTAACTCGTCATATATTACATGTTATTAGTTAAATAATAATTTACAGGTATATGTCGCTAAAGAATTATGTAAAAGTAAAACATAAAACTATTATTTAAGAACATTAATTTTGTTGGTGATATTAATAACGGTTTATATATATATATATATATATATATATATATATATATATATATATATATATGTGTGTGTATGTATGTATGTATGTATGTGTGTGTGTGTGTTTGTGTACACTATACATATAGTATATATATATACTATGTATAGTATAGTATGTATACAGTATATTCTATAACATATATTATACACTATATAATCTACACTATACACTGAATAAATCTCTTGAATATACGTATACTGTAATTGTACAGTGTGTATAGCTAAGAGTGTATTCATATATTACGTAGGAGGTTATTTAACTAGTCATTATCTAGGAACCATCATATAAGTAGTAGTTGATTTAGCCGTGTCAGTATTAGTCATAGCACTAACCGTAGTAGTAATCGAGGTAGATATTAATTAACTCCTCCCACTTTACGAATACCTATACGCCCATTATCGATCTAGCTCGACGTCTTTGTTCATTCGTTCATCTCGCTCGTTCATTAGTTGTTTACTCGTAATTAATTATTAATGGGAGGGTGGAGCTCTGCTACAAATAGATGATATAGATTGTAGTTACTATGTTATTAGTGAACTAACCTAGTTCATTATTAATACGTCAGCTACACGACACTATACGATGCTTTTATCAGAGGGCTCACAATCTACTACTATTGATCTCATTTTTAGTTTGATAAATTCAGTTATCTTTATTCTTGGTAGGTTATATATAACTAGGTATACCTACTAGGTATTACCTAGTACTTTTATGTGAGATTGTTTTCGTCAAAAGCTAGAATAATTATACCTATATACTTAATATATATATATATTAATAAGAAGTAAATATTATTATGTATAGCTTACTTAGAATGATTGTTATATGTATGTTATTTACAATTCAGTGAATGTATACATTCATATTCACCATATACATGCGCATCGTTCACTGAGATGTACGGCGTACACTATTCAATACACTTCGACACATGCGCATACGCCTGTAGGCAGGTATGTGTACACTGTACGCGCGCGCACGTTAATGCCCGTATGTAGTGCTGACAGTAGTGGTGGAGGTGGGGGGGGGGGTACTAGGACTAACCTATTGTTGATAGGCGCGCCGTAGAGATCACCTACAATCATCGACTAGATAACAATGGTTGGCAACCAGCTTTGCGGTCATAGAGATAGCTCTGTGGTCACTTTCTCTCTAGCTCTATGGTCACTTTCTCTCTATATATAGAGAGCTATATCTCTATGGTTGCGGTCAACGTAGACGTTACTGTGCATTACTTACAACACACACACATATATATATATATATATATATATATATATATATATTTAATATGATATATATAATAATAATATTGTTTTATGTAAACTCTATATAGTAATATGCGTGTTACGCGATATAAGGAACCCGGAAGCAGAAGAAGAACGATTAATGATACGCAACCCATGTGAACATGTTACTAATAATATAAGGAGGATAAGCAATACTAACGTTGTCCATGGGCGTTACATTGGGTATACTTGATATAGACACGAGACACATATGCAGACTATTACACGTGGACTATAGACACGTGATCGCGTGTGTTAATTACTTATACTCGCGATGTTTATTACATAGGAGGTTGTATTTCTATATGGTTAGTAGTGATACCTAACTACACACACATATGTGGGTATGTATCATACACATCAACATTGTATTGAAAATGTATACACACAAACAAACGCACGTACAGTGTACGTCGTATACTTATATATATATATATATATATATATATATATATATATATATATATATATATATATATATATGAAGTGCTATTATGAAACAGCTGTCAGTCAGTCAGTCTGTCAGTATATCATATCACATTGACCATACCGGTCACGCTTAGCCGTAATTATCACCACCACCACTACCACCACTACTACACGCTACATAAAGTCTTGTACTATATCGTTGTCAGCTTACCACGTATAGTATACGTCTGAGTATAGTATACGGCTCGTATACCCTATATAGTAATGTCATAAAGATTATACGACATTACCGTTTCTGTTGTCTAATAAACGCACGCCAATACCGTGGCCACGCCCCCGCACACGCAATACGCGCGCGCGATCTCGGAAGTAGAATACATACGAACGGTAGCCTTTGTTATTAGTGTGCTGTGTGATAAATGATAGCTGTGGAGAATGTTACGTCTGCTATAGGCCACGCCCCCTATACCGACATATCCACACTACTCGCTAGGTATCAGCCACAGAGCTAGAGAGAAAGAGCTCTCTATGGTATCAGCAACATCATTGATTTACCATTAACACTTTCAATTAATCTTTATTATTTTCTAAGCACACATTTTCACACTCACACTTGCTCGTTTTTATATTATTTTCATGATGATAAATTATGGGTAATAAAAGTAATCGAATGTAAATATTTATATATGTATATATATATACACAAACATGGTGTGACTTCACCGTATATAGTACGTGATATACACTGCCACTTTTATATTATAAGAACAATAGTTGTATAATATCTAAAGTCAAATCATATAACTAATACAAACTCATAATATAGTGGTGGTACTAAACAATTGCTATAAAAGTGTCTATAAAATATTATATATATATATATATATATATTACATATACCATTACTACTATCAAGATAAGTGTATGTATATCAACACTCTCTCGGGTATACACGAAACAATGTATACATTAACGCCTCTTTTGTTGATAATTAGCACGTGATCATTTGTCACATGTTAACGTTCGTCACATGTTCCAAGTGTGATAATAATAATGTATAAGTATTGTATATTGATTATATATATATATATATATATATATATATATATATATATATATATATACTTATAAAGTACGGTATATGATTGTTATTATTATTATTTAAATTCGAGACTATTGTTGATACATCCGGTTTGTCACGTGATATTATATAAAATCGTCCTTCGTTGTAAATACATATTTAAAGTTGCCATTGGAAACCAAATTCTATTTAGATTTAGAATTAATCTATATTTATCGAGGAATTACTAGAACAATTAGTTACGCGTTACTTTGCATTGTAGTATGTAAACATAACTAATACATTCAGAGGCAACACTTTCATCGGTTGTTAGTATTGTATACATGTATATATATATATATATAATGAATAGCGTAATATTTGTATTGCTACGATAAAGCTCTCGATGAAAGCTCCTAACAATGTACAATATACATTGTACATCTATTGTTACAGTATGCCGAATACAATACACACAGTAGCCATTGTTATACGCGTTTAGGTATCTATTCGTGATGTACAGCTATCTATAGCTAGTTATAAGTAACTATAGTGGTTCGTGTCACGTAACATAGCAAATAACACTCTAGTGATAGAGGTATTGATAGGTTACGTAATATATATATATATATTATCTTTTATTACGCAATAATGATTATAGTATATACGTATATATATATATATACGAACAGACTCAGGGAACAATGAGGCTATAATTGTACTGCCGCGATAAAACATGTTTTATTTACGTATACGTACATATTTATTTATTTATATATATATATATATATATATATATATATATATTAGAATAGTTTATAGTATACACAATAAGGCCAATTAGCAATGAAAGATGGGTATTGTACATAGATTTAGGATACTATTCACATTGTAATTGATAGTGTATGTTGTATTAATAGTTTATTATAGATGATTTATAAGTGTTATCAATTACAATGTTAATCAGTTACAAATATGCATTAATATATTCATACCTATAAATAAACGTATTCATAATTATTAATAATATATATTATGTACATCAATGTATTTCGAAATATGTATTAGTTGTTATAAGTTAATGTTATAATACCATAGATTTAGAGTACTACACACATCCATGTATAATAACATCGTCTATTGTAATGGACTTTATTGTTTATAGTATAAACTGTTCTACTATACATATACATATACACGAATGATACAATTAATATAATGTATTATATAATCGCATATATGATATATGATATATGGGAATCAATCCATTATATAAATGAAATTAACACGTATATATGTTTATATATATATATATATATATATATATATATATATATATATATATATATACATACATACATATATGTGAGTATGAATCACACATGTGTACATATATAATCGATGGGATATAGTGTACAATGTACACTGTACGTAATCTATCCACTAACTGAAGCCATCCTTGCTAATGTACAATGCACATTGCTCGCGTGTGTGCATGTGCATTCAGATATGCAATAGTGATGTCATCAATTATCGTAATAGATAAAACATGACGCATATTAGCGGTGTTACACGAGTCAGTCATGCGATGTTATGTAATGTTATATAATAGTATGGGTGTAATATGATCAATATAATAGTTAAATGATAGTTAAACGTAAGGCAATGGTAACTTAACATAAGATGATCTATGATAAATTATATTATTGTAATTATAACAAAATTAATAAATGTAAAAATAAAATTATCTGATATAGACTTTCAGGTTGCCTATGCAAATACCATACTAAAATACTATGAATATCTTATATATAAGACATTATTATTTTGTTAATTAATTACATTAATATTATAATCGAATAACTTGGGAGATACTAGGGGATCAATACATTTGGGAGTTTCTTGGTTAACCACGCCCTATTGGGGCGTATCAAACTCATCAGAATATAAAATGTCAAACAATCATATATGGTATACCTATAGGTAACAATCAAACCTATATATCATCAATTAATGTTTATTAATGTTTATATTAATTGCATAACTTATATATTATAACAATGATTATAATTAAGTATTACTGATATTTTAGATACTAATATTGATATGTTATTTACAAGTGGATGTATTATCAATAGTTAAACCAACACATTTAAATTAACTAATACTAATGACATATACTAATAATACATTTAATATGTATTCCATTTAAATATTATTGTTAATATATGTGTAAAGTAATGTTTAATGTATTATGCTTATATACATTAACATTCATTTATTTCAATATTAAATTATTATTTATTACACATTTAAAATTTAAAATAAATAAACATTATCAACAAATAACCATAACAACAAATAACCATGACAACAAACACACGTTACCACAACAAATAATGCTCGTTTAAAATATTTCTAATTATTTAATACACAATATTATTAGAAGTTATTATAATGCAGTAAATATGAATTCACAATCTACGATCGATAGTATGGATGTATCAAAGTTGGATCTGTAATATTTCAATCCGGCAATTAGATGTACGAACATTGGTATTGATGTGAGAACCATATTACAGGTAGTACTTTTATATATATATATATATATATATATATATATATATATATACTATATACTATATATACTATATTCGCAGTCATTATTACAATGATATACTATAGCTGTAACGTACCAATATAACCACTATGCTCGTGTATCGATATATACAGTGAAAACGCTACTATTATATAACATAGGTTACGTAATGTATGCGCGCTATAGCGTATACTATAGTATCATTGTTAGAGATATACCTATTGATAGTAAATCGTAATCAATAAACAATGCCATTGTTACCGTTACGTGTATAACGTGTATGCTATATACGAGCTCTAGAGCTATATTTTCATAATGGCTGGCCTGAATTTAATAAACAACCGCCATTTTGTTTATTTCTCTCACAAATCACACTGTGACCACTCTACATATCGTATTGATATATGAATTGATATATCAGCAATGATATCATAAAAATATATATATGTGTGTGTGTTGGTATATACACTTTAAAGAGTATATTTTTAATATATTAGTAGATATATTTGCCAGTAATTATAGAGATATTAGTATGAATATGTTAATGGGGAGGGGTTACAATATTATCTAGCTCTCCGGAATTCAACGATAAACGGTTACAAGACATTTACAACTATGTGTATCTTTTATGGTAAATATAAATACGTAACTACGTGATAACATACTGATGATGTAACGATATTAACATAGTATTGTTTGATGATTATACTTTAATACTCTTACATGTGTTGTATTGCCCATTGATTCCAAAAACTCGAGAATATAGGTTATTACATTAACAATTATCACATCATCTGTGATTGGTCAGTTCACTTTATTTTTATCGTCTGCTAATTAAAACTTATATTATACTAATATTATCTGGCTATATACTAAGTCCTGTAACGATATCTACTAATAAACAATTATATAGCTTATGTGTGCTATAGCAATGTCTATAGATAGTATACTATAGTATACTATAGTGTGCTGTAAGGAACCTACAAACGTATGTACTTGATATAATGACTATAGTCATATTATAATATCGTATCGTAATTTACTACCGTAATAATGATTTAGTAGTAATATCTCCCCAGTGATTGTAATCGTGTAGCGTAGGCTCGTAAACATAGATAATTATCATATTTACATGATAGTTGTATGATATCATGTGATTAATAATATGTTTGCGTATGTACGACTTTATTTAAGGGCATGTGTGTGTGTGTGCATTTGTATATACAATTATGGGACCCACATGTGGGTATTTAATTTGTATACGTGTGAATTTGTATTTACGCATGCGTGCTCTAAGAGTGAATATGTGTGTGTGCGATGCACACTGTGCGACGCACAGTGTGCGTGTGTGTAATTATCTCATACAATATCGCGGTATCTCGACTATTCATTCATTAATAATGCATGCCATTCAACCTATTATATCATCTACCATATTAGGCATTAATACCATATGGTATATATATATATATATATATATATATACAATAATAGTATTTAATAACTACGTTATATAGGTGAGATTTTATTTAAAGTAGCATGATATACATCATATAGTACATATAATATAATATTATTAGTGGTGCATGTATACATTTATAATATGAAGTATACTATTTTATACTATAGTTATTAAATACTATAGTATTACATAATATATTATTATATATATATAGTTATTACGAGTCATGTATTATATAATTGTTGAATTGTATAAATACAACAATGATATATCCTAAATATAGAAACCGTTGATATTGATATGAACTCAATATGGACGGTGTCCAATGGACGCCCGATTAAATGGGTCAACGTACGACACAGTGTGCGGTGTACGTTGGCCTAATTCACCTAATACCGTACAAACAATGCCTGAAATTGTATTATAATTCCGCATTTATTGAATTATCTTCGGATGCTCTCGATATCAGCAAACGTATAACGAAATTCATATTCGTATCGATTCTCTAAATTAGGTTACTTTCAAGGTCACGTTCTAGGTCAATGGAAACCTATCCACGGTACGCCATATTATGGGGTTTAACCGGAAATATTATTTATTTATTAATACATATTTATAATTGTCGAATTGTATAGATTTTGTGGGTTCAGTTAATTTATATGAATAACAATGAATTAAATAATTGTATTTCATACATAACTTCTCCCATGTATATGTAATCGTTATAGATACATTATATTGTATTCAAACCGCTCAACACGCAGCGATAGCATTGTTAAATAGCACGCCATACATAAACAATACCGTGAGGGCGATAAACAATTACTTTTATATATTTATTTATTATCCGATGTTATGTTTGCATGATGAACGGTCTGGGATAAGATTTACTACAGAACAGTATACATACACACGCAAACACGCATGTATATATGATATGTTGGGTAGCATGCGTGTGAATGTATACAATAGAACCGCTTATAATGCTGCCACTGGTTCTGTCGTTATACCCTCACAGTTGGTAGTGGGGGTGTTGGTGGGGGTGTTAAATCTAACGCGGCGACGGGAATGCGTGCGTCATGCGGTTACCGATACAAAGTCACATGACCCGTATACACGTGGACGGTAATAGTAGTGGTAGTCACATGACCCGTAGTAGTAGTGCTAATAATAGTCATGTGACCTAATCGCTGACATAGTTTATGTGTTTAGTAATCGTAGTACCGTCGCTACCTCACTGACACCGGCAGTAGCAGCAGTTGGTGTTATATCAGCTATAGCTGTATATATCATTATATATATACTCTCTCTCGATCTATACTTCTGTATATATATATATATATATATATCAATATTTATTATGCTTGCGTATACTGAACACATACACACACATATATATTATTGTATAAAGACAATTATAATTGTCTTTATACAATAATATATATGTGTGTGTATGTGTTCAGTGAACACTGTTCACCGGTAATTGACGATACCCGGTATACTATATAGTATATACTAAATAGTATATATACTTATATGGTATACATATATAGGTATACCTATGTGGTATACATATATACGAATCAAAATACCATGACTATAAACACATACAATATAAATCAAACACTGCAAATAGTTTATGATACTACATAATATTAACTAATACTATACAATATAATACATATTACCTACTATTATATAATATACAGAATATATAGATTACTATAGTACTATATAAAGCTCTACTACTATAGTATATTAGTAGTATATATATATATATATATATATATATATATATATATATATATACTATGTATACATAATATAAGATAAGATAAGATACATTTTATTATTGTAATCATAATAAAAGAAAGTAGTAAATGCATGAATATACATATATGAATAATACTATACCATATGGTATCGTAATATATGGGATGCTTTTTTCACATGTAACTAATACATTGAGAAGACAATAGTCTATAGATACTATAGGATGTCTATAGGTAATTTGTAGATGAAACCCTCGATAACTATTAACATGATAGCATGTGCGATGTGCTGTGGTAGTTACTTTGATGTCGGGTGAAGTGTCACGCCCACTGTAGAGGTGTGAACATCGGGATAGAAAAAACGTCTTACTCTAGGTAGCAATAATATATATAATTATCAATATTGTTATCATTATATGTATATATATATATACTATCTATATAATCTATGGAATGTATCACTATTCTTCACAAATAATGTAGTTCAGGTTAAGCAGATACTAGATTAGTAAGCAATACTTCACAATCATTTATGGTATTTTAGTTACTGCAGTTACTTCAGTATAGTATGTATATTGTATATATATATATATATATATATATATATAAATATATATATACACGATATGTTATTATATGTAAGTTATCATACATAATTATATACATCGATATATTTATAATAATTCTATGTAAATAATTAAATGTTTATATATAATACATTATTAAATAATTAATACTAATTAAGTATTCGTGATGCATGAAACATCTACAAATGTTTACAAAAAAACCCCACAATCCTAGTAAAATACACACAAATACTTGATTAAATTTTTAGTTTTTTTTTCGAAACCCAGTACAC
Organism: Osedax fenrisi; assembly: GCA_964019155.1. Lineage (NCBI taxonomy): Eukaryota > Metazoa > Annelida > Polychaeta > Sabellida > Siboglinidae > Osedax > Osedax fenrisi. The sequence continues at coordinate 85,481,279 of OZ025240.1, read as the reverse complement.
TGGGCTATAGACAATATACAATCATTATTAAATAACTTTTGTACAAGAATATTAAATATTGGTTATATATATGTAAGTATAATATTAATTAATAATTTATTATAATATAATTTAATAGTTTAACAGTAGTTAATAAAGGCGTGTTGTTTATATTCTCTATACAAATCTAAATATATTTTGAAGGTTGTTTTTTTATACTATATATAGTTAAATTAATATATATATACATATATATATATATATAAATATGGTTAGATTTTCTATAGAGAAATTGAAATATAAATATCACGCCTTTATTAATTACTGTTAAACTATATATCAGAATCAGATAGAGTGTAAACACTCGGGAAATACACACACACACATATATATATATATATATATATATATATATATATATATATATACATATATACGGTAGTCTTTTTCGTTTCGCATAACCCTCTAACTCCTCGCGTACATTCCTATGGTCACTGAACCGTGAATCCATCGAAGCCACCATTCCAGGCCCTATAGATTATCTTGTTGTCGCCGGGGAACATGCACCTGCTCCTCCTCATTCTCCTCATCCTCATCAGCCTCCTTGTATACGGAGTTACCAAGCTATTCTTGTTGCTATGCTTATCATCTGTACCTCATGTGTTATTCTCTCTTGCAGGTTACTCGAAGTAACCTGCGTATTATACTATAGGGGAGAGTGGGCTTGTATGACAATGTTTTGTATAAAGTTCTATAATTATGGCAATAATCTAATTGTTTAAAATCATTTAAATCATATTACATATATGTAATCTATATATATATATATATATATATATATATATATATATATAGATAATCATATTATTTAACTACTTTATAAGTTTAGATATAATTAATACTTATAAGTTTTCTTAATTGCAATACAAAATTGTATTTGTTAAAGTTCATCCCTGAGTTCATTCAACCACAATGACGGGTTTGAATGAACATATACATATTGAAAACAAAATAGATAGATTAATTATAATTATAATTTTGAAGATTAATGTATTATAATAGTTATATGATAGTTAGTTAATAAGGACAACAATTACTATTACGATACTGATTAATACATAATATTTATTTAATATTAATAGTTAATTATTACAAAAATCGCAAACCTTAACTTAGTCATCTTTATAGAGTGCAAACATTGTAAACAGTGGATGCATTGCAATGAATCTTCAGTGTCATCATCAATAATGTGCGTGCATATAATACAATATATAATATAATTCTAGCTTATTGATAGCGAGCGCTA
>OZ025240.1:85389994-85477494 GCA_964019155.1 Osedax fenrisi | reverse complement strand
ACAGTTGTGTTGTGTTGTGTACAGTGTATCTAGTGCACTACTAGTAGGAACATGTTCTTGTAGCCGGCGAGGTCAAGGTCTATGCACCAGTGCACTTGTACCAGATGTAAATACCATGTAGTAATACATACACACACACATATATATATATATATATATATATATATATATATATATATATATATATATATATTGCTACTTGTGGTAGTATTCCTATTTGTTGTAGTATTTCTACTTATGGCAGTGTTTCTCTTTTTGTTGTAGTATATCTATAGAAATGTATATAAGTATACTTGTGGCTGTGTTTCTCTTGTTGTTGTAGTATTTCTACGTGTGGTAGTATAACTTCAGATTAGAATGTCATTCCTCTATGCTATACAGTGGAGCATCTACTATAGCTGGGTGTAGGCATAGCGCCTGTGTTCGCGGAAGGACATAACATAATTAGTCCTCACCAGATGGCGCTTCTTGATACTAGAGCTAGCTTCTCAATACATGCGGTGTGGAGAAGTGAACGATAATTATTATAGTATTTATTGATGACGTATTGAATTATTGACTTATTTATTAAATAATTACATGTATTCCTATATATTTGTATAACATATAACATTACTGTTGATAATGCGCATATATATATATATATACGTGTTAGTATTTTATTAACGTTATTAAACATTAATTATTAATATATTGGTGGGGGTACACTCTACAGGGTTCCAAGTATGATATCCGCATATACCCCTATATGGGCATATGTGCATATACCCATATATGGGTATATGAGGATATTATATATAATACATATATAATAATTATTATTCATGTATCTATGCATGTATGTATGTTAACATGTATGTATGTTAGTGTATGTGTGTGTGTACAATATAATATTATTTATTTACATTTACATATATATATATATAAATTACATATATGTAAATGTTCACAACCTTTTACACACACTCGCATACATACATATACACACATACACACACATATATATATATATATATATTAGAGTTATTATGATGTATAGACATACCTACAATTGAATGGAGTACAATTATTTAAAAGATAGCTCTACAACATGCATTGTCGTCCTTCTATTCATGTACAGTAATAGGACATATCACGTGGGTAGACCACAACTAGTTAATAATATTCCAAAATCCTCAGTCTGGGATTTCGTTCTTTTTGATAGGAGAATATTTCTGTTTCGCGGCGATTTAGAAATTACAAAATGTTTAGAATCACCATTAGTCAATTGACTATTATCAACTTTATAGGTGTATGTTATTTTATAAAATAACAAACACCTATACAGTTGATAATAGTTAACTAATCTATAGATTAACTATATATATATATTTACAGTATATATATATATATATATATATTTACGTATATATATATACTTATTACATAATATATTATCATCGTGTCTGAACACATGTAGATACTAGCACACGCGTGCACCCCTATATAATAACACGGCATTACATTGACCGTGCCGTGCGGTGATCACAATTGTTATAGTATTAGTAGCAGTCGTAGGCTGGTGGCTGCTGAAGGTATCTGATCACTGGTGAACTGAGGAGTAACTGAGAGAGAGAGAGAGAGGCGTGTATAGTTATGGGTGTGTGTTTGTGTGAACCGTGAAGCCATCGAAACCACCGTTCCAGACCCTATAGATTATCTTGTTGTCACCCGGGAACATGCACCTTCTCCTCCTCATCATCATCAGCCTCCTTTTATACGGAGTTACTATAGTTTATAGTTATTGGTTATTATAGTTTATACATATATATATAGTATACTTTATGTACTATTTTTTATGCCAGCCTCACGCATACACACAGAGTATATATATACATACAATAGGAGCCACATACACACACGAATATACGGATTGTGTTACAGGCCAATCTCTTCTCAAAATCTTCTCAACAGATAAAAGTGAGACTGGTATATAAATCAGTACATAAAGTATACTATATATATATATTTGTATATATTTGTATATATTTGTATATATATATATATATATATTTGTATATATATATATGTGTAGACATAGAAACAACTATTGAATAATCGACATGACCGGTATACCACCTATCGTGTAGTGTCCGTGTAGCCTTCCGAGAACTTCTTCCTGAACAATTCCCGATCAGTTATGTCCCCACACACAAACACACTAACATATATATATATATGTATATGTATATGTATATGTATATGTATATGTATATGTATGTTGGTGTGTGTTTGTGATATAATAATATAATATATATATATATATATATATATTTATATATATATATATATATATATTATATTATAACTACTTTTGATATGATATCATATCATATCAAAAGTAGTTACAATATAATATATGATCATATATATGTATACACAGGCCTTATTTAACATGGCACTCCGTAGCTCGTGATGTTCATTCCGCATTCACAAGTAAACAGTTGCCCGTGATGAAGCTAGTGTTCGAGTTCTCTCGTGTGAACAGTGTAACAGTTGTGTTGTGTTGTGTACAGTGTATCTAGTGCACTACTAGTAGGAACATGTTCTTGTAGCCGGCGAGGTCAAGGTCTATGCACCAGTGCACTTGTACCAGATGTAAATACCATGTAGTAATACATACACACACACATATATATATATATATATATATATATATATATATATATATATATTGCTACTTGTGGTAGTATTCCTATTTGTTGTAGTATTTCTACTTATGGCAGTGTTTCTCTTTTTGTTGTAGTATATCTATAGAAATGTATATAAGTATACTTGTGGCTGTGTTTCTCTTGTTGTTGTAGTATTTCTACGTGTGGTAGTATAACTTCAGATTATAATGTCATTCCTCTATGCTATACAGTGGAGCATCTACTATAGCTGGGTGTAGGCATAGCGCCTGTGTTCGCGGAAGGACATAACATAATTAGTCCTCACCAGATGTCGCTTCTTGATACTAGAGCTAGCTTCTCAATACATGCGATGTGGAGAAGTGAACGATAATTATTATAGTATTTATTGATGACGTATTGAATTATTGACTTTTTTATTAAATAATTACATGTATTCCTATATATTTGTATAACATATAACATTACTGTTGATAATGCGCATATATATACGTGTTAGTATTTTATTAACGTTATTAAACATTAATTATTAATATATTGGTGGGGGTACACTCTACAGGGTTCCAAGTATGATATCCGCATATACCCCTATATGGGCATATGTGCATATACCCATATATGGGTATATGAGGATATTATATATAATACATATATAATAATTATTATTCATGTATCTATGCATGTATGTATGTTAACATGTATGTATGTTAGTGTATGTGTGTGTGTGTACAATATAATATTATTTATTTACATTTACATATATATATATATAAATTACATATATGTAAATGTTCACAACCTTTTACACACACTCGCATACATACATATACACACATACACACACATATATATATATATATATTAGAGTTATTATGATGTATAGACATACCTACAATTGAATGGAGTACAATTATTTAAAAGATAGCTCTACAACATGCATTGTCGTCCTTCTATTCATGTACAGTAATAGGACATATCACGTGGGTAGACCACAACTAGTTAATAATATTCCAAAATCCTCAGTCTGGGATTTCGTTCTTTTTGATAGGAGAATATTTCTGTTTCGCGGCGATTTAGAAATTACAAAATGTTTAGAATCACCATTAGTCAATTGACTATTATCAACTTTATAGGTGTATGTTATTTTATAAAATAACAAACACCTATACAGTTGATAATAGTTAACTAATCTATAGATTAACTATATATATATATTTACAGTATATATATATATATATATATATATTTACGTATATATATATACTTATTACATAATATATTATCATCGTGTCTGAACACATGTAGATACTAGCACACGCGTGCACCCCTATATAATAACACGGCATTACATTGACCGTGCCGTGCGGTGATCACAATTGTTATAGTATTAGTAGCAGTCGTAGGCTGGTGGCTGCTGAAGGTATCTGATCACTGGTGAACTGAGGAGTAACTGAGAGAGAGAGAGAGAGGCGTGTATAGTTATGGGTGTGTGTTTGTGTGAACCGTGAAGCCATCGAAACCACCGTTCCAGACCCTATAGATTATCTTGTTGTCACCCGGGAACATGCACCTTCTCCTCCTCATCATCATCAGCCTCCTTTTATACGGAGTTACTATAGTTTATAGTTATTGGTTATTATAGTTTATACATATATATATAGTATACTTTATGTACTATTTTTTATGCCAGCCTCACGCATACACACAGAGTATATATATACATACAATAGGAGCCACATACACACACGAATATACGGATTGTGTTACAGGCCAATCTCTTCTCAAAATCTTCTCAACAGATAAAAGTGAGACTGGTATATAAATCAGTACATAAAGTATACTATATATATATATTTGTATATATTTGTATATATTTGTATATATATATATATATATATATATATTTGTATATATATATATGTGTAGACATAGAAACAACTATTGAATAATCGACATGACCGGTATACCACCTATCGTGTAGTGTCCGTGTAGCCTTCCGAGAACTTCTTCCTGAACAATTCCCGATCAGTTATGTCCCCACACACACACACACTAACATATATATATATGTATATGTATATGTATATGTATATGTATATGTATGTTGGTGTGTGTTTGTGATATAATAATATAATATATATATATATATATATATTTATATATATATATATATATATTATATTATAACTACTTTTGATATGATATCATATCATATCAAAAGTAGTTACAATATAATATATGATCATATATATGTATACACAGGCCTTATTTAACATAGCCTTCCGTAGCTCGTGATGTTCATTCCGCATTCACAAGTAAACAGTTGCCCGTGATGAAGCTAGTGTTCGAGTTCTCTCGTGTGAACAGTGTAACAGTTGTGTTGTGTTGTGTACAGTGTATCTAGTGCACTACTAGTAGGAACATGTTCTTGTAGCCGGCGAGGTCAAGGTCTATGCACCAGTGCACTTGTACCAGATGTAAATACCATGTAGTAATACATACACACACACATATATATATATATATATAATATATATATATACATATATATATATATGTGTATGTATATATTCCTACTTGTGGCTGTGTTTCTAGTTGTTGTAGTATTCCTACGTGTGGTATTATAACTTCAGATTAGAATGTCCATTCCTCTATGCTATAGAGTGGAACATAGACTATTGCTGGGTGTAGGCATAGAGCCTGTGTTCGAGGAAGGACATAACATAATCAGTCCTCACCAGATGTCGCTTCTTGATACTAGCGCTAGCTTCTCGATACATGCGATGTGGAGAAGTGAACGATCATTATGTAGTAGTATTTATCGATTATGATAATCGATGACGTATTGAATTATTGCCTTGTTTATTACATAATTACATGTATAGGAATACATTTGTATAACATATAACATTACTGTTGATAATGCGCATATATATACGTGTTAGTATTTTATTAACGTTATTAAACATATTAATTATTAATAATTATTAATATTATGGTGGGGTAAACGCTATATAGCATATATATAGCGTTCCCTATAGGGTTCCAAGTATAATATCCGCATATACCCCTATATGGGCATATGGGCATATACCCTATATGGGTATATGAGGATATTATATATATATAATGCCAAGTATACTTGGGACCATTTTCAACAAAGTACATGTACCGAAACATGTGATATATTTACAGGTGTAAGGATTACAGCAATAGTTGATAATAATATCATCGATACCACCTAATGGTATTACCAGCATTACTATCATTATTATGCATGTATGTATGTTAACATTTATGTATGTTAGAGTGTATATGTGTGTGTGTATGTGTGTGTGTGTACAATATAATATTATTTATTAATATTTACATATATATAAATTACATATGTAAATTTTCACAACATTTTACACACACACACACACACACATATATATATATATATATATATATATATATATATATATATTTAGTATATATATATATATATATATATATATATAAATATTAGAGTTATTATGATGTATAGACATACCTGCAATTGAATGGAGTACACTTATTTAAAAGATAGCTCTACAACATGCATTGTCGTCCATTATACTCATGTCCAGTAATAGGACATATCACGTGGGTAGACCACAACTAGTTAATAATATTCCAAATTTCTCAGTCTGGGATTTCGTTCTTTTTGATAGGAGAATATTTCTGTTTCGCGGCGATTTAGAAATTACAAAATGTTTAGAATCACCATTAGTCAATTGACTATTATCAACTTTATAGGTGTATGTTATTTTATAAAATAACAAACAACTATACAGTTGATAATAGTTAACTAATCTATAGATTAACTATATATATATATATTTACAGTATATATATATATATATATATATATATATATATATATATATATATTTACGTATATATATATACTTATTACATAATATATTATCATCGTGTCTGAACACATGTAGATACTAGCACACGCGTGCACCCCTATATAATAACACGGCATTACATTGACCGTGCCGTGCGGTGATCACAATTGTTATAGTATTAGTAGCAGTCGTAGGCTGGTGGCTGCTGAAGGTATCTGATCACTGGTGAACTGACGAATAGCTGAGAGAGAGAGAGAGAGAGAGAGGCGTGTATAGTTGTGGGTGTGTGTTTGTGGGTGAACAATATACACTGTACACACATACAGACACACACCCATGTACATTATACAATTGTACATTAATGTGCATATGCATATACATATATACATATATTATATAATACACATGTGTTTGCAAACACTCACACACGCATATATATATATATATATATGATTACGTTTATCGCTGGTTTGAAGGTCATTATATTTGCAATATTTAATATAAATATTTCACGTTGTGAATGTATCCTTAGATTGATTGTTTTTATATTATGCAATATATTAATGATATCGTGGAAATCTGTCGTGCATGCATGCTCTACTTTCAATTTATATATATTGTATAGTTCGTGTGTATGTGTATGTATATGTGTTTGTATATATGCACATATATGTATATATGTGAAATATTTCACATTTTTTGAAAGTAAATGAATATATATACACTGTATACTATACAGCCCATTGTTCATACATGAGTTATACATAATATATTATATTATATTATCTTATATTATATTATCTATAGAGGTTTGGCTAATTATCATAAATACGCCCATTTTATAATGATTATATATATAATCATTTTAAGATGGGCGTAATTGGGCATATTATAATAAGATGAACTTTCCGTTTACAATATATATATATGTATTTGTATACAAATACATATATATATACATGTAATTACGATACGCATATATGCATGGGAGATGAGACCGTTTTCACCTGCATGGATCTAGTTCATGAAAAGATAGTAGACGCTATTAATATAGCCTTTTAAATAATGCATAAATATTAGTTATAGATTATTATACACATTGAGAATATATGATAAATGTGTATATATATATATATATATATATGTATATATTATTAATTATATATTATAAATTATATATTATATAATTTATATATTATTTAATACTTAATAATTGACTCAATTCCGAGACGCAAAGAACATTGGATGCTTTAATGATTTGTAATGTCCACAAAGAAAAATTGGAATACTTTAGACAATGAAATATCAAGGATGAAATATTAGATAGTCATTTCTAAATAATTCATTTGAGAGAAGAAGTATTGAATAAATATATATATATATAAATATTCAATTTGTTTCCAATATATTATATTAAAAGTAAAGTTTCACAGCTGATACATACACACATTATTATAATAGTTTATGTTTACTATATATAGTAATATAATGATAACTATGAATACGTTTTTATTTCTTCAAATAATTCAATCCTACACTTATTATTTGATAATATGTAATATTCTGATTTTACCTATTAAATATTTAAATAACTTTTTCTAAATCATTGTAAATACTTTATTAATAACAACGTAATTATATTCATAATATTGTAGATTCAATTTTTATTAAAATTATAATAAGAATGTAATTGTAATCGGTATAAACCAATAATCTTACATATTGCAAACCGTATGAGTTTCCTATATCACATTAATATATTTCCTATATATCCTTACCTATCCCCTTTATTACCGCTCTGTTTATTCTTATCAATATAATTATATAGACAATTTAAAAAATCAAAAATATTCATTGCTAATCTATTACCCTAATTGCAAAATGTCAGATAAATATATTGAATATCGAATAAGTTATTACAAATAGTCCTTTATGGGTCGGTAATAGGGGACTTTCCATTACCGCAACTTAATACAGAACATAATCCACATGATAGATACAGATATTCGAGATAAATAATTGAACTTTAATAATACACACACGGAGTGGACTAAACATATATGGATATAACTATGTGTGGTATATATATATTTATGTAAAACTAGGATACGTGTCAACTAAATACTTACGAATGAATCCAATAGTTAATTAGAAAAATAAGTATACGGTAGTATTTGAAATGTTTGTATAATAATATAAACAATCGTTTATATTTAGACCAGAGACCAAATAAACTGCAGTTTATGAGTGAGAAATTGGGAGTACTCTTATCACGTGATAGTAGAAAGGTGTAACTGATATAATAGTATAGATCTATAATATACTAGATAGTATAACCATATCGGGATTTGTCATATTCAGTGATTGACGAGTTTTGTGAAATGATGTACGTTTAGTATATATGCTATGTAACTGCAAATACTAGCAGATAAATGACATGTATCATATGCAGATGTAGCCGGGAAAGCCATGTATATATATACACACACAAACACACACTATATATATATTTATATCTTCAATTTAAAAAAGTTACATTATGTATTGCAATAATTATACACAAATTACAAATAGTCCTTTAGGGGTCTGTAATTGAATACTTCCTCTGTTACTCACTTTCCTTGAACTTTCGTTCGACCCGATTTTGACCTGTTTCTTCCATTCACTAATATCCATTATCACATATCGTATTTCATCGATATCCTCAATGCCAGTCTGTAGTTTCAGAATCTTATTAAACGTAAACTATAGTTTAATTTGTATACGTCACAAAGAAGAAATGACCCATGGCCATAACCTAATTCTATGGATACCCACATGATGAAAAAGAAGAAGAGGTCGTCAATATATTGTATGCATAATGCCCATGGGTCATTTCTTCTTTGTTACGTATACAGTGTCCGGCAAGATTTAACATTCTATCAGATATTATATCTGTTGCTTTCGATGATCCATTGATCCATATAGTTTGATTAGTCCTTGCTTGTTTTACTTTTCCAGGAGATATTCTGAACCATATATATATATATATATATATATATACATAAGTATATATACTTAGTAAGCGAGTATAGCATCCATCTATCAGTTTTCTCAGCTTACTGTCTAAGATCCAGCATTGACTACCATATAATATAACGGTTTCAACAGTAGCTTTAAAGGCCCGGATCTTTAATTTGTTCCTCATGTTAGATGTCCATAGGCGTTTCATTCTTTGCATAACTTTCCAAGCGAGAGCCTTTATGATTTTGTATTTTTAAAAGCTTGCATGCTTTGCTCCTAGATATTTGTAATTGGACACTTTTTTTATTATTTCACCATTTATTGTTTTAATGAAGTTTTAAGGGATTGTTATAGGTTATATCCGATAACTCCTGTTTTCTAGTGTTTAGCGTAATAACTTTATTTTCAGATTTATTTAACTGTTTTTGAGCTTGGTATAGTTTTACATTGAGATGTCAGTGATATATCGTCAACATAACTTAGATCGTTTATAACGACTGCTGGTTATTAGCTGTATCTTCGCTCTGTTATCTTGAAATCATTTTATCCAATTACTTGCCGTATTACGTAGTCTAGAGATATGATAAATAAGAAGGGTGTTAGAGTGTCTCCCTGTAACACACCCTTTGACATTTTAAATAATTCAGTTTCGTCATCATGTGTTATACTTCTCGCTTTAGTATTGTCATAGAATAGTGTTATTTCATTGATTATGGTAGATTGTATACCATACGCCGCTAGAATTTCTAGCATTTTTCTAGATTTTGGAATAGAAACTATCACATTTAGATAATTTAGCTGATTTTTAACTTTGTATTATAATTTGATTTCAAAATTCGATGATTATGTCATCAAGGTGAGTATATTTAAAACGTCTGGGGGAATGCCATCAGGAACAGTTGCTTTATCATCGGTTATTCTTTACTTTAGTATATTCGCCATTCGTAAACATTGCAACCGATATATCAAGAGTTTCAGTATTATTTATGTCATGTTTATCACCTAGGAGTGGCTAAAAGTATTCATACCATATTGTTAATCGGTATTCCTTATTTCTTGCTTTGATAATACATCTTTTCGAGAGTGTCCAACCAGTGATCTAATTAATTTCCAACTGGCTGCATGTTTGGATAGCTTATTTGCCTGCTCAACCCCTTGAATATCTCTATCGAGTTTTTCAGATTCAATATTATCATATTATTATTGTAGTTTCTCTTTTACATGACTAATGGTATATTAGTTACTATCTATAGACGTTTTTGATTAAATACTGAAAGCTACGTTCAATTTATATCTGACATCAATGATTCGTATGTCTTCTGATATTATCATATTAGCTTTTTTTTCTTTGGAATTAATAGGTTTGATGTTTCTTCATTAGCTTTTACAAAGTTGTCGTACAGAGATGTTGCGCTCCCGTCAGTCTTTGTTTAAAATTTAAAATTTGTTTCGAGTAATAATGGAATATTCTTTACTTTTATTTTTAAGATCAGATCAGTCATATGTCATTATCTTTGTTATCTTTCTATTATATCTTAAACTTAGTTTTACCTTTCAGTAATTATCCGGTTGTCAGATCAAATTCTACTTTAGGAACTAGGAAGGTCCACAACTAACCCTTTCTTTTTTGGAAGTGGGTGTTTATTGTTATCATATCTGCTTCCTCTGAATAATCGATAGCGAGTTTTCCTTTTGTATTTTTAGATTGGTGGAATGTGAATATATTATCAGTATGATGGCTACCAATGTGAGTATTCAAATCTCCAAGTATTAGTGGTACGTTGTGTTTCGGGATAGTTGTAGTAGCTTGTGTAAGTTGATACTTCGAATGGATAATAGTGTAGTAGCGTTGGTGTCATTGGATGCACATTAACATTCACTATCAATATACGTTCGTTCCATTTTCAATTTCAGATATGACATTTCTGAAGATCTGTCTATCATAATTCCTCTACCTCCGACGGGAGCATTATTTGAGTTTCCCCATGCTTAACTAGTAAGCAGAGTTAGATTACCAATGTTTTCGTACCGAATTGAATCTGCATGATATATCTTGTGATCGACTATGCCAAGTATGTTAATGTTGTTAATTCTCATTATTTGCGAGTTGTTCTTTTTTTGATTGTAAGCGGATTGTTCTAACGTTCATAAAGGATATATTTAATATTTTTCCTGATTTTAATAATTTGTCGTTAGCCCTCATGTATTTATTTTAGAGTATATCCCTTCCTTTCGGGTTTGGAGATATACCGTAATTTTGGATTTCGTTTTGATCCACATCTACAGTCGGAAGCTTGATGGTGTTAAAAGCAGTATATTTAACCATGGAGCTGTTTGGTGTAATTGTCATAATTGGGTTGTATTTGCTGATATACCAACATTGGTGGAAACTCCGAATGTCAGATATTCCATATAGTCAATCATCTCAACCCTAATCTTTGTAACACGCTCGAAACTTCTAGAGATTGTTAATCCTCGTTACCATTGCTCAATGAATCATTGATGCTCTCAAGCCCCTACCATGACAAGACGACAGCGTTAGAAAGTAGACTTCCTCTATTACACGTTGTGTAATGGTAATAGGATGTAATGTTTGTGTGCTGATACACTATGCTATTATATAAAAGTAGAGGAATGTTGCTTAATGAGTCATTAATAATGTAATCATTGAAAAGTAGAGTAATTTTTAATTATTAATTATAATGTAAATAATAGTAAGATAACGATCCACGATAAGCGTGTAGTGTATATATATATATAGCTATGAATGTATATATAGAAGTGTTTTTACAACATTCATTACCTGCTAAATATAGTTAATGTATAACATATATAGAATTTGTTAATTAAAATGAACCTAAATATACCTATATTACCTATGAACCTATATACATATATATAGGTTTATAAATTATTTCATTTATAATACACTGTTACAAAATTACCATAATAGTTATATAATCACATATATACGTATATATAGAATATTATATACGTATATTTATAGGTATATCAAAGATTTTCCGGAGGAAAAATGCTTGGCAAAAAAAAATTACTTAGCAAAATATTTGGGTATATATACATATATATATAATAGTATATTGTACACATATACACCCCATCCCCATATATATATATATATATATATATATATATATATATATAATAGTATATACATATACACCCCACCCCCCCCCCCCCACACACACACACACATTCACATACATACAAGCTCACACACATATACCCATACCTACATGTAATATGTATACCACCCTACTACTACTACTACTACTACAGAAGGCAGATGCGAGGAATCGCTGGGTATGAAGGACGGCAGAATCAACGACAGTTCCATCCGTGCCAGCTCCTCTTACAATGTCAAGGTCGGAGCGCTGATGTCAAGGTCAGTTGCTTTGTACACATGATATGTACACGTATAGTGTATATATATATATATATATATATATTATATATATATATATACACAACTATTATATAACCCGCCAATAGTGTTATATAATAACGATACTCCGGTCAAACAATTACATTAGCCGTTACGCCGTGTACAATGCATTGGTTCTATACATTATTATCATCGCTGTGGTGTTGTCCAGTGGTCAACCGAGCACTGGTCTAGCGGACGTAATGGTCACTCGTAGCTGTGGTCAACCCTACCGTGGGATGGCGGCCGGACCGATACATTGGCGTGACGGACACACCACTGTATCGAGCGCCGCCCCTAATGAAGATATATCGATGTATTGGATGGGTGTCTCCCACCCCCACTACCACCCCCCCCCACTACAACCACCACTACTACTAAGAGGGGCTCTCGCTGTCGCTAGAGATACAGACTCACCCGCCAGTATATGTGTGTGTATTAAATAATAGTAGCAGGCATATTATTGATATTGTTAATAACGACGGTAGTACCCGATATAATCGATAATATATATATATATATATATATATATATATATATATATATATATATAGGTATAAATGTATATTAATAATAAAATACAGTTAAAGATTTACGATTATATTTACGAATATTTTATTTCTACATAAATATTCCATATGTTTTTACATTAGGAATCCGGGCAGTATTGCCAATTCTATATATAGATATATTCGAACACAAATCACAATTTGTGTATGTACATATATAGATACTATAGATATGCATATGTATAGATATTATTCTGTATTTAGAATTTATTATATTTTACGTGTATAATTATGGGTAACCATTTCTGCTTAATAACAATAACAAAACAATATTCTATATATAGAATACTAGAATACTATAGTATTGTATAAAACATACATATACTACATAACTTTTATTGGACAACTGTGTTAAATCTATTTAATTAGATTAATATAAATTACCATGTTATTACTGAGAAGTATTATGCAACAGCGTAATATAAGTCATAGTAATGCATATTCCCCGTTCCCGAATTATCGCTCCATATTTTCGATAATTTCCGTCGACGTCCACCACTTATCATCGGCATATATCGACTTTTCTCGTCATTTCTCTATAGTTCTCGACATATCTCGTGTGTGGCGATCGATACACGCTTATCGAATTACTATACTTAGCGGTAGGGTGAGGCAGGGGTTTGCTGCTGCTGCTGCTGCTTCTGTTGTTGCATTCACTAAGACATCGATCAGCCTAAAATAATGCACTTTTTATTGATACGGGTAGCGATGTAACGGTTCCGGCTGCCGACGTGTACCGTTACAGTACTAGCGGTTAAATGGCGCGGGCCCTATATCGTATACGTGATATATACGACGCGTATGGGTATACAACCCTGGTAGGGGAACCGTTACATCACTAGTCTAACACGCGCGGGGATACGGGTAGTGGTGTACGGGTCGGATGCATGTAAATAATAAGCCCTGGCGTGTAAAGGAATACCAGCTCTCCGTATATCCATATAGTCATAGCTAGTCTGTAATCTATCTAGTACAACGTATTAATAATAAATCGCGATACCCTGCCAATAACCGCCAGTAAATAAAGTGCATTGCGAATAGTTATTTCTTTTATATTTCGTAATGGATAAAATAGCGGATATATTAATATACGTCTGAATAGTATCACGTGACCTGTATATAATCAACGGTGGAACCCTGCATATAATAAACCATATATTATAATATATTAATAATTGTATATATATATATATATATATTAATTAACACATGTTTAAAGTGTTAACCCAAGTAATATATTTGTATGGGCAATTATTTCCTTTTAAATATATGTATACACGTGTGGTTTTTATAATAAAGTTTTATTAAAATTATGATTTAATGTATATACTTAATTGTACTTAATTACCTTACTTTATAACTAAATAAGTATAGAAAATGTGTTACATATATAAATTAGTTATATTGAATATATTACAATACAAAATGTTGGTACGTATACGTATAGTAGGAAGTGTTCATTATATGTCATTTCGTTATACTTGGATTCATTATAGAGATGTTTCCCTATAATGCTGTTCTTTATATAACGGATTAACTTTATATATGTATATATAAAATAATTCACTTATAAATAATAATGCTTATTATAATAAACTATAGTTTATAACGAAAATCATAATATAACTTTAATAATATACTTATAAATATCATATTTATAATATCCTTTATTCTATTGCATAATAACTTATACATAATAACATCCATACATATAAATCCATTTACTTTATAAATTATTATCATACTCTATATATATATATATATATATATATATATATATATATATATATATATATATATATATATATATATATGATAAGTATATATAATTAGACTATGATAGGTAATGAATGTATTCTATCATAATGATATATTGATATATGTATAATGAGGGAAAGAGAAAAGGAGGAAACATATTCCCTTGAGAGCCTACTAATGCTACTACCACTACTACTACTACTAATACCCCTATAATGATGTAGTAGTAGTGGTAGTGGTAGTAGTAGTAGTAGTAGTAGTAGTAGTAGTAGTAGTAGTAGTAGTAGTAGTAGTAGTAGTAGTAGTAGTAGTAGTAGTAGTAGTAGTAGTAGTAGTAGTCCACCATGGTAGTGGTGGTAGTGGTAGTGGTAGTGGTAGTGGTGGTGGTAGTGGTAGTGGTAGTGGTAGTGGTAGTGGTAGTAGTAGTAGTAGTAGTAGTAGTAGTAGTAGTAGTCCACCATGGTAGTGGTGGTAGTGGTAGTGGTAGTGGTAGTGGTATACCACTATAGTGGTAGTATAGTTGTCCAGTACTACCCGATACTATAATAAAGACCACCCATCGCCAATGACACGTGAAGGCGGTGTAATGTTACATGTATACATATATAAAGTTAGTGTGTGAAGTGCGGGTGTGTGTAATGGAAGTTTGTCTGGTGCGGATTATCGAAAGTCACGCAGTAATGAAATACGCACACTGTGCGTCGCACACATATACGTATACAATAAATATACATATGTATTTCTATACATACAAATATATATATATATATATATATATATATATATATATATATATGATATATATGATATGTATACAATTCAGAAATGATATACTATGGTACTACTACTAATACTACAAGTGACCAATATTACTGACATCTATGTACACAGTAACGCTAATAAGCTACACACGCATACATATATATATGTATGTATGTGTGTGTATACAAGTGTAGATATGGGTACCAGCGTTCATGCGTACACACTGCGGCGTGTGTTGGTTATAACGAGTCACGTGTTGTTCATCGCTTCCTGTCACGTGATTAATGCGGGCGGGCGGCGGCCACGTTCTATTGTCTACGCATTCGTTTGAAGTCGGCGCTAATGATATTCACAATGAGAAGTGTGCGGCGCGTGTAAAGGTAGTGCGTATGTGTGTGTGCATACAAGCGTGCTTGCGTGTGTGCGCTCGCCAGAGCTTATGTATTATAATAATAACATTAGTATAGTAATTGGTAACTAGACTTATATAAATACATGTATGTATACACTTATGACTTGTAAGATAATATATAGTTTACATTATAGTAGGCATTTTGATATGATATTATATTATTAATATTTATAGTATTAATATAGTATTAACAAAGCCCTTAACGAGCTTTGGTATTAATATGTAGATTAATCTTATAGAAGAAATAGTAACCCTATTTAATCCATACTATAATTTAATTTTGGAATTAATAATTAAACTATAGTTTCATATATGGTAGGTATATTGTAATCTGGATAACACAAGAGATTGTACTAGCGTAATAGTTGATTCAGTACTCAATTGAGTCCTTAAGTAATTTTTAAATTTGTATTATATAAATATATTACAATTAGCAGATCTACATTGCGAAGTGACGAATTGAATAAATCCTAATTTATAATCTAATATTACCTCAAGAGAGTTAGCACAATCACTTGGAATGCTAACAGTATACTGTTATTCTATAGAATCAAAGGTAATAATAGGAAAACTAAAGGGTATAAGGGTAATATTAAGTAGTTTAGTTTTTAGATTAATTAGGAAAAAGGTTATTGTTAATAAGCTACTTTCTTACATTTCGAGCACACAATGTTAACTCATTAGGCAAATTAATACTACAAGTAGGAAGTTTCCAGTATAACTGAATATCATCAGCATACATGACATCATTTGTATTAGTAAATCGTTAAATAAGTTTAGAAATCGGAAGAATATACATAATAACGGACCCAATACAGATCCTTGAGGAACACCACATAATAGAGATTCATTTGATGAATACATACCTTTAATATATATAGAGTATATTATATGCATAGTACATAGAATATGCGTGATTATTATATAATATACTTAATAATGTAACTATTTATCATATTATTATGAAAGCTTATTAAATAACCACGTTCACGTCATCACCTTATACGGTTCTCTTGATGAACTGCCGTATAAGGTAATAGTGCACATCACCTTATAAGGAGAATATAATTAATATAATTATCGACCAGAATGTGTGACCCGCGTTTCACGTTGCATAAATGTAAACGTATACCAACACTATAGTATATACAGTGTGTGTACTATATACAGTGTGTGTACTATATACAGTGTATACACATGCATGCTATAAGGTCTACCGCCAGTAGCGAACCTCTTAGTCATGTAGGTAGTGTTACTCACCTATATTACGTCATACATTATTTATATTATGTAATACTTATGTATATAAGTATATATATATACATGCATGTGTATGTATCTCTTTTTATCACTATATTTTGAATACTATACCTATATATTGTACAATGTACTAGTAGACTACTAGTACATTGTATACAATATGTATAGTATATATACTATACTATAGTATATATATACTATAGTACTATAGTATACTATGGGTATGAGTAGATATGCAGCTTGTAATAGATTTATGAAAATATTAGAATTGTATATAGACTATAGTTTATATATATATATAGTTAATAAAATAAATGTAACATATGTATTACATATGTATATTCAATTATAGTATGTTCATAAACATACCACTGGCATGCTCGCATGGATGCATACATGGCTGCATACATGACTGATTACATGGCTGCTTACAATGTATAAGTAATGAATAACCATAACAACTATCCCATAACTAATATCGGCCTGGCAATGTATGTTCGCGGATACATAAAACGGTTACGGCCGTTAACTCTTCTATTATCGTTGGCTTAACTGACCTTTACGTTAACCCGGATGTTTACGTATACGCGCAGCGCCACACGGCGGCAGCGTCTACTATCGTTAATTATTGATGATCTGCCTCTTATGGGGACTTCTTCTGGGTAGACATCTTCGTTGTAGACATTTCGCGGTGATTATTTATAACCAGCGAACCGTGACGACACGTGTGATTTTGTGATCACGTGCATTATTAATCTGGTTATAAAGTCATTGAAATGTGGGGGTATTGTTTCTTATCGTTAGCACAATCACCAGCATACTACCATCACTATTACTACTACTACTACTACTACTACTACTACTACTACTACTACTACTACTACTACTACTACTACTACTACTACTACTACTACTACTACTACTACTACTACCACTACTACTACCACTACCACTACTACTACTACTACTACTACTACTACTACTACTACTACTACTACTACTACTACTACTACTACTACTACTACTACTACTACTACTACTACTACTACTACTACTACTACTACTACTACTACTACTACTACTACTACTACTACTACTACTACTACTACTACTACTACTACTACTACTACTACTACTACTACTACTACTACTACTACTACTACTACTACTACTACTACTACTACTACTACTACTACTACTACTACTACTACTACTACTACTACTACTACTACTACTACTACTACTACTACTACTACTACTACTACTACTACTACTACTACTACTACTACTACTACTACTACTACTACTACTACTACTACTACTACTACTACTACTACTACTACTACTACTACTACTACTACTACTACTACTACTACTACTACTACTACTACTACTACTACTACTACTACTACTACTACTACTACTACTACTACTACTACTACTACTACTACTACTACTACTACTACTACTACTACTACTACTACTACTACTACTACTACTACTACTACTACTACTACTACTACTACTACTACTACTACTACTACTACTACTACTACTACTACTACTACTACTACTACCACTACCACTACTACTACCACTACCACTACCACTACTACTACCGCATGCTAGTATGTATGCATGTATACCCATACCACTGAATACACTCTTATTATTGAATTCGTTGTTCTTTATTTCATATTTCTAGAATAGTATGTGTATTGTAAAAGGATTTAACCTAAATGTGTTAAAGGTTAACCTAAGTGGTTAACCTAAAGGCTTTAACACAAAGGCACTACTTTCAGTAGAAGCGGGTACTTGGTGGTAATCAATAATTCATTATTTATATGTTTCTATAATAAATAATGTACACCTTGCACATATTGTTATGTTGTTGCTAATGCTAATGTTTACTTATACTAATATACAAGGACACATGTCCTTGATAATACTATATGTTTATGATAGCCTATAGGCATTATGATAGCATATAGGCATTGTGCTAGCTTATAGGCTTTCGTTTATGTATTATCGCCCAGTCGTACAATAACAAACAAGTCACGTGCCTTCTACTGCCCGTATCTTCGTATAATGATTATACAATTAGCTAGCGATTAGGTTATATAGCCCTAGCGAGAGAAAACTATACGACCGCCTAATAAAATCACTATCATTATCCGCGACAGATTTACCACACGATATTCAAGGTCATTCGAGGACATATATTAATATCATAATATCATAATATCATATACCAGTAATAGTGTAATATTGATAATAGTAGTGTTTTTAGTGGTTTAAGAATCTAAATATTTGTATAATATAATTGTATTTAAATAAATAATAGTTTATTCGGTAATGTATAAACAAAAAACGCGAAGATTGATGGATCCGTATAGATCAACATCCGTGCATCGCGCTACATGTAGCGATAGGCTGATACATACACTAAGTGGTTTACTGTAAACAGTACACCTCACCTCATCAACTATAGTTGTTAATTCTTAATTACAAATATATATATATATAATATGTATATATATATATATATATATATATATATACATATATATATATATATATATATATATATATATATATATATATATATGTATAAACAAGTTTACTATATATAGAAGGTATCATACGAAGTTAACTATAGTTAACTTCGTATGATACCTTCTATAGAAGGACTCAAGTTATATAATATATATATATATATAGATTCACTGCTAATCACGTGATATCACTATTACCCCTATAGGGTTATTATTACCGCAGATCGCATACACACATCGCACTTATACACATAAGTGCATCTTGACCACTATAGTGACTAGTATAGATGATATTCAGTATACCATACACTACGTAAATATATGTACTGGTACTTTACAGTATTAACATATTATTACTATTACCTATAGTTATTATACCTATTAGGTATTATAATACTGTGAAGTTACTAGTAATTATAAGTCCTTAGAAAAAGCATTACTATAGTAATATATTACTACATAGAAATAGTATATACAATATAGTATATATATATATATATATACTATATTTGTGCTTAATTTCTATGTATACATTACACTTGTATATATATACAATATATATATATATAAATATATATATATATTGTATATATAAACACAAATAAATACTAAGTTGTATATTATCATAGTTGTGCATTATAACTTGCGGCCAAATCTTTCAGCGTAAAGTGAATGATTCACATTCTCTCGCCAGTGTTTATTGCCTGCAAGTTTCCAGCTTTTACTTTAACTTTCTAGTAACCCCCTTATGAATCATACGTTATAAGTCCTACTTTATTTACTGTTAGCTCCCCTGCCATTACATCGTTATTACTGTAATATTCTAGTCCTTTATTCATTGGGTTCTTTTACATGGACACATGATATATATATATATATAATTTGTGTTCGTTAATAATTACAATGTAATAATATATCGAGATCGAATATTTTATTCATAAATTATGAAAGTACATGTATTAATATAGTGTATATAATATATATATATATATATATACTATATATACACTATACTTTATACAGTATATATTTATAAATATACAACATTGAATATATGATATTAGTTAAATATGGATACATTATATTATCGCATCAATGCACAATCTAGATATAATTAAGTAAATGTATACCTTAGAATATAATATTTTGTAGTTTAGTACTATAGTACTGCTATATATATATATTACTATAGTACTAAAGTATACTATATATAGTACTATTTTACACTCTTACAACTATATGTTCTTCGGGAACATGTTGGGGTTCTTCAGTTTTACATCTATAGATAGGGAATCGTGGTGATTCTTCAAAGACCCCATCTATGAGGGTTCTTTTAAATAACTATTTCTAGGATCTTCCAGGAACCTTATTTTCAAGAATTTTTGTTTATTCAAAGAAGCTTCTTTGATAGATATAGATTATGATTCTCTATAGGTGGCAAATATTTAGAACCCATTTTGTTCCTCGAATAAATCTATATTATTTATCATATTTAAGGTTCTTTGAAAAATGAGAATATATATACACATACTATATATATATAGTATTTGCAAGTAGCTGATCATTAATAATGATAACTGGTAACAGGTATAACTGATGTACTACGTTATACAGGATAGAACAAGAACTCGGAGGAGGGGCGTGGTGCCCTAAAAATCCGATAAAGAGTAACAGCTACGAATGGTTAGAGATCACGCTGCCGGCCTTGACCCGCATAACTATGATAGAAACTCAAGGTCGTTTCGGAAATTCACAGGTAATTCCATTGATCATACGTATTAAAATACCCGCTAAACATTATAAAGTTACTGTATTGCTTGTAATTCTTTATACGTGTGTGTATAACAGTGTTTAATCTATATGTATATATATATTGAGGGATTGAACATTTATTTAAATCATAAATGATTTCTCAAAAGTGTATATATTTAATACAAAAAAAGGTATACCTACATATTTTCCAGAAATTATTGTAGGTATAAATTATTATTGTGAAGGCTAGTGAATATATTTACTTTCCCGAACTTTTTGGAACAAAGTAACTCGAACCAATTACTTTCCGTAAAACTGTTAGAAAATAAATGTATTATTTATATAAATACATTATAATTATAGTAATTTTATTTCAATTGACCTAAATTGTATCCGAAAAATGTAATTTGAATTTAATATATATATATATATATATATATATATACATATATACTAATACATACATGTATAGGATTGTGTTTGTATTATTACGTGTATAAGTGCATGTATAGGTGCACGACGACCTGCATGTGTTACATAATAATAACGCGAAGTGAAGTAGAACGTTACCACTAGGTGGTGGTACTAGACATGCTAGACAGTTTGTTACCGCGGGCCACTACACAGCGGTCGATTACGTCATCGCCTATAAATAGATCGTAGCACAGTTCAGAGAGAGAGAGAGTTGAGAGTTATCTCTATAGAGATATATCTAGCGAGTGTGTGTGTGTGGAGTGGGAGAGAGAGACTGGGCAGGCCAGGGCAGATGCTAAACTCGATGACTCATCCGTGTAGGGGAGCCACTATAGGGGGCGCGCCTGTTATGTAATGATTATTACGTCATAGTAGTGCGCGAGCGCGCGTGTTTTCGTACGCGTAGGCTATAAACATGAGCTAATGTAGCGTGCCCTATAGCTATATTATGTATGTGTGTATGTGTGTATATGAGTAATATATATATATATATATATATATATATATATAATAATATATATATATATATATATATATAAATATACTGAATACATTGATACATTTGAATACATACAAGTATACATCATATTATATGATTATTATATGATTCATATAATACATATTAATAAATGTAATATACACTAGTTTATGTTACGAAATTAAATATGCAATATATAGCGTTGGTAAGTGTATATTATTTATTATGGTATATATATATATATATATATATATATATATATATATATATATATATATATATATGTGTGTATGTGTATGTGGGTTAGCGTGTATACATATATATATATATATATATATATATATATATATATATATAATAATATATATATATATATATATATATATATATATATGTATACATACACGGTAACCCTCCCTCCCTCCACACACACACACACACACACACACACACACACACACACACACACACACACACACACACACACACACACACACACACATACACACACTGTACAATATACAGAAATAAAGTAAATTGTGCAATATACATTACACCCGCGTATATATAATTATGCTCTCGTGTATACACACACATAACTAATACTGGACTCATCCGCTAGGGTGTGGAGTACGCGAAACACTACTACATCGAGTATCAGAGGACAATAGGGGACACGTGGACTAGATTCAGGAACCACCAAGGGAAAGATGTTAGTTATACTCACTGAAGTAGCACGTGATTAAACACGTGATTAACTGAAAGGCTGCAGCTGTCATGACACGTGATCACAGTATTATATGTGTGTACGCATGCGCATGTAATACATCGTATGTGTGTGTATATGTGTGTGGGTGGGTGTGTGTGGGTGTGTGTATGTGTGTGTGGGTGTGTGTGTGTGGGTGTATGTGTGTGTATATATATATATATATATATATATAATAATAATAAAATCAGATTTAGCAATTTCCTGGGTGAAGGAAAAAGCAGAGCTTATCGAGTCTTTCACCCATTTAAAATTACATTTATATATATATATATATATGTATATATTTGATCACTTCTACCACTTCTCCCTGCTTTACCAATATCATATATTATGTATTAATCCTGTCTTACGACAGTGAAGGTTAGTGAATTAACTCAGTTAACTGACTCATTAACTCAGGGAGACTATAATTATAATAATGATAATAATAATAATGATAAAACATGTTATTATTTATTCATTTAATATAAGTGAGACAATATACAATCGTATTTATAGAACGTAAATTTTTTCTAATATAATAAATGAAGACATATATAGGAATACAATAATACTATAATATAACTTTATTATGCCCCTACTGTACCGCATACATTATATAATAATAATGATGTATGATTCATAATATGAACATATCGTATACGAACGAATTAATACTAGGCACGTTATATAATAGGTTTATTTACCCTTCTATTGTATGATGTATCGGGTATCATACTAAACCAGGCAATGTGTACATCCTATAGAAATGGTAACACGCCTAGAAACAGCTATGATTAATACCTCACCGTTAATACCCACTAAGAACGATGCGTGCCATGTGGATTCGATGTAGGGCGATAATAGATAGAAAGGGCAACACGTCCACCTAATTATGTAATAGGGTATAACGATGTAGACCGTAGTATATGTGTAGCTCTGGTATTCAGAATAAAACAAATACATGCAAAAACAGTAACATATATATCTATATATATATATATATATATATATATTACTAAATAAAATGTATATAATTCATAGTGATACTTAATTTATTTAATCATTAGTTATATATATATATAATGATCACATACAGTACAGCTACACAATAGTAGTGGACCGCAGTATCGACACACTATAGTGTGGTATATATATAGTGGTATACAGCGTGTCATGCGTACATGATACCAACATGTATGTGATGATGGAAATGTATGTTATACATACAATGTTCATATGAATATGCATTGCACACTCATTAATACACATACACACATGTTTATATACACATGTATATACTATATATCAAAGATATCTATATAATATGATATGCCATAATTAATAGATGTATTTAATATATTATATATATAAAATATACATATTAGGTGTGTGTGTGTATGCTAATATGTAAACATACACACGCCTACAACTTATATATTATATATATATATATATATATATATATATATATATATATATAATATATTATATATAACAAATTAAATACATCTATTAATTGTAGCATATCATATTATATAGACCTTCTTTGATATATACACCCTATTAATATAATACTATAGTATTATGACGAATAACTATGTCATTTCACTGACAATACAATTATGTTACACAATAGCTGCATATATATTATAGACTATAGTATACGAATATGTGTAATATAATATGGAATAAAATCGGCCATTTGTTGTATGACTTATTATATACAATTTATATATATATATATATATATATATATATATATATATATATATTCATTAAATTAAGAGTATCATGTTATACTTATTATTTGGTTAACTCCATTTTATCTTATTTTTATTAATTTATAAAATTAAAGTTTTCAATAAGTTACTTTTTTGCATTAAATTATTCTCAAGAATTATATATGTTTCTAAAAATAGCGATTATAATGTAATACAATGGTAATATTACCAATGTAAAGTATCCCAACTATGCATTCATTGTTCGAGTTATAAGGCTTATATTATATCACCGTTAACATAAGACTAACAATGTATTGTGTGTGGACTACATTTAACCATAG
The DNA here is from genome assembly GCA_964019155.1 of Osedax fenrisi. Classification (NCBI taxonomy): domain Eukaryota; kingdom Metazoa; phylum Annelida; class Polychaeta; order Sabellida; family Siboglinidae; genus Osedax; species Osedax fenrisi. The sequence goes on along the minus strand of OZ025240.1, from coordinate 85,451,666 downwards.
GAAATAAGTATTTCATTTAAATCTTAAGATTTACGAAGTTTAGTAACTTATGATAAATAAACAAATACCATAGTTATTGTTTATTTATAATAAGTTACTCAACTAAATATATGTCCTATATATTCTGTGAAAAACACTCGTTTACAGTGGCCAACTACAAATATATTATTTGTATACATAGCAGATAATATGATGAGAAAACAGCATACAATAAATGTTTGCATTTTAATAGGTAGGTATATTATTCCTATTCAATAGCACTATATATAGTCAACATATCTAAATGTATCTGAATTGTCATTTATATCTAAAATGTGCTTACTTCTAATTATGCTGTTTTATATATTTTTCAATATTGCTAGCTATAATTTAATATAAGAAGATAATAGGTAAATAATGTATACTAATTTTAATTTTGTAATTTTAATGAGTAAATGAGATAAAGGTAATTTAAATTTAGAGATTGTAATAATACATTCAATTTTTCATTTTATTAATACATAAGTAAAATACCAAACTATATATTTGGTAAATTCTATTAAAATGATTACAAATATGAATCTTGTTTAGAATATTATTTAAAATATAAATAAGGACAAATTAAAAAAAAAATAACACAAATTTACGATTCTACGAAAATAAATTGTTAGGAAACAAATTAAAATTTACGATTCTACGAAAATAAATTGTTAGGAAACACATTAAAATTTGAATATCTGAAATAAACTTAGCAATTGTATATTGAATAAATGTTTATTCTAAACCTTAATACAGTTTAAAAACTCACCATAATCTGGCCATTAATTAAACAATTGTTTACCTATAGGTATATTTACTATAGTATACCAGCTATAGCTGATATATTAAATATTATATTATTTTTTAATATTTCAACAAATGATTATCTATACCCATAATATAAATTAAATAATTAAATAATTAAATTAAATAATTTAAAATTATTATTTTCTACAATTGTTAAACTTATCCTAAAGATTCCTCTTTAGTATCAATAGTTACGGAAAGTGGAAAGTATCGATACTTTATCAAATGTAACTGCAGTTGTAAATACATGTAACAACATGTTCGTCATATTTATTTATATTCTTGCACTTTTTACTTGAGGAACAATTAACAATGTATGTTTGCGATAAAGTGCCCTAAGATAAGTGTAGTGCATGTGAACAGACACACACGTGTACGTGCCCATATGCATAGGTCAGATTTATCGTGGATCTCCCCCTGGTTTTATATATATATATATATATATATATATGCTATTTATATTGTATTCTATTTATATGTATATATATATATATATATATATATATATATATATATATATATATATATTATATATATATACCACTTAAGGGGCTTATCATTAATATATTATATATTATTATGCTATCATTAATCATTAATATACATGTTACGTGAAGTATACTTCATATATATATATATATATATATATATATATATATATATATATTATACGTAATAGATGTTATGTTCATTGTGCGTTAATTATACGGGCGGTAGTATTATAAATACCCATTAATGGAATCCTATTACGAAGGTCCTCGATTTTATACCATCACTGATACTAGAACTGCTCCTGCTCCTGCTCTCTGTGTTTCGGGAGTGGGCGTGGCTAATTACACCCACAATTAAAGTTAATTACGCCGCGGGTTGTCGGATTTCCTGCCACTAATTTAGGCTTGCCCGTCTCACGCGATGCTGGTCTTGGTCGTCTATTCAGATAAATAATAGATACGTAACATTGTGTAATTACAATAGGGATGCGACTCATCGATTCCCTATGTGAGAGACATCATCTATATAGTGGTATGCATATATATATATATATATATATATATATATATATATATATATATATATAATAGTATACTTCATATATAAATATATTTATCTCAAAGAATCTCACTGGTGACACTATTTTATATAGTGCACTCCATGGAGTCCTTTCATCCCATCCAAGAACTTATATAGTACTAAAGTACTTATTAAATAAAATTACAATATCAATAACAATACATAAATATATATATATATATATATATATATATATATAATTCATATTTATCTCAAAGAATCTCACTGGTGACACTATTTTACACCGAGAGGCATTCTTTTTTAGGAATTAATGACACGAAATTGACAAACAATAACAAATATAAAATACAAAATGAATATCAATTTATACAAATGATAAAACATTTAATTACAAAAAGAAATATACACTTAGCTATGCAATCAACCGAGCGTGAAGCCTAAAACAATTTATGTATGCAGATATATCGATATTACATAATGACCGAATTGAATTAAATTAAATTGACATAAAAATGTAAATAAAAAATATAAATGTATATATATAATATATTACAGTAATCAACATATCTGCAGACTTCACTTTATAACACATATATATATATATATATATTACTATTCGTTTTACTACCATATAATTTTCAATATATTTTAAGACTGCAATTTAATTATTTATTATTTATGATTTATTATATTTTAGTATACTGAATTAGTTGTTATTTATTATATATCGCGATACGATTATTGAAAACGGTGTGCAAGATACGATGTGAATACGATGTAGAAGCAGACATCACCACCCATCCCATTCATACTAACTAATATATATATAAATAATTATACACTTGCGTATAATTTATTCGGTGTTGCCGGTCGGCTGGACAATGCCGGACACCGCAGTGGTCACCGGACATCGCTGTATACAATAGGACATGGTGTGTAGGACATCGCTTTGATATCGGCGCCCGCGCTCGTATATCATTAGATGCATGCATAGCGGCCGCATTCCTATACAATACCGCCAACAATGGCCGCGAAGCATTGTTCTATACCGAGTTCGTCGTCGTTATTATTATTAATAATAATAATATTACATAATCACCCGAGTGGTAGACTAATAATTGATGTTACTATAGTCGATATGGTTATATAATCTAAATACATAATGGCATCTATTAGATGTTTTATACATGTACATATGTTTACATGTACATTGTATATATATACATTATAATGTACAATGTCATATGTTTCATGCAAAGTACACATACACTGCACTTTACACGTATCTAATAGATACTATATATATATATATATATATAACTCAGAAGGGTGTTATTGAAAAATCAATTAAGCAAATATATTTGAGCTTATGACCTCTTCATCATAGTTAGTGATCCTAAAACTAAAACGGAGGTAAACGGTATAAAAATATCTATAATAATTAAACAAAATAAAAATTGATAAAATATGTAAATAGAATTTTGTGATAAAAACAGTTAAAAGTAGAGAATAAGATAATAAACTAAAGATACAATATAAAATGCTAAGTAAAATAATAAAACGCTTTAAAAACAGTTGAAGAATTTCGATAAAATTCTTCCCGAACCTTCTATTGATTCTTTAATACTGGCGGTCTTCAATATTTTCCAGGTATTTGTAGGAAAATTCATCTCTGTCTTGAGAATTTGGTTTCCAGAGTACCAAGAGCCCAAAGAACCAACACAGAAGGGAATTACATATCCGAGGTGGCGATACTTTTCTATCTTCCTATTAGCGGCAGATTCCATATTTGTAATCGAGTCGTAGGGAATTGTGATGTCGACAAAATAACATGAGTTGTTATATTTGATAACAAGATCCGGTTTTAAGTTATCTAGTGAGATGTAGCTAGTATCGTACTCAATATCGCATTCATCTAGGAACTTAGTTAGTACTCCAAGGACAGCATCATGTCTTTCTGTCATCATTTTTAGTGATGCAGTACACATATTCAATATGTGCATCGTCGTTTCATCCTTGGAGTAGCATTGCCTACATTTTTTATCTGTTGAGCCTGGAAAAGCTTTTACTGGAAGAGTCTGAGTTCTAGCCATGTGCCAATAGTTCCAGGATTTGAAAGATAGTGTCGATTCTTGTGATATTAGCTTAGTGATTACCTTAGAATTTGCATCCTGGGATAAACACTCGAGCTGATCAGCTACACTGCCTTGTAACGGAAGTTCCATGAATTTTCACCTCCATTGCTTTCTCAGCGCAAGTCGCATGCTTTTTACAACCTTAGCAGGAGTGGAGCAGATATCATCGATGGCTATGATTATGTTCCCATCGGATATATCAATGCGAGCTCCAAGGTGTGTTGCTGCATGTCGAGTGCGCGTCCAAAGATTAGCACCTTTGCTATAAAATCTATAACCATATAACCCATGCGTTTGGCTACCGGATAGAAATTCAGTGAGTGGTATTACATGATCATGTCCGATAGCACAATTGAGGGTATTTGATAGTTGGCGATTAGCAATTAGGGATATCATATTATCCCTAGAAGATAGTAATTGCGTTGCTTTAGAGATTGTCCAAATATCTACTTCTTGGCTGATTTTACCAATCCCCAGGCCGCCAATATGTCTGTCAGCATAGAAGAATGGAGTAGCAACATTGTCAGGAGTATTAGTATTGTATATTAGGAACTGCTTTATAGATTTATCCAGATCGTAGATACTTTCCTTCAAGACTCGTCCAGATGAGAGCTCATGGGATAGAGAGGGGATTAAGTGACTTCTTAAAACTTCTATTTTTTGCCATGGAGTTAGTCCAGAGTCTGAAAGTTGATTAAGTTGAGCAGGTATATCAGTAGTAACATTAAACAAGAACTTAGATCCAATTGGTATACCCAAGAATCTTTCAAATTCGTCAATATGAAGAGTTTTAATAAATTCTTGACCCAACATAAACTGTCGATCCTCAATAAGCCCCTTGTTGAAAGAAATGCTAGTGCATTTTCTAGGATTGAACTTGAGGCCGATACTACTAGAAACTTCGAGTATTCCATCTAGTGTCGACATCATTTCCTCATGAGATCCAGTGATTATTGCTAAATCATATGCGTAAGCTGTAAGTTTAGCTTTAGATCCGAATAGGTCATAACCGGCTATTTCAATTGCTTTTCTTATGATAGGTTCAGAAGCAAGATTAAAAATAATTGGTGATAAACAATCGCCCTGTCTTACTCCGGAAGTTGGTTGGACCATAAAATCTTTATATTCACATATTGTATTAGTATACATGTCTTTCAATATGGCCGAGGTATGAGCAGGCAAAGGAAGTGATTCAAATAACTTATTTAATGTCGAGTGTGGTAACGAACCAAATGCGTTAGCCAAATCAAGCCATACAATGTGTAGATCATCGTGCCTTTTCTTCGCTTCTGTAATGGCTGATTCGAGTAGGAAAGTATGTTCTTGTATCCCCTTCAATCCGGGTAAAAAGCCTTTTTGTTGAGAGGATATCCATTCATTTGACACAGCGACCTTAATTATTCGGTTGGATAGTATCCCAGAGTATATCTTATACATAGTAGGAAGTAGGCTGATGGGACGGAAATTAGAAGGTAAGTCAGTGCTACCTTTCTTATGTATAAGAATAGTCTTGCTGATTTTCCAACACGCAGGTATTCCAATTCTGTGCACAGCTTTGAATATTGTTTCAAGTAATAGTGCTTTTTTGTCCAGTAGTTTAAGGTGTAAATACTCAATTTTGTCTTTTCCTGGAGAGGTATTTTTAGCCTTCTTAAGCTTTTTCATTATTTCCGATTTTGTAGGAGGAGCGGATAACATATTAATTTCATCAGTATCAAGCGTATTCCAATGGATATGTGTATATGGCTGAGAGCTGGAAGAATAATCTTGAGGATTTGTAAATTCTTTTAAGTCATTTATCGACCCAGTATATTCCTCGTTTTTATGGCCTAATATCTTTCTAACTGCTTTTCTAGGAAATCTCCGATATAGTGACTGGATGCGTTCCGCATCCCTAGCCGAAATTCTTTTATACCTTCGACATTTTTGTTGCTGTCTAGATTGATTACGACACGTGCTTTTCTTTTGCGTATTTGAACTATTTATCTGATTATCGTTTAACACCTGTTCCGGTATGAGGAGTTTATTTCCTTCAGTTAGTATAATTTTGCTTAGTGATACTATTATTGAGTTCAGTTCCTCTTTATCAGAGCAGTTAAATAATTTGTCTTTCCAGTTATTAAGTATAATTTCTGATGGACTGGTGTTAGTATGTTGACTTGAGTGTGTCGACCTTTGCGTTTCCTATTGTTCTGTATCAATAGCATGTGTTGGTAATGTAGCGTGTAATGAGCTATTTGATGTATCCGATTCGTTGCTATAATCTAAGTCTATTGGTGTAGGGGTAAATATAGGAATGCTAATGCTGCTTGTGTTTGATAAATTCAAAACCTGACTTGTGTGGTTACATATATGCCTCCTTTTTGTAGCGCCGCACATTAGTTCATAACAAGACGAACATTTCCAGCGTCTCGATGTTCTCAGATTATGCTTACGAAAAATGTGTGACTCAAAACTAGTAGCAATTCTAGTACCAATACAATTATTACTTGTAAAGGAACATTCATTGTCATAGCAGCTCATAGGGACCACTGGGTGAAGTAAGGTCAGAAATGCAGTTCCATCTTCTTTCATTTCAATCTCAACCGAGGGGTGTGTTGACTGCATTGTTAAACTACGAGTATTAAAATTAGTTATAAGAAATCGATGATATAATAAAAACAAATGATAACAAGAAATATGGTAGATAAGATAAAAATGTAGAAACGTGACTAAAATATATATAGGCTTATAATATAATATAAAAATAAAATGAATGTGATATATTGGCGTTTTGTAAAGTATAATTGTATTTAGATAATATTGCAATGGAGTCGAATTTGCATTGTATTAAATATATAAGTTAGACAAAAGAAATAAATCTAGGTATATGGGCGAGAACAATTATACCATACAATGAGAAAATAAAATCAATGATATAAATATCACACACAAGAAATAAGGTTACATAACACAACATGATTAAAAAGTAAAATGACTAAGACATATCTATATATATAAATATATGTATATATATATATATATATATATATATATATATATATATATAAAATAACACATATCAATACTATATAGGTAAATATATACGAACATTAAACAGATATATATAAAATAAATTATCTGCTAAATTCGTTTATATACATAAAATATATTTAAGTAATATTAATAGTAATAAGAGATTAATCATATAAAATATATAAATAAAATAAAATGTATAAATAAAATAAAATATATAAATAAAAGAGGATCACTTAATAAAATATATGTGTGTGAGGTCTTAAATGGTCCTACTGATATAACTACCAGCCACTAATCTAGATAAGGATACTACACCCCATCGTATCCCTATTAAACCTAGATATTAATTATAAATTAGTTGGTGTATTAAGTTATAACTAAATAAAGAGTTAGTGGTGTATTGTTATAGTTAGTTGATTGACCTGTTTTTAAATATTGTGAATGTAATAATCAATACTTATATACACATATATTATTGTATTATATATAAACACAAATAAATACATGCAATTAATATGAATGACTACTGATTATAACTAAAAATTAAATGTTATGCATCAGTGATTTCGATAATAATAAAAGCAATATTACTTAAATTTGCATTTATAGGTTAATAATAATGTTAAATTTATAAATAATAGATATATTGTATGTAGTATATGTTTATAAACAATATAGTAAAACAATATTATATAATGCACTTATCTTAAAGTTGATAATTGAAGATTATTATTGATAAATATAAATTAATGTCAGTATGATTGAACCAGGAAATGAACTGATAGGCACACGTATCTAATAGATACTATATATATATATATATATATATATATATATATATATATATATATATATATATATATATATATATATATATATAAGTATAATTATATATATATATATATATATATATATATATATATATACCTTATTTTACCAGGTCTATCTTGCTTGAATATATATATATATATAAAAAAATCCATAGTGCACTATAGATTTTTATGTTTCCTTTTTTTTATATTATTATTTATTAATTTGTATTCGTATATGAATTTATATATATATATATATATATATATATATATATATATATATATATTATACGTATATATATATACGTATATATGTATTATTGAAATCTATATATATAATCGATCACTTCCTCATATATTATACGAGAGTATTCGTCATAAATCTATAAATAGATATGAATTGTTATCGTCTGGAATTAACACAGACACGTGGATCAATGTTGTACGAGTTATTGTTTATAACAAGTCTACGGGTCGTAGTCGTTGTCACGCTGTGGTCAATCAGCAATATTATGAATAATATGTATATATATATATATATATATATATATATATATTATGTTATTATGCTATTTGTAATCTTTGATTCGTAAATAAATATATATTTTATAACAGGTGGAGATTGATTTAACTTATGATGTATTATAGAATGTTATGCATTCAGTTTCTGTGTGTATTTAATTATAGGCATTGATAATGATTTATGGTCATTTATTATAGCTTCAATGGTTGTGAAAGTTGATTGATTGATAGATTGATTGTGTTTATTTATGTAAACACTTTCGTGTAAGTAAGTTTAGTTTTAATGTTATAGGTTAAATAAGTGTAGGATTCAATGCCGCTCGAGCGGAGATCTCCTTGAGATAAACCAAGATTATACTACCTTATATGGTGCAAATTAAGTGTGCACACAGTAATGCATGCATCATATATTGTCATTCATATATAATATCTATTTATTAGAAATGACATCATTAATTTGTGAAATTTATATTGATTCTTATATAGTCACTTATGAAAATAATAGTATATTTATTCTACTGTGTTATGATTTATAATATCAAATTCTGAACAGATATCGACTTATATTACTATATTTATTTATTTTACTTTTTCCTGGATGAAATTATTTATTTAAATTAAAATAATTTGTGTTTCGCTTTATATTCTTTTTATATTTAAATGTAGTTTCAAGGTTATGTGTTCTAGTGGAGTCTGTTAGATATAATTACATACATTTTTCAATACATTTTGGAATATGTCTGTATTTTAAAGTTTTACGAATGTAGTGTTAGTAATGCCGTTATAAAGCACCAGTTTTAGTGCACTAGCTTTAGTATGTTTGCTAGGTAACAGAGATCAGTAATATTATGGATGTGATTAATAATATCCCTGCAACCTCAAGATATATCTAAATGTATAGATTGTGTTAGTGAAAATTATAGGCGATTATGTATGTGTAGGATATTATCATCTATTTGTATTTAACGTTGATGTAGGTATACCTATATATATATATATATATATATATATAGGTATAACCATCTATATATGTAACCAATTAGAAGTATCCGTATGAAATTAATGTCATGGTATATTTGTACTTATTTATATGTGAATAGATATAGCTATAAACTAGTTTAGTCTTTAAGTTATTAAGCTAAGTATGGTTTATATTTATATTTATTTCTTCATACATTTTTTATTTTCATATTCATGTATATATAATAAAACCTATATAATTTACTGTAAATAATACGTATATATGTAGTATAATATATATATATATATATATATATATATATATATAGTATCCTATGGGAACCTATACATGCATACTATAGTATAACTATAGTATATATATATAGCCATGCCTATACTAACTAATCAGTACCCGGCCATGTGGAAGTATAATACATACATCAAGCAACTCTCTTATGGCGCGGGGTATTATATTTGATTTATTTATTAACATATATGTGTGTGGGTATATGTATTTGAGTATAATAAAGTGTATGTTTATGGATCAAAATGCATACTCATTCTACAAATGGCATTCGTGTATGCTATAATAACGGTAATTTCGTTTATATATTATTAATATATATATATTTTTTTTAATATAAATATATTTTATATATATATATGTGTATTATTTTAATAATAAATATATTTCACTTATAATTAAGCCAATAATATTGATATGCATTCATATTAAATTCTGTATATTTATTACAATTCGTTATATCGAGAGCGAACGTTATCGATAAAATAACGCGCGTGTGTGATATATATCATATTCGTGATAAGTGCATATTAATCTTTTTCGTGACTAACACCCCCTAGGTAGTTATTCCGTTATATCGCTCATTACACGCGTTTATTACGTGGCCTTATTTAGCGCGTGTGTCGTCTGTTCGTATATTCGTATGATCTTTGCACGCCGTATCCGGTTTCCGACGAAACCTATCCGTTTTACGACTAACTCTCTCTGTAGGGGGCGTTCACGCTTTGTTTTATGACTGTCGTGTAGTCACGCGATAATTCGCCGGATTATTTATTATTAATTTATATCCCCTTAGTTTCTTTGATCGACCGGGAACGCCCTCTTTTGGTAACCACCTGCTAAAGTTCGTGACCTATTGTATGTGGAATTGTATTGTTATCTGGGTAGTGCGGAGCGATACTTCTATAGAAACTCTAAGAATAACTCTATTTAATTACACATAACATACACACACTAGTAGTAACTATGGAATTAAGCAAATATGTATAATTGTACGAATATAGTATTGCATTATATATTATAATATAGTATAATTGTCGTTTTAATATATTTGAAATATAAATTATATACACATTAAATGAATATATATATATATATATATATGAATTCTTCATGTGAATAAACAAAAACTAGAATAATAATATTCATATTAATAACTTGTCGTGAAATCTAAATAAATCGTTATTATTAATCCCCTCCTATATCCTACACATTTTAATTGATTATGCATTATAATTCAATCAATCGCTACTTCCAGCAATTTAACACATGCACAATTATTGATATTACTATATGTATAGGACGCTATAGAAATGTCTATGTTAATGTATCAACTTCTATACACCTATGTAACTATAGTAACCCATATTAGATAGTTTGTTTCAGATATTATTACTACATATAGACTACAGTGTATAATGCTATATTGTAATGACTATATATTGTTGAGTATTGTTATTCAGTTTATAAGATATACGTGTAATTTATATTTTACAGTTATGTATATTTACTAAAAGTATACTTTGTATAAAGTATATACTTTGTTTATATAATATATAATCTATTATATATTAATAGTATGACAATTAATAACAATAATATGATATACATATGTCTTGAATATTCAATGATATATATCATATACATATCGTATATATATACTATAGTAAGAGTATGTTGATGAACATCATTTCATTTAAACTGTAGTTATATGTTATAACATATATGTAACATGTATGTAACATGTATGTAACATAACGTATACGACAAAATGTGGTTATATATATTGAATAAATTGAAAATCATTTTTTATTTATATATTTTGGCATTGATCCTGAAAATTAATTTATTTAATAATCGTTTTAAATTAATCATCATATATGAAATATAATTCACGAGTAATATTAAATATGATACCTTTATCAAATTACCACCTGGAAAATACAAACATTAAAATAATACTTTTACATGTTGATATGTTGGCGATAATATATATGCACCTTGGTCCAAATCAAAGATTTATATTATTTTATAAAAATATAATATTTTATATTTAACATATTTAAAAAAATGAATTAACAATATGTTATGACAAAGATTATAAATTCGGTTAACTCTGCTTTACTTTAACTTTACTTATAGCAACCATTTTATTTAATGTACCACGTGTTTCACATCATGTGGCACATATGTGTATAACTGGCATTATCTCCAGCCCATTGCGTATTAATAAAATTAACTTGATCATTAATATCAATTTGCTTTACATAATCTATATATATATCTCGCGGTAAATTAATCTTAGAACAATATCGGAATACTACGGTGACCTCTAAAAGATCAACAGAGGTCAGAGGTCACCCTTGATTAGTCGCTAGTCTACGAACAAATAGCTCCGAACCATATTGTCCTAAAGCGATGTTTATTCCCCCTGAATTTGCATTATTTATTAGCAAAAATGGAAGCTTCCATGCATGGACAATGACCACAATGGACCCTGTCAATCCACTACTGACCTTGTAAAGGCAACGGGCGAGGTCGCATTGATTTATGAATTAAGGCATTCCAAACTTGTTATTCTAAATCTGTATAATTGATTAGCCACGTAGAGAGAATATGTTTAAATACTATACATATATATATATATATATATATAAACTGTATTGTATACAATACTGTAAATGGTTGAATAAGGATATATTTGTATAGATAAATATATATCATAATAAGTGTACACACTCGCGTGCATGCATGTATGTCAAGTAAACTATATGTAATAACGTATTATAATAGCCTATAGGCTACTAGGGTATTTCTAGATTAGGAATACTAATATGCATATATAAGGAACTATATTACTATTGTCATATTAATATATACATATATATATATATATATATATATATATATATATGTATATTTTCTGACTACTATGCATGTAATATATACCTATATATAGGTGATATTTACCTATAGGTATATTTAGATTAGCTACCTATAGGTATCATATATGATACATATGTTATTTTGTATTGACATCATCCTGCCGCTAATTTAAATGTATTCATGTATGTATACCTATAAGTAATTATCATCTATGATGTAATAACAATGTCAATATGTATACCACGTAGGTAATCATTGCTACAGTATGTTGTTCATGTATTACTGACATAATTATATTCTACATGTATTTGCATAGTATACTATAGTATACATACATGTAGAACAACATTATGTTAGTACTATATATAGTACTGTATATATATATATATATATATATATATATATATATATATACAGGTAATAGTAATATACATGAGTGATACATACATACTATACATACATATATGAATACCTACATTACTATAGTAATAATGTCGATATGTTCTACATGAAATGTAGGTAATATGTATATATATATATTATACTAAAGCATTTTCTTATACGATAACTTGACGAATACATGTTCAACATAAGTACGTCGTAACGCCCTTGTCCTCCTCTGCTATCGATTACGTTACCAGCAGCAGAACTACTATTGCGTCATCGTTAAATGCGTCATGCGGACTAGACACGTGACCGCTATTACGTCTCGGTTACGTAACACACGTGATAATGGTGTAGTGGTCACGTGTTCTCTGGTGTAGCGGCGCCCTCTCGTGGGAAAGGAGCTCAACGGACGGAAGAGATACGCTTGACCGGTGCTGGTCGCTGCGGCACTTCCGGTCTGGAGGAGGACGAGGAGGAGAGAATGACAATAAGTGCCGTGCATGCGTGGCTTCGCTTTTGTGACATGCGCGCCGCGCTTCTATTACGTAATTATGTTCTATAAATAGATCGGGTATATTACTAAGTGCGTATACACTTAGATTTATTTTTAGAATAGTGATAAATAGTATATTTGTATATATATATATAGAATGTTAATCAATATTTAAAAAAATCGGTATATATGATTTAAATAATATATGATAGTAATATATGGGAGTATATATATATACTATTTATACATACTATTACGTTTACTATATAGTATTTAGTACACAGTATACATTATATACTCTAGTACACGAATACATGCATACGTGTATATATGCATAGATATGGTAATTTATTAATAGGATTAGCTAATGTCTTACGTAATATAATATCGGTAATATGACGCGATGAGATAATCAATGTTTCGTTGAAACCTGGCGCTCTATTATCGTCACATTATTGTACGAGAGAACGCGAGAGAACGCGAGAGATATTCTAATGTCGTTGTGAGATTTAATTACCTATGAATATCGATATTTACACCAGAATTAGCAATACTATACACTAATTACTATACGTTCTATTATTATACTTTATACTATTACTATATCGTTATTATCTATGTTTTTTTTAGTATTTAATTCGATTTGACATATAACTAATTAATCACACCACCAATGTATATACTATAATACCTAGTTTATACAGTATTTATACAGTGTTTATACAGTATGTTATATATTGCGTATGTTCTATGTCCTATAGGTATACATATATAGCGGTGTGTAATACCGGGGAGTATAATGGTGATAGCGAGGAAAAGGTCATGTCGTTGGTAATGTGTATAGGACATGACATATAGTTAGAAACGTTGGATTATATAAGTTCAATATTACAACACCCCGAGTATCCAAAACAGACGAGGATTTTTACGATATATCGTAAAAATTAGAAAAGTATATATACTATGATAGCATTACCGACCGAAAACATATATGTGTTCGTATTATGTGTTATACGTATATGCGTGTATCTGATATATGTTGACTATAGGCATATATATATATATATATATATATATATATATATATATATATACAATATGTATACCTATATTGTATATCTTCTATACGATATCGTGTACCTATAGGTATAGTTATATTACACCGGTCGCGAAGATTTGTATAATTAATACGTGTGTAAATGTTTCTAGTTGACCTACATACGTGTTTATAGTTAACCTAAATACTACTTAACTGTTATTTATGATCTTCGTTTACATAAACGTAACACTTAGCTGTCCTAATCATCATATCCTTATCAATACGCACTATAGTGCGACAATACTGCGGTAATCACTCCGGTATCACACACCGCACACCGATAACAATGGGTGGAGTGCACTCCGGAGTGTTGTCGGGCCGCGCGGGGTTCTGTGTATCTTGTTGACCTCCCTAGAAGATCTATCGCGATACTAATTATGGGGGGGCGGGGCGGGGCTGGGCGGGGGCGTGGCTTACTGGACCGATTACCGACACCGCGCGAATATTAAATACTTGTATATTACAGATTATAATATATAATATAAGCTGATATATCTGCTAATATTATATTAATAGTCATATGTATTTATATGATGGACGAATATTAATAATATATATTATATATATATATATATATATATATATATATATATATATGTGTGTGTATATATTTATTATCACGGTTAATGTTTTCTACAATTGTGTAACCGTATATGTAATAATAATCTACAATAATAATGTAAATAATTATAAACATAAATGATTAGTGCCATGGGGTGTAATATTCTGACAATATATTAAATATTTAATCACTAACTTCTGTAGAAAATTAATTGATATCGATAAAAACATTAGTGCTGTCACAAATACTGACACTGTCAATAGAAATTACACTAATACTGTCACTTACATTAACAGTAATATTAACACTGATACTAACATTAATATTAACACCGACACTAATACTGTCACTTACAATAACATTACTACTAACACTGACTCTAATACTGTCACTGACATCAACAGTAATCATAATAATGACACTAATACTGACACATTCACTAACACTAATACTGACACCTACACTAACAGTAATACTGACACATACACTAACACTAATACGAACACTGACACAAATACTGATACCTACACTAATACTGACATCTATACTAACACTAATACTGACACCTAGACTGACACTAATACTGACACATACACTGACACTAATACATACACATATACTGACACTAATACTGACACTACGCCTCACAGGTAATCGCCGGCAACACTGACACCTACAGTTTGGTGCGTCGCCGGATCGAGCCTCCATTCATTGCCCGACGTATGCGTATAGTACCGTACAGTGTGTACGCTCATACCGTGTGCATGCGCGTCGAGATATTCGGCTGTCCGTGGACTTGTTAGTTACCATAGCAACGCTGCATAGCAACGCTGTAATCTATAGGATATGATGTATTATAGTACCGGTGATATCTTCTGCCTATATCATAGATTTATATTTTACTTAGATTAGTATTTATATATCCCAATGTAAAATAGCCAATGTAAAATTCTTCACCAGACATGATGCCTCGATTTAGTAAATTTGGTAACTTAAGATGGCCGATCGTCACATGACACATGCATTTAATAATAAATATTATAACGAATAATATTGATTTATGATAATACATTTGATTTCTTTTCTATACACGCTTATAATGTGTGTTTAAATTATACCAAAATAAATATTTATATTTATTTATATTATATATTTATACTGCAATATAAATGCAACATTTAATTTGATTAAATACTACTTTATAAGTGATGGTCGGCCATCTTAAGTTATCTAAATCGACACACCATGTATGTAAAAGAAAAATCACATGACTATAAATCTAGGTAATCTATAAATCTATGTACAATAGTTACAATTATCCTGCAATATTCATTCTATAATTAGTTGTTATCTTAATATAGGGAAAGTATGTCAAATATAATATTTAAAATATCAATATCAATATATAATAGTATTTAATAGTATTTAATACTTATTTATTAGAAGTTGTTTATTTTATTTGTATAATAAAATAAATAAAGATAATATTTTGCAGTTTAATTTCTCCAAATTGGCTTTATATGTTTCAAATCATTGTCTCCTAGTCAACATGTTACTGAATACCATGTACTATACCATATCTACAATATTTGAACATTCACCTTACTATAGTGTGGACATATAATAAGGACATGTCCTTGGTATATGCAAGGTCATGTCCTTGATATATGCCCATAGGCCTTACAACAATACATACAGTGCATAGTGTATTTGTATTGTTTACCATTATATTACTATATACAACTTGTGAGATTTGCCAAACTTCTCAAGTTTGTGTATATATTATTGTTGTTTATTTACATTAATATTTAGCCTACTTTTGAATAAATTTGCATGCATTTAATGTCACTGGTTTGAAATAAATATATAAATATATAAATGTATATAAATAACTCATATATCTCCATTCTTATTATAATAATAAGAAAGCTTATGAATTGATTATGATTGATATACATGTCATTACTGTGATTAGATGACATTCTCTTCTACGAGATACCCACAGGGGAAAACAGAGGAGAGGTTAATCTAATGGATACCACCTATGATAGCAACAGGTTATTTTTGTATTGAATATAATATACAATAATATATATATATACACATCATTAGTTTAAATCTCATATATTAAGCAATAATGTAACATTATATTTGATTGTTAAAATTTATCCGAATATTTCTAAATCGTTAAATATTTTCTTTTCAATTGATTCTCGCGTATCGTAAATAATCGCCTGATTTCTATAATACGTGTTCAATACTAACCAATCATTCTAATAGTTTAATTAATCATCGTTATGAACTGAACGTAATTGTAACGTAGTGCCTTACACTTGTTTTCCCACCCTTTTCCCAATCACCCATTAACCCCTTAAGGGGTTCACATCACACTTCGAGTATTTCCAGCGAGCAGCCTGAAATGTTGTAACTTTAGGATCATTCCAAGTAACCCTAAGTTATGAACTTAGCTGATTTCACTTGGAAATATAGTACTATATTTCCGGCAATTTGCCGGAAATACTTGTAGCGGGATACCTCCTTAATAGTCGATATCGCGCGAGTTGTATAATATAGCATAGTTTCTGTAAACACACGCGCGGGTGGAGGGAATATTTCACAATCACCCTACTATACTGAATACGTAGACATTTCCCTGAACTGCTGCCCGCCGGATCCCCTACCTCGGAGCACCAAGCGCACAAACTCTACAGGAAGCGCATGTCCGGCGGTCTCGGCAGGTTGACCGACGGTCTGAGAGGCATGCATCGGATGAAGAAACAGATGAGACCCTATAACTCAGCCAAGTATAGAGGTGTGTACGCGCTTATTGTACGCTTATTGTTCGCTTTCAATACGTTTAGAATACGTTTAGAATACGCTTAGAATACGCTTAGAATAATCTTATTGTACACTTATTGTACGCTTAGAATACGTTTATCTTTCCTATCTAGAGCGCCACGATGTTATTGCGATCTTTATTTCAAATTATTTCATTTATATTTATTGTTTCCATACATTTATAATCACGGGCATCATCTATATCACACTCGCGAACACATAACTAAACACGCTGTACACTTTGAACAGTTCATACTTGGGTCGGATGGAAACGTGAACTTTCTAATGGCTACAAAAGAGATTACATCGACATGGCGATCTACTTCAATTCTATCCGCAATATCACGGCGGTTTGTATGCATCCCAGAATGCATCGTGATGTTCATGTTAACCACGCGGAGATATTGATCCCTCTATCACTCTCCATATAAACAATATACCCAAACCATTAGTTAATGATTCATATTCGAAGGGACATTAGAGCCATATATGGTTATAAGTAAAAACTTCATCTAAGTTCCTGGATGGGATGAAAGGACTCCACCAAATAAAAATAACAATAACAATATGTAACCAGTGAATCACCGTATTAATGATATCCCTTATAAAGACAAATTGTAATTACACGCGCCATTAGTATGATTCGTTATGATTCATATCACGTGACCTATTTAGTTATCGCAAAACTACAAATATATAGCGCATCGCGTTCAACGCGTAGTTCATTTAATATTATTACTCACTTTTTGTTAGAAAATAATTTAATATATTCATGAATTTCAATACACGAGAGCGTCGACTAACTTGCAACTATATATTCGACGTATAACTACTACCGTTTCACTGCCTAATCGATTGTAATCCATTTTACAGATCAGAATATATTGTAATAATTTATATGATCAAGACGTTCGAGTATTCAAAAAAGTACAAATATACGCCAGTACAAAAGAATTGGTAATAGTATAACATATATATATATATATCATATATATGCATATATATATATATATATATATATATATATATATATATATATACTTATTTATTTACATACTTATAATTTGTTATTCCGTTTTTTAAAAATAGTAATGTTACGATAACTTCTATAATAAATATTAATAAAAATAAAATTATTCACTAAAGTTGTATTCCTTCCAAGGGCCTAGGTAATTAAGACATACCTATTTGCATGCGTTATCACCGCGTGTGATAAGCCAGCCGGTATTAGCTAGAAGATAGCGACCACACTTGAGCTATTATTCACTCTAGTAACATAAAATCTATACTCAAACTCTCGCGTAACCATATTTAAATAGTTAACATTAATTCCGTAACGTTGATAACGCGTAATTGTTCATAATTTAATTTTTCTTAGTCATTATATATTCACCACTCTATACGCGTGAATGTCACGACTCACGCCTCAACGCCCTCGCGCCCTCACAGAATCACAGCGAAGCGATAGTGGCGCCCTCGCGTAAGCCGGACGGGGTGTTCCGTTACCTCCGCGACACCATCATGGACGAACCCCGCTACGTCATAGTGGCGGTGTATCGCTACCCAGAGATACTGTTGGCGAGGTCTCTCGTGTTGAGGCTGTTCTTCGACGACAAGTGGATGCTGATCAGCGAATTCGAAGTAGACAGCTGTAAGTATTCAGTGGGGGGTGATCTCAGGGGGCGGTGAGTGATCTCATGGGAGCGGAGTGATATCAGGGGGGGTGATCTCATAGGGGGATGATCTCAGGGGTGGGAGTGATCATAGAGGGGGGTGATCTCAGGGGGGGGGGTGATCTCGCGGGGGGGTGATATCAGGGGGGGGGTGATATCAGGGGGGGGGGGGGTGAACTCATGGGGGGGTGTTCACAGGGGGGGGTGTTCTCAGGGGTGGGGAGATCTCAGAGGGGGGTGATCTCATGAGCGATCATAATATATATTTGTATATACGATGATAATGTAATTATTAGAAAAAGTAGAATTTATACTCCGCATGAAATCACGTCGCATTCACTGATTTACAGATTTATAATAATATTACAATAATAATAATAATAATAATAATTGATTAGAAGAACTATTGCGTTCTATTTTCTGTTGATATCTCCTAAGGGGCTTCATCACAATAACATGGAAACTATCCTATTGCTATCCAAGCCCATATAAATTATAGGGAGTGTAATGTACATATTGATATTTAAAATAAAATCTAGACAATCTTCTTCATATTAGATAGTAAACAAAATTTTCAATTTCTTCATATAGCCCGTATAGGGTTAAAGGGTGAAATGGGTAGGGTTGTTTAAACGGAACTTATCAATATAGTGCTATTGTCTATTTTCAGTTTCTATCCTTTGTTATATTTATCATCGACTATGTAATCTCACCTTTTTTGTAAAACTAATCTTCTAAAATGTTCCATATATATATATAAATGTTGGTGTTATATGTATAAACAATAATTTCATTATGAAATACTGTAATCCCACTTAAGTGTTTTTATATATAATTATCTTAAATATAATATATAATTAATATCAAAATATGCACTATATGTATTAATATAATTAAATAAGAACATTAACAATACATAGAGATAATGATTTAAACCCCCCGCAGCACTTTACATACCTCCGAAGAGTGAGAAGATAGTGGTTAAAGAACCTACCATCGAAGTATTAGGTGAGTCATTAGGGCACTATATGCCTCCGTCATGGAGGACATGACCTTGTTATGGGTATTATTATTATTATTTGAGTTTATACACTTTTTAATTATGATACTTAAACACGCAAACAAAACGGCGCAACACCCTGATTTTAAAAATAAAATATTATTTTTTTTAATATTATTTATATAATAATCATATTTGATTATTTTTCTTTAAAATGGTATATCGCACAGTTCAAAAAGTAAAATTGATTTGGGTTTATACACTGTTTAATTATGATACTTAACAAAAGTGTTTATAATAACACGGTGATAAGAGATAACAATAAAACGGTAATATATGCTCGCGATATATTAAATTACGAGAAGTACTTTATAAAGCATAGGCAATTATAAATAAATAAGTTGTTAATGATGCTGATCATGGATGCGGGGCTAAACCTCCCATCCAATGGCACACTAACACCCTTACGAGTTTTCAACACTATATTGCGTGTAATAACATTAGAGGCTATACAAAATAATAATTTATAAATACACCTTTTATATATTTACTTCTATATTATAGTGTTACGTAAATATTATTATTCATTAGTATTACCGTAGTGTTTAGGTATTACTTTCTTTCTTGTACGACAACTTTTATTACGTTATTCTCTCCCTATTTACAATATAGTTATCGTATTTAATAAATCAACATCAGCTGCCTATATCATAACGACGCGTGATTCCTCCACAGTTCCGATCACAACAAGCGATAAGGATACCGGCTCGGCTACGTCTCTGAACGTTCCGGAACATCTGATCGCCATGGTGATAGGGGGCGTGTTAGTGGGCGTCGTGTTAACCATATCCATCGTGGCGTTTGCGTTCTGCTCCAGAAGGAAGAGATACGCTCAACGAAAGTACGCCGATAAACTAACCCACGGGGACATTAGGCAGGTTTGTATATGTACTGATAACTACTGATAAGAACTGATAGCTAGGGGCGCTGCAACAGGGTGGACGGGGGGATATGTACCCCCCCACTTTAAAATCTTAGGGGACCTTCTATGTATTGACCCCCCCCCCCATTTTTACTACACAATTTATTTTGATTGGTTTGTCCCCTACATACAAAATCGTTCCAGCGCCATTACTGATAAGAACTGATAAGTACTGATAACTACTGATAAGAACTGATAAGTACTGATAAGTACTGATAATAACTGATAAGTACTGATAAGAACTGATAAGTACTGATAAGTACTGATAAGAACTGATAAGTACTGATAAGAACTGATAAGTACTGATAAGTACTGATAAGAACTGATAACTACTGATAAGAACTGATAAATACTGATAAGAACTGATAAGTACTGATAAGAACTGATAAGTACTGATAAGAACTGATAAGTACTGATAACTACTGATAAGTACTGATAGTACAGTTAGTAAATATTGATAGCGACTGATAATGTAATAAAAAACTTTCACCTGTGAATTGTATAGATGATATAAGTGCTTGTTGATTTCATTGCATACTAAACCTGTGCCACAGAGTAATGCTTCGATACACTACGTTAATTTAGCATGTGTAGATATGTGTACCATCTATTACCATTGATTAACTCTAAGCTATATTCTAGTTATGAATCGTATAATTAAGCCGCATTGTTTTTGCATCTTTATATTGTAATCTATTTGTTGAATCTTCGGAATAGATTATTCAGTTTTCTCGTTTACAAATTAATTTGTAATTTATTTACGACACAATCAAAAGAATTTGAATATTTTAATTTAAATGAATTATTTTTTTCCCGACATTAAGTCAATGTATTAAATTATAAGTAATTTGAATACAATCAGTCTAGATATAGAATATATTTCCTAAATAGAGCTAAACTTTCAAACTTGACATGCAAGCTACCTACAATAGTCCCCTATAAAACACTGAAGTGTATATAAGTATAACACTGAAGTATATCTAGAGATATGTCGTGCTAAAGTGGTTTGTGTTTTACACTGTTTTAGAGAGGAGCAGTTTCCAATGAAGTTAGACTCGACCTTGAAGAGTTACGCGTGATGAACAGATGCAACGACGATTCTCCAGTCAAGGTTATTATCTTTGGTCCTACTAACTAATCTAATAACTAACATCTATCGTGAATGAACTTATTAAACCTTTAAAACCTAGGCGTCTCGGACCGTCTTGATTCAAAAAACCCATGCATCTTGAACCTTCGCGTAATTTATAAGCACATATAATTCAATAATTCAGCCATCGATTTACATTAATGAAAATGCAAAAATATGTGATAATGCTTTCTTTATTATATGATTTTTAAAAAGTTATCTTTATATTTTATTTTTTCAATAAATAGTTATTATTATATAATAATAATAATAATAATATCAGATTCAGTTGATGACCGAGATCAAAAACCCAGGTATGGTATAGAAGTTCTATTGAACTTATCGAGATACCAACCTGCTCTTGGTAATGAGAGAATTAATACAAAATGAATAAATAAAAAATGAATAAATATAAATAAATATTTTACAATTCTATATTGTTCATTCGTGTTCTGTCTCATAAAAAAGCAATACAATAAAATTAAATATATCTCTCAATACCAAGAAATCATCATGTATATAACAATAAAATAATAATAAAATATAATAAAAATATATAATAAAATATTAAAAAATGTAAAAAGATACTAAAATAATAAATAAGTTAAACTATAAAAATCAAAGAAAACTAAAGACCAAAGGCTAGAGATAAAAATATGTACAATACGAACAATTTAAAAGAGCTAAAAAGAAGAAAAGATGATCATGTAAATAAGATAACAAACAATACAGATAAGGTGTAAGTGATTACATATAACTATTTAAAAGCATGTTTTTAATATGTATTGTAAAAGTATTCAAATTCGTCAAAGATGATGTGGTTGTATTTAAAGAATTCCATAAATATGCGCCTTTGTAACGAATACTAAATTTATCATGATCAAATCTTATTTTTGGTATTAAGAATGTTCTATTTAACCTAAAAGTATATAAAGAGCAATTATAGGTAAATAACTTACAAATTGAACTATGCAAATAATGATTGTTATATATTCTAAACATATATTTATAAATGGATATATTTATTATATCTTTAAATTTAAGAATGTTATGTCTTAAAAAAATGTAATCAATATTGGTTTTGTTATCAAGTTTATATATTGCTCTCATACATTTATTTTGTAAAATTTGAATACATTTTATATTGCTATGGTAAGTACTTCCCCATATAATAGAACAATAATTAATATGACTATGAAAAAAAGAAAAATATAGCATAACTAAAGTATTAATATTAAATTTATATTTATATCTATGTAGTAAACTAAGTCCATAGTAAAGTTTATTTTTAATATTATTTATTTGCATTTTCCAATTTCGATTTTCGTCAATTAAAATGCCTAAGAATTTAAAATTAGTTGATTGTTTTATGGCTATATTATTTATTTTGATGTTCAATTTATGTTTAACTCTTGTGCGATGGAATAAAATTAATTTTGTTTTATCAATATTAAGAACTAGCTTATTACCACAAAGCCAGTCACATATTAAAACTAAAGTAGAATTTATTTCTTTTTCTAGATCATTTAACTTATGAGACTTAAATGTTAAAGTTGTGTCGTCAGCAAAAAGAGTAAAATTGCATTTATTAGTTATATTAGGTAAATCATTTATGTACATTAAAAATAATACTGGTCCCAAAACTGAACCTTGTGGTACACCACATTTAATCGGAAGTATTTTAGAATTGGTATTATTATAGCTTACGTATTGATACCTGTTTGTCAAATAACTTTTTAATAATGACAAAGTGATACCTCTGAAACCATATATATATAATTTATTTAATAAAATGTCATGATTAATAGTATCGAAAGCCTTTTTTAAATCAATCGATATTGTGGATATGAATAATTTGTAATTTATATTTAAGTAATCGATATAATTTATCAAAGCATCACATGTTGATATAGATTTTTGAAATCCAAATTGAGAATTGTTTATTAGAGAATTTTTATCTAAAAATGAAAACATTCTTACTTTTAAAATTTTTTCAAAAATTTTTGAGAATTGTGATGTCAATGATATTGGCCTATAATTCGAGCAATCATTTTTATTTCCTTTTTTATATAAAATTATAACTTTAGATGTTTTAAGTATATCAGGGTAAACACCATTTTCAATGCATTTATTAAATAAAATTGATAAAATATTACTAATGGATAAAATAATGTTACGTATTAAAAAAAAGTTAAAATCATGGGAATCCGTACTATATTTTGAATCACAATTATATACAATATTTTCAATTTCTATTGATGAAACAGGCTTTATAAAAATTGAACTCTTATTACTAGTAATATTTTCATATATATTTTGATTAGAGTATGGTATATTTTTATTTAATTCAACACCTATATTTGAAAAATATGAATTGAACATATTAGCATTTTGTAAATCTGTTAATTTATTATCAATAATAGTTCCTGATTTTTTATTATTTCCTATAACTTTATTTAATGTACGCCAAGTATTTTTAATATTATTATTTTTTATTTTATTTTCATAATATTTTTTCTCTGTATATTTTAATATTTTCATTAAGCAATTTTTATAATTTTTATATACATTTATTAGTGAATGATTATTTAAAGATTTTTTATACATTTTATTCTTTTTACCTATGCATTTAAGGATGGAAGGGGTTAGCCATGGTTTATCAAAAACTCCAGATTTAATTTTAACTTTTTTTAATGGACAATATATATTATATGAATTAGTTAATGTAGAGATAAAATTTTTAAAAGATATATGAATATCAGATTGAGTTAAAATGAAAGACCAATTTATATTAGTAAGATTATTATTAAAATTTAAAATATTTTGATCTGAATGATCCCTAATATATTTATAAGAGTTTTTCGTTTTTATATTAATATTTTTTTTAAAAATACAGAATATCGGTAAATGATCACTGATATCAGTCAAGAGAACGCCATTAAAAAGTATTAGTATAAATTATTAAATATATTAGTAAATAAATTATAAATTAAAATGTTATATCATCAATATCGTTTATTAAACTGGTTATTATCATTATAATAATAACAACATTCCATTGTTTATTTTAAATATAAGGACAATATTATTAAAACAATTAGTTCTTAAAATAAATATAATTTAAGTCAAATAAAAATATGCACACAAAAATTATATAAATATATATATTAAAAATAACAATAATTAATAATATAATAAAATAATGTTGTTTTATAATATGTTCTGCTTTATATGAAAAAAACTCGTATTATTATTAAATTAATCGAACTATAGGTCACAATGCTATATTTTAAGGAAGTTTTTAATTTATGATACAAATGTGTATAATTTTTTTAAAATTACATAATCTCTGGGCATTTAGTGTAGTATTATTGAAAATTACTAGTTTTTAAAGGGTTAAGGGGAAAATTAGATATGATAATTATATTTTTTATTTTTAAATTTTAATATAATATTTTAATAAATGTTGTAAATATATATATATACATATATACATATATAGTTAATATAATTAAACAAGTTGAAAAAATGTTAGTATATTAAATATTATTTCAATAATAATATTTGATGAATAGTAAATAAGTAATTATTAAATATGTAAATATACTAATCATTAATTTGTAAAGTAAGAGAATATATATATATATATAATAATAATCGTTAATTTGTTTAATTAATATTTAAAATGTTTATATATTTAATATAAAACACAAATATTATGTGACAATTTTAAAAGTTCATCACTAATCCCACTCCATATTCACACATCGGTACCTCACACCCGTATAACCCCTCGTAACCCCTCGTAACCCCTTCATAACCCTCGTAGGTAAGCTACCGAGGGGAACACGCCGGAGAAGCTGACAAACTGCTGTCCTGCGGTCAAACCTACGAGAACACTGCCGGTATGACCGGTGGGGTGTTGACTGTGGGCGGGTACCACGACCCCTACGACGTGATCCCCAGTCTAGGACCCATGGTACCCGATAGGGAACATTCGGACGTTTACGGTAAGTCAAGTGACGCGTAGTAATGTTCACTCGTTATGAATCTTTATTAGGGGACAGATTTGTGATGAATCGTACATTCCTACCTATGTTATTATTCACTATATATAAATACGACTAATTCAATGGTTTCATTAAAATTATAAATGCTATAAATACATTTAATACGAAACCATACCATATTAGGTAATATTAATATATAAGTGACGCCGCGCTATCAATGCTATACGCTGCGACCTAAACTTGTCAATAATCAAATTTCTCTGAGTTCATTGCGCGGCCAATAGGAATAGTCGTATTACATAACGCGGCTATAAATAGCGCAGGCTATCGATGACGGATCATATTGCTAATGAACACAGCAGCGACGAGTAGAAATCATTATTTATAAATAAGCGTAACCCATTAACCAGATAGTTCGTATGTCTTTGTCGATTGATCATTTATTTAAGCGAATACCTTATCGAAAATATAATTGAAAGTATAAAGTATAAATATTTGCTAACGATAACATACGTTATAGAAATAAACTAAAATTTTGTGATTTATTTTTTCTTCATTTGATAAGTCACATTATTACATTTATATTTAGCATACCTATAGGACATATGTCCTAGAATATTTAATTGTTACCCTACTTCATAAATATTTATTAATCAATTTATTTGTCTCATATTGTAAGATTATGATTCTTCATAAAAATGTACTATATGATTATTTGTTACATTAAATAATTAAAATATTTATTTATAATTTATTAATGAAAATTATCTATTACGATTACTGATTTAATTTGAACAATTATCAAAAATATAATGAATATGTTATCATAATATTTAATATAGATGTTATCCTAAACTTAATACACCTGACTTAGCTGATACAAAGATAATAAGGTATTGATATTACAGTATAACAATCAATAGACTAGTGTACAAAAACTTTATTATCCCTAGATTAATATCTACATATAGAATTTTACAATAAATTATACAGCATTACATATTATGTGTGTGTTAATTAAAAATTGTATGTTATAATACAACTACCCTTCTTTATTAATCCCAAATCATCATCACTTATCATCTATTACCCCCTTTTTAACACTTCCCCCCCCCGCCCCACCCGTAATAACCCCACCCTCCCTCCACTTCCTCAGCTAGTGCCCAACGACCTTACGCCGTTCCCGACCGCGTGACCTCCAACTCTGCGACCTCGAGTCAGACCGAAGCGTCCACCCTACCTTTGACCTTAGCCGACCCCGCCTCGAAGCCCACTCAGTCGCCGGCTCCCCCCCATCTTCCGCCACCACCTCACATATCCGCCATCGTACCTCTGCGGTCTGTCTGCGGGGACAACACTATGGGTTAGTGATGTTAGCTCTATGGGGTTAGTGGTGTTAGCTCTATGAGGTTAGACATGGTGTTGATGGGGTTTAAACATTAACCACGTGAGAACCAAGAGAATCGATGACTGTATGTCTCATCACGAATGAGTTTTAGTTCTTCTATGCTCTTTTTATTCTAATTTCTCAAATATATTCTCAAAAATGTTACGATATGCGCGCGTTTTTAATTAATGATTCACTTACTTATTACGATAATACCTTAAGCTAAGACACGCCCACAAATATCCACGTACATATAACGTGATTTATCATTAACACGTCGATTATAGTTTGAGAAAGCAGTCGCAGCTTAACAACACTGTAACGATACACTTTACTAGTAATCCCACATCAACAGTGTATGGGTGCGAAGATTCCGTAGATTTGGGGTACAATGTTTACGTGCCCGAGTTGGTGGAAATCTCATTCGACGATATCGAATATATTAAAGAATTAGGTAGCGGAGATTTCGGTGATGTTAGTATTTCGTATTATTTAGTTTCTATTTAATATTTTAATTATACTTATCGATTGATTACTCAATGATATATTTTCTGATAAATTTAAACGTTTGTAATTAATTAATAAAAATAACATCATTCTCGAATATCTATTGTAATGCGTATAATACGTTTCAATCAATATCACAAATGTATTATCTGTAATCTGTTGGTTCGCTCCGTCTAGATAAAAGTCTACAAGTATTTGAACGAGAGCGTCAGCGTGAGATTCATACAGGCCGATGCGGACGATGAAGTCAAGTTAGTCTACATCTCGTACAGAGCTCTGTATCGTCTTACTATTGTTATTTTAAGTCTTATCTTAAGGCTTATCTTAAGGTTTCTCTATTAAGGTTTATCTTAAGGTTTATCTTAAGTTTTATCTTAAGGTTTCTCTTGAGGTTTATCTTAAGGTTTATCTGGATATATCGTATTAACATACAGCATAAATACATTAGTTAATTCTCATATCAGTTAATTCATTTAAAATGGGAATTTTGTAATGAACATAGTAATATAATCGAAATTGTGTTTAGCTCATTTAAAATAACCGAATGTCATGAATAAGAGTTCTGATTGTTGTAACAGAGGGCAATGTCCTCTCGTCATGTTCTTAGTTGTACTAAACAGAATAGATTTGTTGAAATATAGTGTCTAATCTTAGTATGAGAATGCGGCCATTTGCTGCCTGTAGTTTTATGTATATGTATATAAAGTACAATTGTGACAAGCCATACATTGAGAGTTATATAGTTAAACTTAACTGGTATTCGTGTAAACAATAACATATTTAAAACATATAAAGTAAGATAAGTATTTATAATATATATAAAGGAAGAACGAAATTAATTACCTACTTATATTTATCGTAGATATACGTGGTTTGAAAACAAATGTACTCACATGATAGCTAATTGTCTAATGCTCGTTATGTTAAGATAACAATATACATATATAGAAGCCAAATAAGTTAAACCTATTTAATTATAGATTCGATTTTTATATATTACAGATATTTCCTATCATTCTAAGTATCATAAATTAATATTGAAATATAGAATTATCAGTAACTATATCCGTAATATATTCGCAATTAACCATTTCTGTATTCGTGTTCTGAATGATACTTTTATGTTACTAAATATAATATTCAGATTATCTGTACTTCAAAATTTGTTTATATCCTAAATATTTATAAAATCAAGTAAAGCGTTTCTTTTTAAGTAGTAGTAGTAGTAGTAGTAATAGTATTTATTTATACACAAAGATTAATATAATATTCTACAATGTGTTTTACTGTTTGTCGAACAGTTTACAGGTGTGGGTTCCGTGATTTAACGATCATCCGTAAAAATAATATAATTAAATAAAATAACATTCTTAAATATAATAATATAATAATAATATAATAACACGATTACATTTCAAAGAGGGTTAGATATGTGGTATTTTAGTGGGGAACGTTTGAATAGCTCCTTGAGTTTATATTTGAAAGTGGTGATTGAGATATCTTCTTTGCGTATGGATTGGGGAAGTTTATTCCAGAGAGTTGCACCTCTCCAGCTAAATCGCTTGTTACCGTAGTTTCGTAGTCGTGTAGTCGGTATGTCAAGTCTATATGTTTGTCTCAGTTGTCTGTTAGTGGTTTGTTTGTGAAGTAAAGTATGTAAATTATGAGGTTGTACATGTATTACATGATTATACTCTGGATATTATGTAACATCGTTTGAAATATTGTAATCTATTACACTATACCTAATATATAATTATGTAATTATTCCTATGAGATAGATTTTACTATTTGACTAAATACGAATTAGAAATTTCTGGGAAAATAATAAATGGTAAGATTAATTATTTTCATCTTATTTATATCGAATACACATAACACCATTTAACTATCGAAACCCTGCGCGATATAGGAATGAATTCAAAGGTCACGTGGATCTGTTGTCGCGACTAAATCACCCGAACGCGTGCGCCGTCATCGGGTTCGTCAGCGACGCCGAGGTCGTCAAGGTCGGCGTGGTATCGGAACACTCACCTCTAGGTGACCTCTACACGTTGCTACGCCGTCGTAAGATATCCGACATCGCCGGCACCATTCATCAGCGTAACTTCTCCAATGATCACATTTCGTTAGTTGTACTGATATATAGATAGATAGATAGATAAATAGTTTATTGTTTAGCAATACAATTATAATAATAGTAGTGAATTTAAAATAAAGCGAAACAAACCGACACGAAACAAGAAATAATAATAGATATATTATAAAATTGGTAAAAAAAATTGATTTAAACGGGCCGATGAGTCATACTTTATGTACTTCACTTTATTAATCACCATCTATATATAGTCATACTATATAGTGGAACGTATAAAGTATAAATATTTGCTAATGATAAATAATTAAAAAATTATAAAGTATTTAAAAGGTTCTTATTCACATTTAAAATAGTATAAAGAATATAAGTAATTTATTAGAGTTTAAATAAGGTGACTGATTATGTTGTATACATATAGATATTATCAATATATATATATATATATATATATATAATAATTTTATTAATATAACAGATTTTCATGAAATTATATTAATATAGTGTATTATTAATGCATAAAGTATAACATATTAAGTGTTCGACATGCATAACCAAGGCGGCGTTTTGTTATTAAATGTAAACCCAATGTTAATTTTGTACCACGTCGATTTGGGTATCAATTCATATCTATTTTTCATCTTCCATATTTTTGTTTATTTATTTTTTCGTTTACCTATTAACTATATATTATTATTAACGTATCATGCACGTCAACATCAATGCATCGTATACAGCTACGGGAACTTGATATTCATCGCGGAGCAGATAGCCTCAGGTATGAAGTACCTCGAGCAGCTGGACATCGTGCACAGAGATCTGGCGGCGAGGAACTGTCTGGTGTGCGACGATAACTATCGCATTAAGGTTGGCTACCATGTTACTATATCCAGAACTGCCTGCGTGGCTCGGTGGCTAAGGCGTCAGACACGCGAGCAGTAGGACACGGCCGTGGTTCGGGTTCGAGCCTCGTCCGGACCATTAATTAATATTATAAAATATGTCTTAAAATAATATCAATAGAAGTAATCTTATATAATTATGTATAAATAAATGATCGGTTCTCGTTTAAACCATGGATGCCTTAAAACGAGAGCGGCTTCGAAGGAACATTAGAGTAATATGGTTATAAGTGAAAACTTCATCTAAGTTCCTGGATGGGATGAAAGGACTCCACAAAATAAAAATAACAATATAGTACTATATCCATATAATACTATTTCTATATTTGATTTTGTGCACACATAGTGAATAGTTCCGCATACATTGATTATTATTTCGGCTAAAGGTGTTATTTAAAAGTGTGTATGAATGCGTATATGAAATCGCGACCTTGACCTAAGTTACATAACGACCTCAACCTCTCGTAGATATCCAATGTGGCCGCCAGTCAACCGGAATTCTCCGATCAGTATTACCGTAGCAACCAGATTAAGACGGTGCTGCCCCTACGATGGATGCCTTGGGAGGTGATCACTCGGGTTAGTCTACAGCGTTGTTGTGTTGTCCTTATAAGGCCGTCGTCGCTGTCTTCAATGTGTGAAGATAAAGCATCGCGGATTTGAATCTATAGATTCTAATTCATCATTCTAGATCACCTTTACATTGTGCTGTAGAAGTATGATGAAATGTACAATGATTCATCACTGTAGATATAGACCTTAGTGTAAACATGGCCTACGTTTATTATAGAAGAATGTGATTTAAGGGATGCTCACACGAACATGTATTGAGAATTATAGAACTTATTCTATTATTGCCATATGTATGGGGAATAGTTTAGCACGGCATGCATCTCACGCATCGTGCGGATTCCACTTAAATGGGAGATATAATAAAATCCAAAATAAATAAATCGTTAATATCGTATAAATCATTTATATTTAATATTCATTTAAACGAGATAAATCATCGAATAGCTAATATTAATTAATTAAAAGTTAATAAATAAGTTAATAAGTTTATTATAAGTATTATAAGTATAAGTATTAGTATTATAAGTTAATAAATTTTGTATTTGCGATTAATCAATAAATATGCTCAACAAAACCGACTACCGACTACAAATTCCACCCAACACCTCGCAGAACGAATACAGCGTCTGTTCGGACATCTTCTCGTTCGCCGTAACGCTCTGGGAGATAATGTCGCTGTGTTCCCAACGACCTTTCCACGACCTCTCCGATCAACAACTCCTCGACGCCGCGGCTTCAGCCACCTCCTCCTCGTCGCTCTGCAGACTCTGCCTTCCCGCGCTGTGTCCCAGCGAGATGTCAGACCTACTCAACGAATGCCATCGCTACGAGCCCGACAGAAGACCTCGCTTCAGAGATATACACGTGTTCCTCGCTCGTAAGAATGTAGGACACGCCCCTCCCTACCCGTCGATGTGACACTCCCCCCACAGCCAAGCCCCGCCCCCCTATTTTGTATTCATCGCTCTTAGAATGAAGACATCCATTAATTGTACATTTCATGATACATCTCATATTTTTATTTATTACGTAACATGTTTATACGAATCATACAAGGCATCGCGTGAACATCTCCCCTATATCCCCCATCTCCCCTCTCATATCTCTCTCTTCCCCCACATTCTCATCATCTCTCCTCTACTCATCTCTCTACCCTACCCCACTCTCTCTCTCCTATCTCTCCTCTACCCCACTCTACCCCACCTCTCTCTCCCTCACCCAACGTAAGAGATGTTCCACTCGCCACTCATTTGTTTTGTATGCGATATTTGATAGTCTATGTAATGTAGATACAACTGAATAAAGCGAATATATCAAATATTGTCTACCTATTAGTTATTCGCCTATGTACCCCTCCTCCTCTCATTGTCTACGTAACGATGTAAAACTAGTATTAGTAAAACACGTATGATGTTTGTCATATATATATATAATTGGTTGGATTTAAACTACGGTAACTGTAGAAGAAGTCATTATTGAGACAATTACCCTAAATCATAGTGACGATTCCAGCAAAATATAATTAGAATATATGTTTAAAGGACATAAATTTCTAAAAATGTGATATTTAAATAGAGATACACTTCTGTTTACAATACATTTATAGGGATTAGTAACATGACAATTATACTTTTGAAAGATTTTACAAATAATTACTTATATATTGTGGTATAAATAAAATATTTGACTTAATAAATATTAAATGAATAAAGCTAAAATCTACCATGGAAACATTATTCTAATATGTTACTAGTATTATTAACGTCGTATCCAAATTTTAATTCAATAAATATATAAATAGTATAATTACTTTAATCAAGATATTAAAAAATAATATTTGATAGGCTTTCTTCCCAGTATATCATAGAAAGATAGTAATATGTTTGATAATTATAAAGTTGAGAATATTTATCAAAAACAATAAATCAACCATCGGATGCATGTTATATATTATTTTGAAAAAATTTCAACTATGATGGATGAAATATAAATTGTTAGTACTAGGAATAAAAGTGTATCCTTTAAAAATTTTGTAAAGAAATATTAACAATTATTTATTTAACACTGCGAAAATATACACAAGCAATT
Source organism: Osedax fenrisi (assembly GCA_964019155.1). Lineage (NCBI taxonomy): Eukaryota > Metazoa > Annelida > Polychaeta > Sabellida > Siboglinidae > Osedax > Osedax fenrisi. Next base: position 85,417,447 of record OZ025240.1, on the reverse strand, counting down.
TTTGTAGGTAGGGTTTTATTTGTTTAACATCTACTTATATCTAATAATTATATTTGTTATTTAAATATTAATCAATATAGCTATAGATATAGTTATTCACAATATATTCCTGGAACATATACAATATATCTTCAATAGCAGTAATATATCTTATAAATTAATTTCACCAAAAACAAATTTTACACATTTTCATTTTGCATTCTACAATTATATTGATCATTTATTCATTATATTATATAATTGATTTCTATATTGTTATCGAGTATCTTACTATAGTATATTATATAATTATTAATAATAAATTGCTTAAATACTTCCATGATATTTCTTTGAGCACAAATTCTTACATTAATATCAATCAAAAACTTTGTGCAGAAATATTCTAGTTGATAATCTAGAGTCAAGACCAGTGGTTCCCAACCTATGACTCATGACCCAAATGTGGGTCTTTGGGTTTTTTGTAGGGTCATGAGCCAATTTCTAAAATTATTTATATATATATATATTATAGATTATATTATTCATTCATGACTACAATTTATTAATACAAAAATAAAATTTTTCATTGGGTCATGGTATATTTTTAAATTAAGAATTATCAAAAAAAGGGTCATGATGAAAAAATGTTGGGGACCACTGATCTAGACCAAGCGTCAATATAGTCTATCCAGTATCTCTTCTACTGTCATCCTATATTTCTTTTGCCTTCTAGTGACCCTTGCATTATATTTGTTGTTCAAATTATTATTAAAGAAAATGTCTCTGAAATAAAAAACTCACCATTCTAAAATATATTATCTATTTATTATTTATTACTTACTAAGACACTTTAGATTATTTTAAATTATCGATGCTTTTTTAAAAAGAATGATTTATTAAGATTTATATATGATACATCATTTTTAATATTTCATACATTTATTATAATATTAATGATATTAAAACTAATTTTAGTACTGGTACTTTATTTATTAAACTATAGTGTAATTATTTGTGACTGATTATCAAGAGGTAGAGAATTGAATATTGTAAATTTTGTGATATTTTAAAAATGTACATTACATAATTATAATATTTTACATTTTTAATTGAAACCGTACTTTTAATATAATATAATGGTAATTTATTAATTATTTAAATCATATCCGATATAAAATATATATATGATATATATGAAATATATATGTATACATACTATAATATAAAAATATGAAAGATGAGTATTCATACAAAATTTATAAATACAAAAATATATATAGTAGAAAATGTATCATAAATTATAAAAAGATACGAATACGTGTAATTCATTAACAATTCATCGACAACAAGAGATCCGTAGTGATTGGTTAACGCGATTAATACGACTGAAGCGGCGGCTGTCAATCATCCGTGGAGGCGGGGGTGTTCTCTCGTTTGATTTGACAGACCGAAGCGAAGTTGATCTTACGCGCGGAACCGGGCGTCAGGTTGCCGTAGAAACTGCAGTGTTCGTCGTCGGTTACGTCTACGGGCTCCGTCGTCGAGCAGATGTTGACGTCGGCAACCGTCGACTGATCGTTCAGGTTGCAGTGGTGATCCTGTTGCTGGGAGTAGGCCAACAGTCGTTCTATTTCTAGGTTGGACGTGTTCTCCTGGAAAGGCGAATTCGCATTCCGTATCTACGCGAGAAGGTGAAAATGTGAAATATTTAGTAATGATATACAAATAGTTGCGGTAATAGTACTAATAGTGATAGTGGTAGTAGTTACAGTGGTATCGGTAGTAGTTATAGAACACAACTACAAATATAACTATCCATATCTATGCGATATATTTAATATGAACACCTGACACCGATAGAAATAGTATAAAAATCACAGAAATTGATTTAGGTTTGCCGAGGATTTTGAAAATTAATTTGTTCATTATTATATTAAATTACATGCAATATAAGTTATTTTGTATTACATTATAGATATGTATATTATTCAAAACCAAAATATCCTATTTCTGTGTTATACATTAGTAATGAACAAATAATAATTTGAACTATTTTTTTCATTATAAAAGAGTATGGTTTAATACAGATTTACATGAAAAATAACACATTTGTCCGGGAATAACAGAGAATAATATCCTATGCAGTGGCGCTGTTCATGTTTTATGTTCAAAATCAAATTACACGATTTCGCGTAAGTGTTATATCTTTCCTAAGAAAAATCTTTGTTAATAATACTGGAAGTAGTAGTAGTAGTAGTAGTAACAGTAGTAGTAGTAACCAGATGGAAATCATTGGACAGTGTCTTCTGTGGTTTGAAGAGATCGCCAGTCTCACAATCAGACTGAGCCTTATTGTTCATGGTGAGACACTTCCTGGTGGCCGCTCTTCTGCTCTTCTGGTAGTACTTCCTCGCCACGCCGTTCTGTTTAGCGTTGTAGAACACCATTCCGTTGGAGGTGTTCTTGCCTGCGAGATGGCAAACATACATTTGTTGATGAGTGAGTATGAAGTGAGGTGCATTAGACATTGTTACAAAGTGATCATACTTCTCGTAAGGTTGCGTAAAATAAATGATAAACAATAACAAACAACAACAACAAAAAATGAACATATGTATTGCTTATGTGTATATATATATTTATATATATATATAGATATTAGTGGTGTAAAATTTCAAATCTCAAATATTTTTTTTTCGGTTGGGTCCAAAAGTTTAATATTCGGGTATTTGGAATTATTTGGTGGTCTCAAATCTTTATTTTTAACTTAGTTTCGGTTTGGGTAACTATCGATTAACATAATAATTATGTACACATTTTCTTTTAACTATTTTAAAATTTCTATTATAATGTACATTTAAAATATATAATTATAGTTTATTATAAGTATAATATTGATATACTATTTTAGTGTATATAATAATATATAGGATTATTAGAATAGTAAAGTATTCAATAAGTAATGAATAATTATTAATTAATCAATTCCAATTTATTAATTAATAATTATTTATAAATCAAAGAATACGATCAATTATTTTAAATTTAACAGGACTATTATATATATTGTTATTGTTGTTATTTGTTATTTTTATTTGGTGGAGTCCTTTCATCCCATCCAGGAACTTAGATGAAGTTTTCACTTATAACCATATATGGCTCTAATGTCCCTTCGAAGCCGCTCTCATATTAAGGCATCCATGGTTTTAACGAGAGCCGATCATTTATTTATACACAATTATATAAGATCACTTCTAATAATATTTTAAGACCCATTTTATAAAATTAATTAATGGTCCGGACGAAGGTCGAACCCGTGTCCTACTGCTTGTGTGTCTGACGCCTTAGCCACTGAGACACACAGGCAGTTAAATATATATATATATATATATAATTAATATGTAAGTTTATAAACCTATTCATTATGAAAATACATATTATCCTACTATATATTTAAATTATATTTAGAGATTATTTCTTCTCAATTTATATTCATTAATTTATACTTTTTAGTATTATATATTTAGTATTAGTATATATATATATATATAATATATTATACATAATTTATAATAAATAGAGATAACATTAATGATATATTAATTTTTATAAGGAGTATAATAATATTTAATTTATCTGTTTTTATTAAAGTTTAATCCTACACTCCATGTGTAAAATAAATTGAAATTTAAACGTATATGATATTTATTTATTAAAAATAAATTATGTTTAAATATATTTTCATCAAACTAAGTGACATATGTAGACACATTATTTTAGATTATCCATAATAATAGACATATTGAATACCAACAAAAATTAGTTTAAAATTTCTTAGGGTATTTTAATAACATATTTTATATTTCTCTATTTTATTGATAAATTAAATATTATTACATCATAAATAATTTCAATAAAACATATCATATACATATATAATTTTTAGTTAAGTATCATATAATAATATTAATAAGCTATTAGTTATAGAAATTAGTTACCATTTTCTGATGCCACGTATTCGGGTTTCAATGGAGACAGTTGGTCAATGTTAGTGTTGAGTTCACAAGAGGGGGGAGTCTGTTCACAGTGGTGTTAGTAGTATTAGTAGTAGTAGTAGTAGTAGTAGTAGTAGTAACAGTACTAGTATAGGTGTTTATTAAGTATAGACATAACATAACGGTATGTTATTTATAGTATATCTATAATAATTAGTGTATGTGTATGGTGTATATATATATTTTTGATAATTACTATTTGAAATGAAATATGTATTAGTAATATGGGGACAGAATAAAATCTACTTTTTATCTTTACAATTGTAACTTATGTACTCCGAAATATATAATTTGTAGTTGATTAATAATTGTTATTTCAATAATTTTAAAAATGCCAGTACTATTTATTTATTCATATAAAATTATTTTTTATGAAATATATATTATTTATTTATTTTACGAATTTATTTATAAATTCGGTTTGAATTAAAAATTATTTTACAACATAGTATAATATATATTATTTATATTAATATTATAAATAGTATAAGTATATTAAATTATATTACATAAGGCAGTCAATAATTTTAAAATGGATTTACATTGATTTGAATATTAAATTAAAATACTCCTGGATTATAATGCAAAACTATGTTATTTTGATAAAATCATAAAAGTTAAAATAAATATTGCCAACAATATAAGTTAGCAGATCACAGTAGTCGTGATAATGAAGTAGGTTGAGGTTGTTAATAACATTCTTATAACAACTTGTGATAATCATCGATGACTAATCATTTATAACAAATGTGACAAACTAGAAGACACGGAGAAGGGAATATGCTAGTTAATGTCAATAGAATCAGAGTTGGGTTTAGGGGGTTTAGGGTTTAAACTTTTTGACATTAGTGTTAAATAATTTCAATTGTATTTTTATCAAAATCATATTTATGTATTTACGATTCATTGTTCACACTTATTAGGTATCAATAATCCTGTATCTCAGACATTTCTGACCCTATTTTAAATATCTTACAAATTAAATGTTTCTATCGTATGATAAACTAAACACGAAAAACTAAAAACGTATACAAAACCAACGTACACCCGCAATAGTAAATATTAAATGTATGCGCTCGTAGCCGACCAGCTAACTAGGATAGATAACAAGCACTCTATAACGTATTTGATTTTTCAGCATGACAAACTAAATATTTATTTTATTAAAAATAAAATTATGTTTTAATATATCTGTATATATTATAGACATATTTTTTAGATTATCCACAATAATAGATATATTGAATAACGACAACAATTAGTTTAAAGTTTCGTAGGATATTTTAATTATAAATTTATATTTCTCTATTTCTCTATTGATAAATTAAATAGTATTACGCGATAAAGAATTTCAATAAAACATACAATACAGTTTGTTTACACAATAGAGAACGTCCAACGTTATTTTTGTGTATAAATAAACATTTATTCATTCATTCATTCATTCATTCATTCATTCATACGAGACCAATACTACCGGCTCCACCTGGCGTTAGAGTTGTACTAACGGGTGAGCGTTCCTTGTGGTAGAGTGACTCCCGAGTGTTGTTCATCATCATCAGGCCATCCACCAGATTGTTAGTGGGCGTGTCTTCGGCGTCGTTGTCGTGATGACCGCACCCACAACGACAACAGAACTGACGAACATCTCGCCGCAGAAATACTGTTTTAATCGCGGTAATGTTTAAAGTATTAGTATGGATAGGCATGAATATAAAGTATTAATCATTGGTTTGATGTATATATATATACATATATATATATATATATATATATATATATATATATATATATATATTTATATATATGAATGAATGAATGAATTAGTTCAAATAGTTTATTGAGTTCAGAAAGTATAATTTAGTGAATACAATTTCTGCTCAAAGAAGGGTACCATGCATATATATTTGTAATATATTATGTGAATGAGGAATAAGTTTGCCATAAACTCTTACGCTTATAGGCACTGTATCATGTAATCTGTATTGTATATACTTTAAACTAAAACCTACAACTTCGAAATAGTTCATGTAATAGTGTAAATATATATCTAATTAATTTATTTGCGATTTAATTATTGAATATTAATGAACATAATGAAATGCAATATTTGAAATTGAATATACGACTAGTGAGCTAAGTTGTATTTTAATAAGATCATTAACATTAACACGAATAGTCAATATTAGTTATTAGCTATTCATTATTAAACTTCGATCCAACATAATGAACAGATTTAACTATGTATATATTAATATTTATTAAATATAATTATATAATTTAATAAATATAATTATGAAATATTATGTAATTAAATTCTATATAAATATAAATATATATGAATGAATGAATGAAATCAGTTTATAGACATACGACATACTATGTATATCATACGTCTATGGAGGATCAGTGAAAGCCTAGGCTTTATTTGGTAGATACCTCCAATATGTTCATGTACAGATTACAATATTAGTAAAAGTAATAATATAATAATAATGATTCATGTGTTAGCATTCTTTGTAATAAAATAGAAGATACACATATATATATAAATTAATAAAAATAATAAAACACTGTTCATGAACATAAGTTATCATCATATTTCAATCCATTACATTAAAGTAAATAATAAAATAAGATAATAAAATAATTGTATAATATTAAAATGTATCAAAATATATATTAGTAAAATATGTAAATTTATAATATTGTAATATTGAGAACTTGTTAATAAAAATAGTAAATTATTATAAATATGTGTAAAATAAAAATATCTAAAAGTATGTTATAAAATTAAAACTACTAAACAAAAAGTAATCATCTTTCAATAAGACGTGCAATGGCGCCACATTCCTGTCAAATTACAGATGACTAATAATACCAATAATAATTTAAAAAAATATTTGAAACAATAAACGAAACAAGATGTAAAACAAATATAAATATTAAAACAAAATAAATATTAAAATATATAAAATGTATAAAAAAAAAAACTAATATTTACTTATAAATGAATATTTTAATGTTTTTTTAAGAATAAATACATTATTAATATTCTTTTTTCGTAAAAGATTATTAAACATTAATTCATTATATAACTTTGGTCCTTTAAAAAATATTGTATTTTTTAATTTATTTGATTTCATAAGTGGTAGAATAAATTTATTGATTAGTTTATTTAACTTGAAATATGAGTTATAATCTAATTTATATTTATTATTTAAGAAATTATAGATTAATAATTTGTTTCTATATATAATTATATCTTCAAATTTTAAAATATTATTTTTTAAAAAAAAAGGACCAGTATGTGTTAGACGAATTAATGGTAATTTTGATTTATCTATTATTTGTTTATTAATAATTCTTATAACTTTTTTCTGTAACATAATTAATTTTGTAATATTTGATTTATAAGTATTTGACCATACTTCAATCCCATATGATAAATTAGATAAATAGAACGAATTATATAACAAAATTAATTTTTTTTGTATCTAAAAAAGATATTTTTTTTATAGTATATATAATTTTTGACAATTTATTCGATAAATAATTTATATGTTTTTTGTAGGTCATTTGGGAATCTAAGTAGATCCCAAGAAATTTATAATTATTAACTATATCGATTTTAATGTTATCTTTTAATATACAAGAATTTATATATGGCAATATTTTTGTTTTTTCGATATTTAGCTTAAGCTTATTTATATCAAACCATTTTTTTAACTTATCCATGTAATATTACAAATAATATGTTAATAATGTATCATTTTCAGCAAATATAGTTATAGATGTATCATCTGCATATAAATTGATATTAATATTATTAACTTGTTCATTATTAAAAATATTTGATATGTAATTTATAAAGATAATAAATAGTAGAGGTCCCAGAACAGATCCTTGCGGCACTCCATATCTAATAATCTTTCTAGATGATAGAGTATTATCAATTCGTGTTATAATATTTCTATTTGTAAGATAACTTTTAATAAATAAATTTGTATCACCTCTAAACCCTATACAATCCAATTTAGCAAGTAAAATATCATAATCAACCACATCAAATGCTTTCTTGAGATCTAAGAATATAGTAGCTACTTTTTTTTTTGAGAGAGTTTATGTAAAATGAAATGCTGAATATTTAATAATGATAAGGTTGTATTTTATCTGGGAACAAAACCATATTGATTTTTGTTAATAATATTATGCTTAAATATATATTTTGATAATCTATTAAAAATATTTTTTTCAAAAATTTTATATAATTGTGGTAGTAATGAAATTGGCCTGTAATTGGATATTTGTTGTTTATCATTAGTTGTATATAAAGGTTTAATAATTGCAATTTTCATATTGTCAGGAAATGTATTTGTTTGGATTAAATTAAATATCTTTTTTAATGGTTCTAAAATATATTGAATAATATCTTTTATTAAGGTCATGTCATGATTATTTACATCTAATGATCTTTTTGATTTAATATCCTTAGTCACTTTAATTATTTCATCATTGTCAATTGGTAAAAAGTAAAAACTATTAAAATTATTAGATACAAATTCTTTAAAATCATTTTTATTTATATTATTAATTGAATTATTTATTTTACTTCCAATGCTCGAAAAATACTCATTAAATGTATTACATTGTTCGTACCTTTCATTCATTTTAATATTATTATCTATGAAAGTATTTGGATAATCCGAGTCTGTAGGTTTTATTATTTTATTAATGACTTTCCAATTTTCTTCTTGTGTATTTGCAGTAAAAAGATTTTTATAGTAATTATTTTTTTAAATTTTAATATTTTTATTAATTTAATTTTTTATATTTACCAAATATACAAGGACAATTGTTAATTTTGTATTTTGTATATAATTTATTTTTCTTTTTTATTGCATTTTTTAATTTATTATTTAGCCATGGATTAAAATTGTGATTCAATTTAATTCATTTTTTAATAAAAGGACAGTGCTTATTAATACTCTTAGTTAATATATCAATAAATTTATTGTATAGTTCACAACATTTCTGATTATTTAAAATGGTATTCCAATGTATTGTACCTAGTTCTAATTTTAGATTATGTAAATTTAATTCATTAATATTTCGTGAATATGTATATTGATCCTTTCTTTTAACAAATAGATTATAATTAAAAATACAAAATATCAATGAATGATCGCTAATATCTGTATGTATTACACCTTGTATTACATCAGAACAATTTGTAAAAATATTGTCTAAACTTGATATTGAATTTTGGGTGATTCTTGTGGGCATATCACTTATATTAGATATTCATAATTGGGTCAATATATTTTTAAACGAGTTAGATAATACAGTATTATTTAATAAATTAATATTATAATCACCACAAATATACATTTCTCTACTTATATATTTATGAAATAAGTTAAACAATAAATTAATAAAATCAGGTGATCTGTAAACAGATGATATAATTTTAAAATCATTAGAATTAATAATTATTTTAATTGATATAATATCAATATAATCCATTATAGAACAAGAAATGTCTTCAATTATGCAACATTCTATCAGTTTACTAACTAATATAAGTACACCTCCGCCTCTCTTTTTATTGGATAATATTCTATTTTTTATAAAAATATTATAATTAGGGAAATATATATCTGGGTAATCTTTATCAGTAAGCCATGTTTCCGTTAATATAATAATATCAGGTTTATGGGTCAAGTTATCGATAAATATTAATAATTTATTTATATTTTTATTAAAACTTCGAATATTTAATAATATCACTGATAGGCTTGTATCTTTATAATGTATTTCATTATATTCATCTATATTTAAAAGATTCATTTATATTTATAATATTTTGTTATTGTATTATAGATTTTTTTATCTGTATTATTATATATTAATTTAAATTTATTGTTTATAAAATGAACTTTACAAATAGTATCTAATTTACATTTGGCTTTAGCTATTTTAAAACATTCTTTTTTTTGAATAAGTTGTTCTATACTATATTCAATAGATATTCCTACTTTATTAAAAGATGAATTTTTTAATTTATATGCATTTCTGATTAATATTGATTTTGATTCTTCAGAATCAAGTACAATTTTCATCTGTCTATTTTTAGATAAATTTGTTATATCATTTTTATTAAATTTACCAATTCTATGGAATTTATTTATTTTTATATTTTTATTTTGATCAGATACTATATCTATAATATTTGATATAGATTTAAATTCAGAATTTTCTTTAGAATTTGTGTCATTAAATATCTGTTCTTTTACATTGTATAGAATAATAGTTTTTTTTATACAATTTACATTATTAGTTTTAGATATATTTTTATTGACTGATTTGATTATTGTATTTTCAATAGTTTTTTCTAAGTTTTTATTTAATATATTTGCATATGATTCTGTATCATTACATTTATCATTATTAATATTTACACTATTTATTATAGATTTCAATTCTGTGATATTATTTTTTAGATCATTTATTACTTTCGTATTTTCATCAATTACTGATTTTATATGTTCATCAAATAGTTTTTTAATGTAATTTTTAATTGTCTCAGACAACTCTAAATTAGACATTCTATTTGCCATATTTTATTTCGTATTAATTTATAATATATAATGTATTCAATACTTAAATAAGCAAATTAAACAAATATATATATTATTTAATTCTACATGATAAATATATAAGTATGTGTAATTAATATATATCTATATAAATATAAATAAATATATATATATATATATATATATATATATATATATATATATATATATATATATAAATAAATACTGATAATAAATAATGTAAACAATATACACTATTATACAATTTTTACATATAATATATAATGTATTCACTATTAAATAAGCAAATTAAACAAATATAAATACATATATATTTAAATAATACATGATAAATATAAAATATATGTAATTAATATGTATAGAAATACTGATAATAAATGTATGATATAATATTAACATATAATGTTATATAGAATATGATAAATAACTTAGCTGTATTGTTTACGGTTGATTGCGTTTATAAACACGTCCGCTCGCTATGAATGCTAACACATGAATGATACATACATACACACACATACACGCACATGTACTATAAACTAACCAGACTAGCATTACTAACAGTAGAAGAACAGCAGGAATAAGCACATCAGCGCTACGAAACAGCAGTAGATCACCTCGTAGACGAGCCGATAAGAGGGCGTGGCTAGTGTAGATGAATCAAAAGAGGGCGCCAGCGTCAAAACCGCCGACATCCACAGCAACAGGTTCAGACACACTAATATCAGAACTCCGCACACCTGTTAGTTAGTGTGATGGCTTGTATTGTATATCTTATAGCGTATTTTTTATTACGGCTCGTTTTAAACGCATTTAAAATGGTTTTAACTGGTATTTTTCGATATTTAACAGTTTTTTTCTAAACCAATACGATAATTATAATTTATTATATTTATATATATTATTTAATTAATAATGCATAATTAATATTTAATAGTAATGTATGTAATCATAATCTATATAAGTTATATATATATATATAGTGATTGTATTGCTGATATATGTTCGTTATTATACTGACATGCATACTTTGTTTTCATATATTATCACAAGTTATATAAACAGTTATTTATTATAGATATATATTATTTTGATTTTTGTATCTAATATATATTTATAATGTAATTTATTTAGTATGTTCAATCAACGGCATTCTAATAATATAACATCATAATACAAATATATTTTTTAACAGGATGATCAATTTTATAAAAATAAAGATATAAATATATAATAACTACATATATTATATATTATATAAACAATATTATAAATATTATTGTGTTTTTATTTCACTTTTTATTCACGTTTAAAACCAAAACTTAAAACGAGTTTTGTATTCACTCGCATCACTAATTATATCCACTATTGATATGTTTATATACACGGACACCAATTTTACATGAATACATTTATGATTCAATTTACATTACTGTTAATCGTACAATTTAAATAATATTAAATAATTATATATATATATATATATATACATATTTAAATTATAAATATTTGTATTGTTTAAATATAATAAAAGAGTTTTAAAAAAACATAAAAATAAATTGTTTAATTTAAAATTTTGAAACATAGATTATATATATGATCGATATAAACTATATTACAGCTTTCATAATGTGACATATATAAATAATAACAATATTTTATCAATTAAATGGTAAATATTTTCGTTTTTATAATAATCGTAATGTGTTTATTCAAAATATTCTATTTAAAGGAATATAGATACATATTTGTACATTTAGTTAATGAAACTATTGCAAACTTCCAACGATAACAATGATAACAATGATAATGTGAAACCTGTTTGGATGGTGTGTATTCAGTGTCCATCTTTACAATCATCTTATTGTTATTGTTCAGGTAATTCTCACTAAAGTAAACAAAGCAAGAGATGTGTGTGTTATTGTATGTCTATAATAATAAACTGTTACATTTACACAATAATAAACACCCGCCTGTAAATATATATAATAATAATAATACTACTAATTATAATAATCATTTATTAGAGCTTTTATGTTTATAATAGTATAATAGTTATAAATAAAAATATGAATAATTCAAACTTTTTTAAGTCTATTCTCTATTCAGAAATTTATCTTCATTCAATATTGTATCAATATTGTAGGCCACTCACATAAATATATATATTATTAATCGAATGAGATGACAAAGAGCTAATATAGCTGACCTCTACTACTACTACTACCCTAAGACTGACCTCTACTACTACCCTAACACTGACCTCTACTACTACTACTACTACTACTACTACTAAAACCCTAAGACTAACCGGTGAATGGTGCTGGTAGAGGCGGTGGCTGCAGCATCGGTGGTAGCAGTAGCAGCGGGGGGGGCGGGCTTGTTCTCCTTGTACAGCAGACACACGAGTATCACGAGGATCACCATGGTAACCAGGGTAAACAGGGTTACCGGCGCCACCATGCTGAAGATGTAGGCGCGAGGCTGAAGAATACATCTGAACAGCCGGTGAGAGGTTAGAGGTCAGAGGTTAGATGTGTTATCGTTAATGTTGAGTGAAATAGAGTAAAATAACGTTAATTAATAATAATTATATATGTTTATTATATTAATAATGGTTATGATTATATATATATATTGTTATTGTTATTGTTATTGTTATTTTGTTAGAGTCCTTTCATCCCATCCAGGAACTTAGATGAAGTTTTCACTTATAACCATATGGCTCTAATCTCCCTTCGAAGCCGCTCTCATATTAAGGCATCCATGTTTTTAACGAGAGCCGATTATTTATTTATACACAACTATATAGGATCACTTCTAGATATTATTCCAAGACCTATTTTAATGGTGCTGACGAGGCTCGAACCCGCGACCTACTGCCTGCGAGTCTTACGCCTTAACTATTACCCACACACAGACTCTTAGGTACAGTGACTTCACGTTAACTACTGACTAGGTTACAATTACCCACTTCTTCGTAGTCGTGGCGACTTCAGCTTCGTGTATGTGCATTTACGTATGTATAATTGTATTGTATGTGTAAAATTAGTACTTTTAATAACCGTTGCTAGAGCCATAGACCACACAGTATTGATAACAAGTGATATATAGCAAACACTCAGATAATACAGCAAAGATAATAGAACAATTAGATAAAATAGAACAAACGCATTGATAAATATTGATTATATAGTGATAACGGAGAAATATATTTCCACCGTAAGAACAAAGTAAATAGATAAATAGATAGATTAGATAGATTAATAGTTTAGTATATGTACGAATGATATGGGTATGTGGGATAGGGTTAGGGGTAACGAGTAAGTACATATAATGAGACATGAAACGCGGATGAACAAAACAAAAAGGAAAAAATAGAATATATACAATAAAAAATATAATGAATTAATCATGCCTCTATAAAATAGAGCCGTAGAGTAGACGATATGGATAGGGTAGGGTACGAACAGTTGGGGGTAGACGGTATCGCCGGGGGGTGAATAGTTCTGCACGTCGATAGAGCACGTCAGCCCGACTATCAGGGTAGGAAACCCGTACGAGAACAGGTATAGACCTAGCACCGCCGACTGTAGCGGGGGCGTAGAATGGGGTGATGGGGTTAGGGCTGGCTCCGGAGAGAGCGGGGGGTCGAGTGATTTAGATTTAGCGCTAGTCTGTTATGGCGTTACTTATTAATGGGGGTAAGCGGGTTAACCCCTATAAAGAAAACTGTGAATATACTACGCGATTGTGATAAGATCATTTTAATATGTTAACTATTTATTCAAATCCATATATTATAATATGTAATTATATATCGATATATGATAAATTCGTATATTTATAAATTATAAATTTTACATATATACAATACGTATAAATATATGTAAAATGTCTCTAAACATATATAGCTATATAATAATAATATTAATGGAAGAATTTGAATTTTTTTTCTGTTAAATTACAATGATAATTATATAATATTTTCTTCTAAAGGGCTTCAAAATAGTACGACTATATTCTGTTGTCGTTGTTGCCCATCAGTATATCATCAGTATATGTGCTAAGTGATAAGCTAACTATAGCGTTACGGTGTAACTGTCATACCTTTATGGGTGTTCCGTCGTCTTTCGTTTTAATTTTGTGTCCGTATATCGAATCTAGGAATACACTGTACAGAGAACTGTCAATCAAATATATAATCTATTAGTATACATATTAGTTATTATATATAAATCACATATATATATTTAAATATATATATAATGCGAATAAATATTATTGTGATTACAAATTTGTAATATTTCTATTATAATTAATAAATAACATATGCTTTTAAAATAGTGAAACTTGTTCAAATAATTCATTCTCAATTTACATTTTAATATAAATTATAATGTGTATAATATAAATAATCTAAATTCAATTTAGCTTTTAAAAAATTAATTATAAGACAAATAGTCTTTTTTAAGAAATTACAAATTTTAATATTTATGTAGAACTCAATAATTAATGTTAAATTTGAATAAAGTTGTTCCAATTTAGTATTACATTAATAACTGACAACTTTATTAAGGGGACACTAGAAATATATCCTATTTATAGACATTTACATGTAAGGTAAGAAAATAGGTATTATTTTAAAGATCATTGGAATTTAATATGTTTATATTAACTATACATATTGAGCAAAGCTAAATTACGCACAACTATTCTCAATGATCTAAAACCATTATTTATTTTAGAATTTATATATATATTATATATATATTAAAATTAAATTAAATTTACGACAATTATAATAAAATTATGATACACATTTATCATGACAAATACAAAATATTTGTATTGAATATAATTGATTGGATTTACAAGATTTACTGGAATACTGATTTTAAATTATTCTTTAAAATAATATTATTATCATTCTTATATATTTAATAAAGTTAAATTTACCTATAAACAAGATTTTTACAATATTTTGAAGTAAATATTATAAATAAATTATAAAAAAATTTAAAATAATCCGATAAGTGAAATAAGGTGTTCAAAGGTGGAATGATATTTCAATTAAATTCACTAAAATTAAACAGATAATTTCTACGAGAGATTGAGATGAAATAAGAGATGAGATGGAATACAATAGACTACTAGCACTAACAACACAATCATGGCGGTCCAAGCGAACAGGCACAGACTCGCGTAATGTCCCACCATACTGATCACGACGCAGAACCATCGAGAGGTCAAGTTCAAGGTCAACTGACGCGAAAACAACGAGAACACAACGGCGTAGAAGGACAGGGCGAGGACATAGTTGAGCGTTGAGTGGCGGCAGGCGCGGGGCATCGATAGGCACCTGTCAATCAAAGTAATCCATTTTAAATTTGATAGATTAATAATATAAATTACTTTCTGATAATTATCATATATATATATATATATATATATATATATATATATTTTATATAATAAATACATAATAAACGAAAGTAGTTTAATGATTTTAATATAAAATTTAATATTGATTTTTTTAAATAAATAGTTATATAATATTATTTCGTATACGATATGCGATCTACAATCTGATTGGCCGATACTGGTTGCCATGGATGCAAACCTCCTAGCGGCCACAAACACCGCGAACACCAGTAGACAGACCACTACTAAGACCACTGAACTGACCGGTACCAACAGACTATCGCCGCTGACCACTACTGACCACCACGATAGTATTGTGTAGAATGAAACGGGCATCTGGAACGTGTGTGTTTGTGAATGTGTGAGTATGTGTGTGTGTGAATGTTTGTGTGTGTGTGTGGGTGTATGTGTGTGTGTATGTTTGTGTGTGTATATGTGAATGTGTGTGTGTGTGTGTGTGGGTGTATGTGTGTGTGTATGTTTGTGTGTGTATATGTGAATGTATATGTTAATATATGTAAATTAAAAAAAATATTATAATTGTCCTCTCACGTATAGATTACTGTTCCTCAATCCTTATCAATCAGATATTTATCAATTAGTATATTACAGGTGGCAACAAATGTTTTGTCATTATTATTTTATTTATTAATTTCCGTATGGTTTATTCTATTTTAATTTATTATTATTAATGGTATTTATTTGTTACCTACTTTTATTATTTCTATTCTATTTATATACACTTTTAAGAAATCATTTATGATTTATTTAAGTGTTTAAATAAACTTTCAATCAATCAATCAATAATAGGAAATACTGATGCATTTAACATATAGAAAAAAATATTATATATATAAATATGTAATAAATATATATATGTAAATAAATAATAAATCAGATATATAATATATAATATATAATTAGATACATAACTAGCAACATAACTACATAAATTTTATATTAATTAACGACTAAGTATTTAAACTTGTATACAAACTTTATAAAAAGCTGACAGCGTGAGTTGTGTACAATTTACAGATATGATATCGTCTTCTATTACACATTCTTTGAGCGACAGACCACCTGATAGAATACAGCACGGATATAATAACTAGTATTATTATTATATATGATTTATATATAGATATATTTATATATAAAGAATTAATTACGCTTATTTAAAATTATGTTGATATTTCACATAATCAAGATTTTAATTAGAAATTTATAGAGTATAATAACGGAGTATGTAATGTCTCGTAACTCGAATGTACACTATTTACATATACGTAACCATTGAATTCATAAACAGGACGTCGTTCGTAAATGAATTTCTCCGAAAGAGGACGACTTTGCGAGGTCACTTCCGTAGACTCGGGATTAACTGTATATTTAACGTTGTAATCAACGTCACAATCAACTAATGTGATTATACAATTTGTTTATTATAATTATATATATTAATAATAAAGTTGTCCCAACTGCATATTTAGTACGGGTATAATATTAGAACAGTTGGACATATAGACATTTGTTTTTAACATACCGTATTAGATAGTCGACTTATACGTATCTACGTGTATTTATACTTATAAATGTTTATCAATATTTGAATTAATTCTTTTAAATTAATTAACATCTTCGACCAAATATCGTAGTTAATACGTGACGTAGATAGTTTATTTGTAGATTTAATCATGACTAATCGTGGTTAATCATAACTAATCATGACTAATCAAGCTATCATGACTAATCAAGCTATCATGACTAATCATGACTAATCGTGACTAATCAAGCTATCATGATTAATCGTGACTAATTAAGCTATCATGACTAATGGTGACTAATCAAGCTATCGAGGATGGGCATGTGGTTCTCTAGTGCTACACGGCGTGTGTGTTATTAACTGACGTATCACTAGCTATACAGTCCACGATAACATCACAGACAGATGGTTGATATTAATTTATTATTACGGGCAACGACTATAGAACATTGGCTGCGATGTTATTGTGATGCCCTTCAGGAGGAAAAAGCATTACGATAATAATGTTATAAACTAGAAAACGAAAGAGAAAGTAAACAATATTTGTGTAATAAATAAATCAATACATCGAGTAGACATAGGTACACACTACGGTGTACTATTCTTCTATGCAACTATCCGTGCTACACAAATTACACCCCGAGTTCGCTGTATTTCATTCAAAGAAACATCCACATACAAAATTAGAATCAGGTCATTGAGTCTGGTGAAAAATGAAGTTATACGAATAACAGATTCATTGCATAATTATTAATACCTTTTTTACATCGATCAAATATTCAATTCAACAATATATCTCATGTAAAATTCATTTTATATATTTTCCTAAATATATTTCACTGATTTTTGTTATTTATTTTTACTATTAACAATCGAAAGTAAAAATCTTTCATAAATTTTCATTAATGCTTTATTTAACTATACAAACAATACGTAATATATATATATAAGATATAATTAAATCCTCGAATAAAATACACATTCTATAGATTTTTTATAGAAGATTCCAGAATAGATTATTGTGATATCGGTGAAAAAGATATATTATAATTTATGAATATCAATATCAATGAAAAAGACTTACTGATTAACTTGAATATAACGACACACATACATAGACATACAGACTTTAATCACAGGTCAATAGACAAGACCAACACTCATACAAAAACTAGGGGTCAGTTATTGTGATATGTAAAGTGTCCTGGGATAATCTACGGAGACTATTTAATATTACGGAGATAGCTAAAGATTATCCTAGGACAATATTTAACATTACGGAGATAGCTAAGGATTATCCTAGGATATTATTTAATATTACGGAGATAGCTAAATATTTTCCTAGGACAATATTTAACATTAAGGAGATAGCTAAATATTGTCCTAGGATATTATTTAACATTACGGAGATAGCTAAAGATTGTCCTAGGACAATATTTAACATTACAGAGATAGCTAAATATTGTCCTAGGATATTAGTTTACATTAAGGAGATAGCTAAGGATTATCCTAGGATATTATTTAACATTAAGGAGATAGCTAAATATTGTCCTAGGATATTAGTTTATAATAAGGAGATAGCTAAGGATTATTCTAGGATATTATTTAACATTACGAAGATAGCTAAGGATTATCCTAGGATATTATTTAATATTACGGAGATAGCTAAATATTTTCCTAGGACAATATTTAACATTAAGGAGATAGCTAAATATTGTCCTAGGATATTATTTAACATTACGGAGATAGCTGAAGATTGTCCTAGAACATTATTTAACATTAAGGAGATAGCTAAGGATTGTCTTAGGATATTATTTAACATTACGTAGATAGCTAAATATTGTCCTAGGACAATATTTAACATTACGGAGATAGCTAAAGATTGTCCTAGGATAATGTTAGGACAACGACTGTTATCAGACAAGCGTCCCCCGGGATGAGTCACACGCATCGTTATACAACCTATGGTCACGGATATCAGGTGGTCAGCTGTGCTGTGGTCAATGGAGTTGAACAGAATGGCATTAGTGAAGATAGCGATGCCAAGCTTGTAACCTGTGTGAACGCGTGTGTGTGAGCGTGTGTGTGAGCGTGTGTGTATGAGCGCGTGTATTGTTAACATTGATCATTATGTTCATATGGCATATGTAAATCGATAACTATGGCATATGTAAATCAATAATGTTAATACATTTACTTATTTTTCATTATTAGTTTGTCTCCTGTGTTATGTCATTTTGAATATCTATTTTCTATATTCAATGAATTATATTATTATTATATGTTAATACATTTACTTATTTTTCATTATTAGTTTGTCTCCTGTTTTATGTCATTTTGAATATCTATTTTCTATATTCAATGAATTATATTATTATTATATGTTAATACATTTACTTATTTTTCATTATTAGTTTGTCTCCTGTGTTATGTCATTTTGAATATCTATTTTCTATATTCAATGAATTATATTATTATTATATGTTAATACATTTACTTATTTTTCATTATTAGTTTGTCTCCTGTTTTATGTCATTTTGAATATCTATTTTCTATATTCAATGAATTATATTATTATTATATGTTAATACATTTACTTATTTTTCATTATTAGTTTGTCTCCTGTTTTATGTCATTTTGAATATCTATTTTCTATATTTAATGAATTATATTATTATTATATGTGGGCGTGCATTCTATACTGGTTTCTCAAGGCATGTGTATAATACAATACTAATATGTTTATGTACGTATTTCATTTGTTATTTTGTTTAGAGTATTATTGTATTATTTATTATTTTTATTTCTACTTTTATTAGTAAATCAATAAACCAAATACCTATATGAGATATCTATTATGAAGTAAGAATTTTATATTTATAAAGTAGACTCACTGATTGAAATAAAACAATAAAATACAGTAACTAATATGTTTTACTTTCTTTAATTAGTTAATTTCATATTATCCTCTGTTTATTTCAATAACGTATGTTATCTTTAGTAAATATTTAAACTTTATACTTTCGATATATTTGCTTAAATAAATGATCAATCAGCATACACAATGTCTGTCACATAAATAGACGCGTTGCTATTACGAAACATGCACTGTGAACATAGCGTTTAGGAAAACCTTGAGTTAGGTTTTTACAGCGGGTACATGAGGAATCGATGACGATGGTTTTGATTTCCGACTGGCGTAACTAAAACGAAGGGGTCAAACGATGATGTAGGGGTCAAGATATATATCTCTTGCCTATGGCCTATTAAGAGCATCGCGCGACATTAAGTTGGGTTCAAAACAGAAGTACGTCATTACAACTCGCGCATGTCGGTAGTTTGCTGTGAACTTAAAGTTATTAACTGGCGGATGTGTGTGTATGTGTGTGGGTGTGTGTGGGTGTGTATGGGTGGGTGTGCGTGTGTGAAGTTGGGGACACTCTTACTTGTTTGTTTGTTCGTACGAATAACTGCGGATTTAATAGCGCAAACATAATATATATGCTAATATTCATAAGGGTAACCATTATAGGTATACACACATATTAAAGGTTAACAATTCTATAATCTTTTCAGTTTACGAAAATATTCTAGTTAGTAAATACCGAATACCGAGAGAATTCAACTTGATATTACATAGAATTATAAGTTTTATATTATTGACTGGGTGCCGACAGTTTTAAAGATATACATATTATTTATAACCCGTTAGATGACATATGTATATGTATATATGTCGGCTTATTCAGGCATACAATGGTATTAGAATCTTAGTGATGAGTTTAATGGGGTGGTTAATAGAACCTTAGTGGTGAGTTTAATGGGGTTGTTAGTAGAACCTTAGTGGTGAGTTTAATGGGGTGGTTAGTAGAACCTTAGTGGTGAGTTTAATGGGGTGGACTTCAAGTTTGCAGGCCCCACTGAAGCGGTTCTTCTTTATCACGCAGTAGATTTTCTTGTTCGCGGAACTCTGGGGTACGTGAATCTATGGGAGAGGGAGGGGTGTGGGGGTATTGAAGGGTGTGTGGGGGTGTTAGAGGGTGTGTGGGGGGGGTGTGGGGGTGTTGGATGGTGTGTGTGGGGGTGTGAGGTTATAAGTTTGTGTATGCGTGTACATGTATTTACAGCTATAGCTATTTAGTGTACTCGTGCGTAATATTGTAGTGTAAGGTTTACACAATGGTACATGTAACCTACATGTTAACTGTTGCGATCGATATCGCTACTTTTATAATTAGCGAATATCTATACGAAATACACAATTTATATCGGAGGCAATATGAAATTAAATTTTGGGAGAGAATGGTGGTATAAGTGAAGTATTTAAATCTACACATAATCATTAGTTATAGTTACGTAGGGAAGTTTACAAACTGTATCACGCTTCATGTGTTTATACTTAGTATACTTATCACTAATGACTAGTGGGTTACTGTTATATTTGTTAATAGCAATCTTATATAGGTACTATAAATATAGTGTGCATAGTTCAAATTAATTGTGTTTGAATAGAGGTAGAAAGGTAGAATGGGTCGTAATAGAGGTAGAAGGTAGAAGTGAGTGGTAATATAGGTAGAAAGCACACAAATGAACAGGTTAATATACCCTGATAATTAGAATAGTTTGATAAGGCCTATATTTCATTTCCGATATCGGTAACATTTATAACGTTCATACCGAAAGAAGTCCACTGATATCAGTAGTTACAATCAGGCTTTATCTTCGGTGTGCTTAGTGTCTCAGTTACGATATGATTGGGTGGAATATTAGCATTAGTAATGACTGTTACCCCTAGTATGGAGTATTAACTGTACTATGTTCGACTCCAGGCAGTTCTTGTTTTTGTCTTGTGTTTATCAAGAATTTAATAAACGTTAAATTAAAACACAAGAAAAAAAATGTTACTATTTGTTTTGTATTGTCCGGGGTTCCTCACAGTTATTTATAACATGTACAAGTCTATGACTTCTTGAGGGGTCCATTTGTATCCGCTATTATTATATGTGTGATTCAATAAATAAATATTATTATTATTGCTGTTGTGTATGTGGTACTAGCAATGCACGAGGTTATTGGGTGGTGAACACCTAGCATTAGTAACTGCCTAGTGTACAGTGTTGAGAATAGATGTACTATTGTGTGTGTGTGTGTCGCTACTAACTGCACCACTAACTGTAACCACTACTAACTGCACCACTAACTGTAACCACTACTAACTGCAGTCAAGATGGTAGTGCCACTGAATACTGTGTGCTGAGAGAGACGGGAAGTTAGACTTTGCTTCACTTCGATACGAGACGCTAACTTCATTAGCGATTGTATGATTCTGGGGGGGGGTAGAGTTATATGGTGGTAGGAGAGGATTGGGGTATCAGGTGGTAAGGGGATAGGGGTACTAGGTGGTAAGGGGATAGGGGTAGAAGGAGGTAGGAGGGGGTAATAGGTGGTATGATGGGGTAACATATGGTAAGGAGATGGGGTAGCAGGTGGTAAGGGGATGGGGTATCAACACATCATCAGTTGATGTAATAGTACAGAATGAACACTGTATTGTATTACAGGAGTGTTGTTGTAGCTATAGGTGTTTGGTTATACGTATGTGCCTGTATCTATATATATTATATGAAATAGCTAGCCTATTATATCTGTACCGTATTATTATAGTGTAAGTTATTTAACTATGCATTAAATGCGCGGAATTAAAATAATGGCATTATAAAAACTGGCTGTTTTTGTAAGTTGAATAGGATCGTTATGTGATGACATCATTAAAATATACTATAAAAGGGAGTATGAGAGTTTTACTCTCTTCTTATTGCGAATCATAATTGATGCTTTAGTTAAACTTCATCATTTGCATTCATTTATTTAAATATATAATATTATGTAGAAAAGAGGCGATCATTTTTATTTAATAATTTATTTGATAACTCGTTTGCATATATGAAAATCTATTCAACATAATAATATGCAAATTAGACCAATAATTACAAAATTAAACTCATACTTATAATTATTCATATATATTATTTATATACTAGCAATATTAAAATACATGAGTGATTTTGAAGAATTTAGATAGAGAGTAATAAATATTCAGAAAAAATGTATTTGAAAATTACTATAATTTATATGGAATATATTAATATAATACAAGTAGATACTCATTCAAGGTATGTATAACTCAATACTAATATAGTTATGTATTCATTTAATATATTATTTTTGTTAAGGTCTTATCGAATTATATATTATTTTCATTTCTACTCTAGGAGTCATTGACATGTTCAAGAAGAAGTTACGACTTTTTTTGTTGACAATTTAATTAATTTATATATTTTTTTTATATATTCTCAACAGTTGTGAGATTTTAGAATATAGCGAATGTATAATTATTGATTTAACTACTTATTACGTACTTTACTTTGTATATTTATTTCAGTAGCAGTTCAATAAACTATATATCTGTAAAACATATATCCGAATAATACTTAATACTAACAAAAACTCTAGCATAGTAAGCCTACGTAACTAAGATGGTTACTAGGGCGTGACAACGGTTGCCATGACGATGACCTCTAACCTGGTACAGAAGCGATACTGACGTTCAGCCTGGTGAAGCTCTCTCTGATCAGTGCGGGTTACAGTGTCCACCATCGCCAGGGTTATATCGATGAACTGTGAGGGGAAGGGTGTAATATAGAGGGTATGTATGTGTTGAGGGTGCGTAAAGGCATTGGCAATTAGGTTACTCTGTCCAACATCGCCAAGGTTATATCAATGAACCGTAGAGTAAGGGTGTAATATAGAGGGTGGGTATGCGTTGAGGGTGCGTAGAGGCAGTGGCTATTAGGTTACTCTGTTCAACGTCGCGAGTGTTATAGTTATGAATTATTTATTGGGGAATTAAAAATTGATTCGAACGAACCGGTCTACTGTACATTGTACACACAACGACAGTCTACGTGTCGCGCACACTATGCATAGTGGAACAAACTCTGTCGATGACCTACTTTAATCTAACACTAATACACTAAGTTTACGCAGGGTAGCAAATTTCTCTAGCATTCAACGCATAAACAGTATTCGCTAAATACCGAATAATATTTAATAAAACTAGAATAACTATTAACTATTAAAACTAAATTTATAAACTATAATACTATTAAAACTATAATAACTATTTAACTCTTAAAACTAAACTTATAAACTATAATACTATTAGAACTATAATAACTATTTAATAAAATTTGGTAAATAAGCAAACAAGTAAACACATACATGAATAATAGTGTTTCGATGAACATAAAACTAGCGCGGTATATTACCGAATTCACGCAACGAACGTACACTCGTTGTCTAACCTCTTTGTAGTGGAACGACCGCTCGACGAACAGATCGATGATGTCGGCGATGATGGCGAGTTCGACGGAGGTCAAGTGGGCGTGTTCGATGTAACGGCTCATGTAGCGCGCCCGGTTCACGAGACCCGAGGAATTCACTCGGTCGTCGTTCAGGTATTTCTGGAGGATACGGGCTAGTTCCTTCTCGTATTTGCATTCTGCGGAGTTCATGCGATGCCAACCTACCGACAGGGGGCGGGGGCGCGATTAGGGTGCTGTATGTTATTGGGGTTGTGGTTTTGGGTTTTAAACTTTAGGAGTATTAGGATTTTACGTATAAACTTTTATGAAAATTGAGTGTTAAATAATTATTTTTCTGCTAAAATTATATATATTCAAGATTGATTAATTAAAATAAACTAGTGTGTATATGGAATGTAATAAATAAACTATATCTCTAAAATATTCAATATTATTCACTCATTTTATTAAATAAATTTTATAATTTACGATGAACCACTAAAAAATCACAAAACTCCTACAAACAACGCAACGGCGTAACTATATTAAAATCCCATTATACTCTAGACGCGCGCAGTCGTAACTAGCCCCTCCAATAGGTGGCGCTGCTAACCGGTATGGGAACAAGTTCTAGTGGCGAGGGCGATGTCATTCTCCGCGGTGGTTTTACTGCGGTGGTATTAGAATTACGTGTATGCGTACTAGAAGTAGGTGTGATCGAGTGATTGGAATATACGCTTGGACAGAATACATTACATAGCTCGATGATGCTGTTCCGTTAGAGGACATTAGATTCGTAGCGTATGTCTATAATGTGTGGCTGTCACGCTTCGCGTAATTGTATTGCAAAATATGGAAATTTAAACGAAAATGCAATATGATCTAATTCTTAATTAGTGTAATACAATGAATCCCCACATTTTAATAATTCTGCAGTTGACTCATATCTAACCAAGAGTTATAGATTGTATAATGTAGTTGTAAAGAGAAATCTGTGTTTATAATATGATATTCTATAAGAATAAATTTGATGAACGTAAAAAATAATATAAGAAATTGAATTTTTAGTAAAATAATTACGATAAAAGTGACAATATACATTGGAAGGACATATGATCGCAGCCATATGAACAAATCACATGATAATATGAAGTAGGTATAGTAGGTATAGTAGTGATGACGTAAGCATCTGCACTAACCTCAGAGGTGAACGTCCTTTAGGACATACGAACGAAACCGTTTCACCTGCGATAGTTTTACTCCACAAGAAGACACCTGCGATAGGAATGTTTCATGTAGGTAGGTGAATGGAAGAGAGCCATTACTACGAATGTAGGATACATTTTACTATCCGCTTACTGTACATTAAGAGAAGAGTCCATTATAGATACTTTGTAGAAAAGTCCCATCTAACATGGAATAACTCTTAATTATTTCAGATGTAATAAAATGAAAATTGTGAAAAACGGCACCAATTCAGAAATCTGTAACAATATTAAAAAAAGATGAAAATTTACATTGACAATTATCGAAAAAATTATAATTAAAGATATATTCATGAATTCATTTTTACAAAAATATATTTGTGAAAATTTGCCTGTAAACCTATTTTTGATATACACTAAACAAATATTTTTAAATTCAAAAAAATTATTTTTTTTATCAAAATCTGAAGAAAAAATGATCAATAGTATATTTTAATTATTTCATATTTATTATATATGTCTATCATAATTATATAAATATAACAATTATAAAAATTAATATAAAAATAGGATATACTTGTTCAAAAAGTGAGTTTATTTGCACATTTTAGTAAACAACATTTTTTATGTAGTCATTATTTTTAGTGTACTAATGTAACCTGCCCTAATATAGTGCGTACTTTACCCTCAACCCCAATGTAACCTGCTCTAATGTAGTGTGTAATCTACCCTCAACCCCAATGTAACCTGCTCTAATGTAGTGCGTACTTTACCCTCAACCACATTGTAACCTGCTCTAATGTAGTGCGTACTTTACCCTCAACCCCAATGTAACCTGCTCTAATGTAGTGCGTACTTTACCCTCAACCCCAATATAACCTGCTCTAATGTAGTGCGTACTTTACCCTCAACCCCAATATAACCTGCTCTAATGTAGTGCGTACTTTACCCTCAACCCCAATGTAACCTGCTCTAATGTAGTGCGTACTTTACCCTCAACCCCAATGTAACCTGCTCTAATATAGTGCGTACTTTACCCTCAACCCCAATGTAACCTGCTCTAATATAGTGTGTACTTTACCCTCAACCCCAATGTAACCTGCTCTAATGTAGTGCGTACTTTACCCTCAACCCCAATGTAACCTACTCTAATGTAGTGCGTACTATACCAATGCAATGCACACTATACATTGACACCGACGTAATGAACTCACACTGAATATCATTGTGTACACAGCACAATGCTATATTACATTAACT